>OY744541.1:82814408-82861908 GCA_963556195.1 Sepiola atlantica
ATTTTATATAAAAACATGGTACTTATATAGTTTACGAACCGGGCTGAAATAATAACGTTATCATTTAGAAACTCATTCTTAACATGAGGGGGGGGGGGTGATTAACTATTCAGTGTTTTCACAGATTAGTACCCCGTCGTTAGGGTTACGGTGGGGGTTTGCGTTAGAGTTAGGGTCAAAGTTAGCTAACAATTGAATAAACAAACGAAACCGTAAAAATTGAATTTAACTTGAAAATCCTATCTAAAAAAATAGCCCGCTTCGTAAACTGCACAAGCACCAAAAACATTTGCTTGACAATGGTTTTGTTCGTTTTTTATTTTTATATATGTATTTTACTTTGATTTTCTACGTCTAACTTTTATTATTTGCAACTTTTCTTGAATTTATCGCCCGGCAGTCTTCACCTCGGCAACTCTCGGATGCTTCCGTAACCTGCCCGAACGTTGATGACACAAAGTCACGGAAACGCGGGTCGTTCTCTATATATACAGGGTGGGCAAAAATAAGGGTCCTATTTTTAAAAATTCATAACTTTTTTATTTATTGATTTTTTTTTTTTTTTTTTTAGAATAAGTAAAGGACCCCTTCCGAAGCAAGCATGAGCCGTATTAGCCCTAAGGAACGTACCCTCATTTAGAAAACATTATTTTTGCTTAAAAAACTCAAAACAGTGTAAAAAACAATACTTTAGTTTTTGTAAGTTTTAAGAAGTGTTTTTCGGCTAAAATTTGTTTTGTTTATTTCAAAAAATCTCGGAAGGGTCAGTCTACACACACATAAAGTTTGGTGAGTTTAACTTTTATTTTGTGGAAGTTATTCAAATTTAAAGATAGGACCCTTATTTTGGCCCACCCTGTATAAGTACCGAAAATATCACTCTACTTTATATGCAAGACAACATGTTTTTCCATATGAATAAACCAATGCACCAATCTCATCGACAAGCTGTGACCTGAACAACTAAGTTGACAGTGTGTTCAAATATATTTTGAGCTCAGATCAATAACCACTATCAAGTTGAGCTCAACGTCTAAACACATTATCGACACATAAATACATTATTCAACAAACTTATGATGTAGAAATTAGTTTACTTTTTAGACGTGCTAAATATGTTTCTAGGTTTTCTGTTTCAAGTGGTTTTCGGTAAAATCTGTTTAATACTAAAACTTTGATGACCAGGCCTGCTTGTTTGCACACTGAATAGTTGGAGGAAGTGCAAATGAGATGAGAAGCGGTAGGAAGAGGGGAATGGAGGACGGATATTAGTATCATCATCAGCAGCAGCACTACTGAAAGTCCAACCTTTCCTCACGATGGTAGGGACGGTGGCAACGGGGTAATGTCAGAGCTCCCCAGCTAACAACGCTCTGATGAAAATACAGGAGGAGTCAGTATCAGGATCCGTTGTCCTCTGGTCCCCTCTGTCTCTGTGTAAAAATGTGTCAATCGCTGAACCGTACATCAAAGGAGTAAGGATACCAACGTTGTTTCTGAGCATGTGCAACTGGCTTTTCTTTATGTGTTTTCGGACAAACCTTCCCTGACTTTATATGCAAGCGCTGAACCTTACTGCTTTCGGTGTCGGGTAAAATCCTGTAATTTTGCAGGTGTAACCAATAGCCACGGTCGACGACGACGACACCTTTATGCAGACCATCCCGAAGAATGATCTTCATGGGCTCTCTGTAAAAGTCCGAATCTTTTTCAACAACAACAACAATCAGCAGCAGCAGCATAAGAGGAGGAGAATAAGAGGATGATGTAAATAATGGGTCAACCTGTAAACGGTTGTCTGTCTGATAAGTCACCATGGCAACAAGGGTTTTGATTAGATGACGTAAATATACTTTTATTAAACAACAATTTAAAACAGTGTACTTATATTGTGTTGTAACTGAGATCTCTGATGCTTATTTATAAACTCTGTGTCAATTTCCGTTATTTGAAAGCAGATAGTAACTTTGTTCTCTAACTTTTTGGATATACTTATAAAATATCGATCTATTGACTCATGAAATATCGATCTATTGACTCATGAAATATCGATCTATTGACTCATCAAATATCGATCTATTGACTCATCAAATATCGATCTATTGACCCATGAAATATCGATCTATTGACCCATGAAATATCGATCTATTGACCCATGAAATATCGATCTATTGACTCATGAAATATCGATCTATTGACTCATGAAATATCGATCTATTGACTCATGAAATATCGATCTATTGACTCATAAAATATCGATCTATTGACTCATGAAATATCAGTTTATAATGTAAATTCAACGGAATTCTCTAGAGAAAAAAAAAGTTGGTCCATAAGAACAAACACATGCAACATGGTCAAAACTGATCCCCCTCCTAAAATGTAAAAAATTTGAAATTTTTTTCCCAAAACCCCGGAATTCTTTAGCAGCCTGATAGGTAAGTGTACACCGAAAAAAAAAAAACCACCACCACAACAACAACAACAACAACGGTGGCGGCATGGAGACGCATTTGAAACTTTTGTTCCACTTTGAAAACAAGGAAGTAAATATCTACCGGTGACTTCTCCACTTGCAGTTTTCTTTATAAATGTTAGTGGTTTGACTTCAGGCTAGCGACCTGTCCCCGTAAAATATTCCTGCTTCGAAAATAGTCAACAATATGCCAAATTCAAATTCTTATGAATGCGATGGATCAGTTTGACTACCTCATGTGTCTCGGGACATGGGAGTACCTAAATCTAAGTAAGTAAACAATCTGTTTAATATTGTCATTTGAAATATTTTAAGCTCATTTGCTTCTGACTCGCCAATTTTCAGTTGTTATTGTTGTACCATGTTATTGGCAATTTAATAATATACCCAGCTAGAACTAATTTAAAATCTTACTTTGTTTGGCTCAGCCAACTGATAATATGAAACATTCTTAAATAATCACCTAAAAATCAAAATCAACAAGGAAGATAACTCATATTTTAGATTGAAGAATATAACAAGAGTTGTCTACCTTAAGTTTAAAAATGTGCAAACAAATAAAAATAAAAAACAAAAATAACTTTCCTGCATCCCGGGCAACGCCGGGTCGGGACAGCTAGTTATAAATAACAGTGAAAATAACTCAATCCCAAAATCGAGAATAAATACCTGAGTTGTTTGCTGATCTGATCCAGATTCTTTTTTGATTCTTTGTTCGATGTTTGTTCCATTTCGAACGCCTTCTCAAGGTCTTCAACGTGAAGCTGTATCAAGTGGGAAACGTTGGACATTTTAAACATCGGTTGCAAATGAAGCGATAAAACATGCAAAGTGATCTGTTCACACGTAGAGTTCTCAAGACTACGATAGTAGAGCAACTGAAATTGGGCAAATATAAATTCACGCAAATATCTGGCGATATTAAATTGCTTGTTGGATCTTTATCTCAAACGATATGCAGGGTGACCCAAGTTAAATACCACCCATGGAATAGTTAATAAAAATTCAAAGTTCTTGCTGCAATCCAACCATATTTAATACAAACAAACTTCAGTCTATGCCTGACTTGCCCACCAAATTTCAGTCGTGAATGTGCAACAGCTGTTGCTATATTGCCGTTCAATGATATGTCGCAAATGTGCACCTATGCATTGCAAGCACACAACTGATTTAAGCTGTGACAGCACTCTTCGGTTCAGGAATAGTTTGTGGATTCATTTGATAGACATTATCTTTGAGATAACCTCACAGATCAAAAATTTGGGGAGGGAGGTGACCGAGTTAATAAAACGTCTAGCCTAAAATAATGCGACCCTGGAATTATTCTTTCGTTACGAACAATTTTTTATTCTATCCAAAAATAATGCGGCACTTTGCCTTTCTTTTTTGTCCATTTTCTCCGACCAACGCATCTGCAAAAATCACGTTTGTTCTGTTGTTAATATCGGCGAAATCTCATTTATGCTAATGAGCCGTGTGCGACATAAGCCAACGCCCGCTGTCGTTTACTTTCAAAAATTTAATTTTTCGTAAGCGGGCATTTCCGGGTTCGCACCGGCAGCTCTTCTCTGCACAAGCAGCAAACCAAACGTTGTCTCTTTGATCGACGCAGACAAGTGTTTTTGTTCACGGCAGTCGGTTGCTCCTCCTGCTCTCCGCTACAGGAGGTATGGTCCAGTGAGTATGAAGCCCATTCAGGCTAACACCTTCTACTGATGAGACGATCACCAAAGTATCCCCACATATCCTTGAACAGTGATAAAACAAAAACTGTTGAACATTCATGACTGAAACTTGGTGGACAAGTCAGGCATAGACTGAAGTTTATTTGTACCAAATATGATTGGATTTTTTTTTTTTATGGAAGTCGCTTCAGACAAGGCATGAAGCCACTTGATGTAAGGAGCTAAAAAGAACGAATACTGATTGAGGGATTGTGAATTTTGTTAACGCTTTCATGGGAAGCATTTTTGGGAGTCACTCTATAGTACAAACGGATTTCGATAGTTCATCAAAATGGGAAGCTGCTTTAAGATTGAAATTTACACAAAAAAGTGGAATATTTGAGATAATGGGACAAAAAATATAAAATATGAGGATTACGTTTCGGAAGTTTGCAAATGACGATTGATAATTTGTATCATTTTGATTATTCAGACTACCATTCTTATCTTGGTTGTTATTTTCACAACGTTTCGGCCGATGTAACCTCCAGCCTTCTACAGGTGCATCTTTTCAAACTTGGAAACCGTCTAGTTGAACTTTGAAATGTTTATGTCCAACTTGGGAACCTGGACGGAATTTCACACAGAACCTTCTAGTTAATCCATGGGAAAAGATTGTTCTCATACCGTCATGCATGACAGGGTAGAAGTGTTAGTTTATCTTATTCTTAGTTATCGTCTTTAGTAAGGATTGAACCTTCAACCTCCAGAATACTGTCACTTAGAACTGATTGTTTATCAATGCTTTAGTAGCGCCATGGATGCATATTGATAATTTGGTGCTTTGTTACATTAGGACCCGAGCTAACTTTGACCCCGTCGTTAGGGTTAGGATTAGGGTCAGCATCAAAGTGGAGGTTAGGGTCAAAGTTAGCACAGGTCCTAATGTAACAAAGTACCGATAATTTTACTATGAATTTTGTGAGCTTTAAACCTAATCTTGTCTGGGTGTGTAGTATTTCTATGTATTCAACAACCACGCACGGACGATGGCCACTAAAATCATGGTCTTCCGGGCAGTAGTTCTATCCACATACGAAACGTGGACCTTATACAGAAGCGATATAAAAAAAACCTAGAGCGTTTCTAGCAACAAAAACTGAGGCAAATTCTAAAAATCCCTTGGAAGAGTCACACATCTAACACAGAAATTTTGCATCGAGCCTCAGTGACCAGCGTTGAGACCACCATCATCCACCATCGCCTTCACTGGGCAGGCCACGTTCATAGAATGGACCCATCCAGGCTACTTAAGAAAATGCTCTATAGCGAGCTTGTCAACGCGACCAGACCACGAGGAACCCTGAAAATGAGCTATAAAGACCAGCTAAAGTGTACCCTGGCCGTAACCAATAGACCCGTCCTCATGGGAACAAACTACCAGGGACCGGAACACGTGGAAAAAAACGTCACGGCATCGCAGGCTTTGGGGAGAAGAGGAGGGAAACTGAAAAAAATAACCATGGAATGTGACTTCTAAGTACACTTTAATGATAAACTTAATTCTCATAATCATATTTTTTTTAATTGTCTCGAAGACAACATTATTGGTTGGATGATTAGACCTTTTATTTGAAGCGAAACAAAATGTTATAGATATTTAAGACTTTAATAAGATCGCTTATAGAATATTGTTCTCAACCCTCTGCTCTAATAGTTAGGCAAGGGAATTGAAATATGTTTAAAATTTGGTATATAAAGAAAATTGACTAAACTAATAAAAAGATCCCTATTAATAATCTTTAGTTTTAACTACTTTAAAAGATAGAAATATAAGGGGTGACTTTATTGATACCTAAAAAATAATTAATAAAGAATTGGCTTGTCTTTACAAGTGCCTCTCCATCGCCACTATTCCTGGAAATGCCTCCAGCCTGCCAAGCCAATTAAACTTCTTGATACTTGCACATTGGTTTTGAAGAAAGACATTTTATTAATTAACTATTATTTGTTGTTATTTATTGAAAAAATATTTTTTTTCCAATTAATAATGAGATTTCTTAATATAGAAGAACACACTTTTAAAAAAAAAATATCTCTCCTTGAATTAAAAATTTATTGGCAAGAAAGATTTCAAAAACTAAATCTATCACACAATTCGATTTTTTCTAATAAATTAATAAAGTTTGGAAAAAAATGCCTAATCAGGTTAAAAATAACTAATGTAAATCATTAAAAAAATAAACTGCAAGAATTATGAATTAATGGTAAAAAAGGGACATTTGTTGGGGTCTATCTGATGAAATATTGGAGAGAATTTGATCGGTATATTCATATTATATATTCTGGGAGATGTTTTTTTTTCTAAAGTTGAAATGAGATCATTTATTTCTTAAAGAGAAATAAATAAATAAATAAATAGATAAATCACTTACTGGTTGTCATAAAAACGTTCACTTCCTAATGGATCTATATGAACATCTTGTCGAACTGGGAAATCTTTATGTCAGACTCAAAAACCTATATAAAGTTTTGTTTGGTTGTTTTATGGCACATCAACCCTTTTTGGACTATTTAATGCCGAATCCGGTAATTTTTATAAAAGTTTTTATGCTTCAAGTTCTTTATATCTTTAAATATTTATTCATGGTGTTTTTTTGTTGTTTTTTTTTACGGTATATCAACCCTTTTTGGATTATTTAATGCCGAATCCGGTAATTTTGGTAAAAAGCTGTCATGATTTTTTCAAATAATCTTAGGGATATAACTCAATTTTTTTTTTACTTTAGTGTTAAAAAGGGAGTTATCACTTTTATAGGATAAACTTTTCCCCATTTTTATATTCGTACAATTATGTGACCACTTCACATGTTTGTGTTTCTCACCTAATTAAACTAAAATTACATTACTGAGTCCCGGGCAATGCTGGGTAGGAACAGCTAGTTCTAAAAATTAACTTTTCTTTATTATTTCAAGTTCTTTATATCTTCAAATATTTATTCATGGTGTTTGGTTTTGTAGAGGAAAATTGTTGCTTTTGTTTTTGGCTTTGCAGAACATGATTGAGTTTTGTTAAAGGAAAAAAAACAATAACATCAATGTTTGGTGCATTTTAGGTCAGGAAGCCAATATCTTCAGACAGCCTGATCTGGTAGCACCAGACCTATATAAAGATTCCCAAGTTCCAAACGATTTCACATTCCTATCAAAGAAAACAGAAACAGTGCTAATATTGTCCTATTTAGTTTTATTGTTGAATTTGGTTTGTGGATTGCTAAACCCTTGCTTCACTAGAAACTTTTCATTATAAAGGAACCATTGTAGGAGGTGTCCATTGTTTCCGTAGACAGAAAGATACCAACATTTTTTATCATCAAGTCAAAAACATAAAAACCTTTCTTGAATGTTATAATTTGTAAACAAATTTAAAAAATTGACAAAAATAATTTCAAATTTCAGGTTTTTATATTTTTATAAAGATCTTTGAATTTTTTATTTTATTGTTTAATCATGAAATAAATTAACTGCCTTTTCATAAAAATACTTACAAGTAACAAACTTTTAGCTCACTAATCACTAAAACATTCAGATTATACAGTTAAAAACTTTAATATATAAAATTAATAAGGAGAGGTAGTTTGCTTGAAGCATTGCGTGTAATACGTATATAGAGGAGTATTAGAAGGCTATCACAATGCAAGAAATGGAAATATGTCGGCGTTGAGAAGTAAGACAAAAACAAGTGATTTTTTTATATATATTTTTTCAAAAAAAAAAAGATTTATAATTTTTTTTCTATATAGCAAATCTTACTTGATTAGGCAAGACTTCAACACTGTGATGTAATGTGTGTGACCGTGTTCCATAATATATTTCGAGGAAGTTATAGTTTTAGTTTTATTCCATTTGCTGCAGATATTAATATTTACTGCGTTAATAGCAATATTGCCATTCCACATGTGTTTTTGAGATTTGAAACACCCACCATTTGACAAAGAGGTCTTCCTCAAAATATATTATGGAACATGGTCACACACATTACGTCAGTGTTGAAGTCTTGCCTAATCAAGTGAGATTTGCTATACATAAAAAAAAATTATAAAAATTTTTTGAAAAAAATATATATAAAAAAAAATCATTTATTTTTGTCTTCTTCTCAACGCCAACATATTTCCATTTCTTGCATTGTGATAGCCTTCTAATACTCCTCTATATATATAAAATTAAGTCGGCTGGACTTTCAAAGTCCCTAAATAGTAATATATTTGACATATCGATATTTGATTCTGACTAGCCAATTGATCTTCATCTTCCTTCCGTCATGTTATTTGCAAAAAAATAATGTATTTTGCTTAGGTTTCTTTGAAAAAAAAAAAAGAAGTTATTCTGGTGAGAAAGATTTTTACAATGGAGACAAATTTAAATAATGATGTAAAATAACTGTGTCATGATCATTTCAAATAAGGTTAGGGATATAACTTATATATTTCTTACTTTAATGTTAAAAAGGGAGTTATCACTCTTACAGGATAAACTTTTCCCCATTTTTATATTCGTATAATTATGTGACCACTTCACGTGTGTGTGTGTGTGTTTCTCACCTAATTAAACTAAAATTACATTACTGAGTCCCGGGTAACGCTGGGTAGGAACAGCTAGTTCAAAAAATTAACTTTTCTTTATTACTCACATGAATGACTTCAGAATTAAATTTAGTTTCGAGATGAGAGGCTCGTTCAGCTTCAATTGTTCCCTCAAGTGATTTGATCCGCCCAAATGCTGTCTGCATGACAAAAAGAAAATACAGATATGAGAGATAACAGAAAAATTACAAATATAACTTAATGTTCAAGAATTAAAACAAAACCCAGAGCTCGCCTATGATTATACCAAGAGAAAAATATTTGTGAACTATGGTAATATTTTCTTTCTCTATCCCTATTGGTGTAAGCCGTCCAACACATGCCAGCATGTAAAACGGACGTTAAACTGATGATGATGATGATGATGAAATAGACGTACTGATTTTCTGGATATTTAATCTGTATTATTTTAGCAGGACTTACATGAAGATCCCTTTTTAAAGTTGCTTCTTGGTCTTGAGAAAGGCTCAAATTCTGTTGCACTTGTGCCAGTTGCTCATCCAGTCTTTTATTCTGTTCTGCAAGCAAAAAATAGAGAGAAACATTTGGATTCAATATTTTCGTAAACGATTCATTGAAAGCAAGTTGTTATTTTAGGCATTACTTGAGGGAAATTGGGTTTCATGCCTTTACCGACGGTATGAGAATGTAAGCATACTATAAGTGAACAATCTATTGTAAGCCACTGGGTTTGAACTCAACCAGCTGATGTCATAGTCCACATTTGAATGTTTCGTTGGACGAGTATATGCTATTAGATTTCACCACAAGATTCAATCGCACTCAATTTCTAGAATCTGTTATTTACAATTGATGAAAGAGAATTACATTCAGTTGTAAATTCTCATCACAACAAATTGTTTTCGAGAATAGCAAACTATTCAAGATTAGAACACCATTAATATATATACATATATATATATATATATATATATATATATATATATATATACATGTATTGTATTGACATCCTTAAGTTGCAACGACTATGGATCAGCGCCGTGTTGTTTGTGTGCATCTTTTTGTGTGACTGTAGAGACCAATTCTTGATTTGCATGGTCGACTACAGTCTTGACATACGAAGGCTGTTGCGCAATGTTTCACTTCGGCTTGTTGGTCTGCCTGTAGGTTCGCTCTTCTCCTAGCTCTCTTTGCAGCATTTTCATCATGGAGGGTCTTCTCACTGATGATCATTCCCTGGCGTATCTGTTTCCTCCAAGCAGGTCTGCCAGCTGCAGAGGTTTCCCATGTATTAATGTCAATTGAGCAAGCCTTCATATCTTGCTTGCAGACATTCTTGAAGCGGAGATGGGGACGACCCCTATTTCTTGAGCCTAAGGCAAGCTCGCCGTAGAGAAGGTCTATATATATATATATATATATATATACACAGCATAAAATAGAGGCATACACCTACAAGCACAAAAGATGCAGAATATAATAAAAATAAAAAAAGGAAAATACAAATACATGAAATTAAAAATGAAAAAAAAAATCTGTCTGTATTTTTATTATTATATTGTCCATCCTTTGTGCTTGTATGCGTATGCCTCTATTTTATGCTAAATTTCTTAATATATATATATATATATATAGTGTGTTAGAGTGAAATAAATGCCAGAATGAAATCCGAGTATGAGAGCTTAATGTAATAAACAGAGCAAGAATAAATAAAGTAACACGGAATCACCGGTGCGATAATTTATTTCGACCCTCCGGCCTTTTCAAGCATCCAAGCGAGGCGATTAAATTTTTGAAAATGTAATCACCTCACTTGGATGCTTGAATAAGGCTGGAGGGTCGAAATAAATTATCGCACCAGTGATTATGTGATTCCATGTTACTTTATTATATATATATATATATAATTAACTTGTTACAAATATCCAGGGGGTATGAATCCGAAGGAAGTTGAAACCGGGTTTATGAGAGTGCTCAATGAAAATTCAGAGCAAAATATATATTTTTTGATTTTATTCCATTAGTTGCGACAAAACAAGTTTTGTTTCATTGGTGCAAATAGCGACCAACTCATCGGGCTGGCGATGGAATTCAAATGGCATAAGTTTTAACTTCACTTTAACGGGAGATTGAAAATTGAAAATACATTGGAGGGGGAGGGGGACAGAGTTGGGGCTTTGTCTATAACGGTGACATGGGACATGAGAGGGGAGGGGGGAGGACCCCAACAAGTCGTGTTTCAAATTATTACGAGGGAGGTTTTTCACGTGTTTGTGCTGTGATGATCTCAATTTCGGCCGGGGTGGGAGGAAGGGAGATGGGGCGACGGCCAGAGTGAGTTAAATTTAAAATGAGAATAAAATTATGATTATAACCGTCATTCCTATTTTATTTTAATTCTAATAAGTAATTATCATGTGGATAAAAATGTTTGATAATTTTAATTTAGGGTATTAATTGCTACTTCTGCATTTTATTTATTTTATTTTAATGTTTTGTTTATTATTTGTAGTGAATTTTGTTGTGATTATATTTTTTTAAATTGTGATTATATTATACCGAGATCAATACTAGTGGAATCATTTTATAAGAGAAGTTTTCTGGTGTTACTAGTTTTAGCATTAACAAAACCGATTATGATAACAATGATAACGCCTGCCAATCATACCTACGATAGTCGCAGTGATAATAGCCTTAATAAAAGCCTTAATAAAAAAAAAATAAAAAAAAATAAAAAAAATAAATAAAAAATAAAAAATAAAATAAAAATAAAAATAAAAAATAAAAATAAAAATAAAGATAAATATAAATAAAAATAAAATTAGAATAAAAATAGAAATAACAAGTTTGTAAGAATATTAATGATGATAACAATAATAATAATAATAATAATAGTATTAAAAAATAATAATAATAATAATACTAATAATAATAATAATAGTAATAATGATAAATATCACCATCATTACCATCTTGCTACTTGTGAAGTCATTGGGCGAAATAAGTCGACAAGTGATGGTAGGCTTTTTTGTTCTACTACCAATGACAAGGACTAAGTACCAGTTAATAATTAAGTGTTCAAGGTAGTGATCGAAGGGTTAAGTAATTGAGATTAGATTAGTCCAAGTGTTAATAGCTGTCCCAGTTATGGGTTTATGTTAGAATTGGTAGTATGGCTGAGAGGCTATTGAGGCTGTGCATTATAGGTAGTACGTAGAGATTTGATGTTATTGGTAGTTTAGAGGGGTGGTTATATATTTATAGATTCATCATGACTTGTTGGGGTGGGATTGGGTGGTAAATTTGGGTGGGTGGGTACGGGGTTATAGTGTGTTTTGGGATAGTGTATAGTGGGGGTTTAATGTTATCATTCATTTTTGTAAAAAAAACAAAAAAAAAACAACTTTTAATTTTATTTTTAAGTTATGTGGGGTTGGTGTGGGGTTAAGGTGGGGTATGTGGGTTGCTAAGGAGGTAGAGTCTACTATGTTTACAGTTGATAGATGTCTCTTGTTTTCTATTTAGGAGTTTGTTTTTGTCCTTAAAGCGGATAATTTCCAGTTTTTCATTTAAGCATAATCTACATGGAGAGTTTATTGATTTGCAGGTGCTGGATTTTTTCAAGATTTTCCACTTTATTATGGGAGTTTCTTTTTTGGTTTTTATTTTGTGGTAGTGTAGTGAAAGTCCAGTTTGGCCAGGATGGTCTGGGTTGTTGAAGGAGAGTTTATGGTTGTAGAATCTTTCCTTGAAGTTGTTGCCTGCCAGACCAATATATTAGTTAGTCTGGGATGGGTTTTCAGTTGAGGAGATAGATGCCTCATAGACCACTTGGGTTGATAGGCACTTTTGATTTAGGGGGCAGTTTGATTTGTTATCACAGTTGCATGTTCTTTTAGAATTTGAGGTTACTGGGGTGTTTAGTATTTTCATGTTGTGCTTTTTTATGATTTTTATCATATATAACATGATAAAAAATATAACTTTCTATAAGAAAAAAACCCATTTCCAGAAAAAACTGGATAACATGGTTAATGAAATTAATAACTCCAAACTTGTGCTAGTAAAAGCAGACAAAACTCATAATTTTTACAAACTTACTAAAACGAAATACCAGAATTTAATTACACAAAATATCACAAAAAATTATAAAAAATCTTATCTTAACCTAATCGATAAAATCAACTCAGATAGTAAAACTATAACTGATAAACTCAATATTAGCGATAGAGTAGGTAAACTAAAAACAAAAGAAGCATATATACTATTAAAAGATCACAAAACTAATTTCCACACTAAACCTCAAACCAGGCTTATTAATCCTACCCGACAAGAGATAGGCAAAATCAGTAAAAACATCTTAGAAAAAATAAATAAGCAAATTAAAAACACCTACAACTTAAACCAGTGGATTAATACCGCAGAAACAATAAGCTGGTTCAATAGAATTAGAAATAAAGATAAATGCTCTTTTATACAATTCGATATAGTTAATTACTACCCCTCAATAACCAGAGCACTCTTCGAAAATGTCATAGAATTCGCCACTCTCCTCTCTAATATCTCGGAAGACGAAATAAACATAATCAAAAAATGTCGAACCACAGTACTAATAAATAACAAAGAACAATGGACAAAGAAAGACCATTTCTCTTCATTCGATGTATCTATGGGCTCTCTTGACTCTGCCGAGGTAACAGACTTGGTTGGCCTGTACTTACTATACAACCTAACAAAAGATCTCGAAGTCGATTCAATCGGCCTCTACAGAGATGATGGCCTAATGTACGTTAAAAACACAAACGGACAAAAATGTGAACAAACCAAAAAGATAATATCCAAAGAAATGAAACGAATAGGCCTAAAGGCTGAAATAACATCAAATGTTAAACAGGTCAATTTCCTCGATATTACCTTCAACCTCAATAGAGATACTTATGAGCCCTATGCTAAAGATAATTCCTACCCCCTTTATGTCAACCCATTATCTAACCATCCTAGATCTGTAAGTAAACACATCCCGGAATCAATTAGTAGAAGGATTAGCAACAACTCCTTCAATATAGATATCTTCAATAAACATAAGAACTTTTATAATAAAGCACTAAAGGAGAGTGGATACAAAAATACTAAAATAGAGTATATTCCAACTACACAAAATAACCCTAATAGGAACAAAAATAGAAATAGGAAAATTATCTGGTATACACCTCCATTTAACGACTCAACTAAAACCAAATTAGGGAATAAATTCCTGAACTTAATAAACACTCATTTCCCCAATAACAACGTACTCCATAAAATTTTTAATAAGAATACACTAAAACTCAGCTATTGTTGTGGTGACAACTTAGAAAAAATCATAAAAAAGCACAACATGAAAATACTAAACACCCCAGTAACCTCAAATTCTAAAAGAACATGCAACTGTAATAACACATCAAACTGCCCCCTAAATCAAAAGTGCCTATCAACCCAAGTGGTCTATGAGGCATCTATCTCCTCAACTGAAAACCCATCCCAGACTAACTATTATATTGGTCTGGCAGGCAACAACTTCAAGGAAAGATTCTACAACCATAAACTCTCCTTCAACAACCCAGACCATCCTGGCCAAACTGGACTTTCACTACACTACCACAAAATAAAAACCAAAAAAGAAACTCCCATAATAAAGTGGAAAATCTTGAAAAAATCCAGCACCTGCAAATCAATAAACTCTCCATGTAGATTATGCTTAAATGAAAAACTGGAAATTATCCGCTTTAAGGACAAAAACAAACTCCTAAATAGAAAACAAGAGACATCTATCAACTGTAAACATAGTAGACTCTACCTCCTTAGCAACCCACATACCCCACCTTAACCCCACACCAACCCCACATAACTTAAAAATAAAATTAAAAGTTGTTTTTTTTGTTGTTTTTTTTACAAAAATGAATGATAACATTAAACCCCCACTATACACTACCCCAAAACACACTATAACCCCCTACCCACCCACCCAAATTTACCACCCAATCCCACCCCAACAAGTCATGATGAATCTATAAATATATAACCACCCCTCTAAACTACCAATAACATCAAATCTCTACGTACTACCTATAATGCACAGCCTCAATAGCCTCTCAGCCATACTACCAATTCTAACATAAACCCATAACTGGGACAGCTATTAACACTTGGACTAATCTAATCTCAATTACTTAACCCTTCGATCACTACCTTGAACACTTAATTATTAACTGGTACTTAGTCCTTGTCATTGGTAGTAGAACAAAAAAGCCTACCATCACTTGTCGACTTATTTCGCCCAATGACTTCACAAGTAGCAAGATGGTAATGATGGTGATATTTATCATTATTACTATTATTATTATTATTATTATTATTATTATTATTATTATTATTTTTTAATACTATTATTATTATTATTATTATTATTATTGTTATCATCATTAATATTCTTACAAACTTGTTATTTCTATTTTTATTCTAATTTTATTTTTATTTATATTTATCTTTATTTTTTATTTTTATTTTTATTTTTTATTTTATTTTTATTCTTATTTTTTATTTTTATTTTAATTTTAATTTTATTTTTATTTTTATTAAGGCTTTTATTAAGGCTATTATCACTGCGACTATCGTAGGTATGATTGGCAGGCGTTATCATTGTTATCATAATCGGTTTTGTTAATGCTAAAACTAGTAACACCAGAAAACTTCTCTTATAAAATGATTCCACTAGTATTGATCTCGGTATAATATAATCACAATTTAAAAAAATATAATCACAACAAAATTCACTACAAATAATAAACAAAACATTAAAATAAAATAAATAAAATGCAGAAGTAGCAATTAATACCCTAAATTAAAATTATCAAACATTTTTATCCACATGATAATTACTTATTAGAATTAAAATAAAATAGGAATGACGGTTATAATCATAATTTTATTCTCATTTTAAATTTAACTCACTCTGGCCGTCGCCCCATCTCCCTTCCTCCCACCCCGGCCGAAATTGAGATCATCACAGCACAAACACGTGAAAAACCTCCCTCGTAATAATTTGAAACACGACTTGTTGGGGTCCTCCCCCCTCCCCTCTCATGTCCCATGTCACCGTTATAGACAAAGCCCCAACTCTGTCCCCCTCCCCCTCCAATGTATTTTCAATTTTCAATCTCCCGTTAAAGTGAAGTTAAAACTTATGCCATTTGAATTCCATCGCCAGCCCGATGAGTTGGTCGCTATTTGCACCAATGAAACAAAACTTGTTTTGTCGCAACTAATGGAATAAAATCAATATATATATATATATATATATATATATATATAATAATGGTAATAATCCAGGTGAAAAATATCCACAGGGTGGTAATCCAGAGAATTTTAACCGGGTTTATAAAAAGTGCTCAATATCAGAATAGAGCTTTATATATGATAATTTTATTTACACAGACATGTACAAAATCTGCGACACTGGCATGTCGATGTTATCGATCAACAGTTACTATAAACTGAGATCTCATCAGGCAGAGTTAGAATCCGATCTTAACCTCAGATCATATTTGGAGAGAATGAAGTGGAGGGATAGAGAAAGAGAAGAAGAAAAGAAATTTAACATTTCAAAAATTAAGGCCGTTAAAAAATTAAAATTAAAAATTAAAAAATCTAAAAACAAAAAATCTAAAACAAAACAGGGCAAATAAATAAATAAATAAATAAATATAAGGTGGAAAGAGGAACAAATAATGAGGAGAGAGGTGGTGGGGAGGTAGACACATAAAGGAAAAGAAGGAGAAAGAGAGGGCGTCTGTTGATTCAGATCGAGAGGGAAGGAGGGGTGTAGTAGGGGGGTAGACATGCACGAATCAAGTGTCAAAAAAACAGTCGAGTTTATAAATGTATTTTTTCAAGTGAACTGTAATATTGTGTATATGTGCGTATGCGTGCGGGCAGACCGGTCAGATGCGTCTGATTGTTGTGGTGGTGGGGCGGTGGTCAAATGTGTCGCGATTCTGCAACCATTAACCCATATCATAATATCGGCAAACATTATCTTATCATTATTTAATATTATTATGATAATCACTACCTTCTAGGATTCCTAATATTTCTTAATTATTCTATTTCTTTCCTAAACTATTATTTTTATAAATTCTTAAATATTATTGACCAGCAATATCGTTGTCGTTGTTATTATTATTACTATTTTTATTATTATTACCATTATTATTATCATTATTATTATTATTATTATTAATAATTAATAACGCCGGCATTTTCTAGTTATTCTTTAGTTATATATTTTTTAGTATTTTTATTATCATTCATTTATTATTTTCATTATTTCACCTCAATTATTAGGGGTATCTATTATTATTATTATTATCATTATTATCATTATTATTATTAATAATTAATTACGCCAGCATTTTCTAGTTATTCTTTAGTTATATATTTTTTAGTATTTTTTAGTATTTTTACTATCATTCATTTATTATTTTCATTATTTCACCTCAATTATTAGGGGTATCTATTATTATTATTATTATTATTATTATTATTTACTCACTAGGAGTTATCACACTGGTCATCGTCAGTGGTCGCCTACTGCCGACAACCTGTGGTATTCCCTGGAGTCCGAGTGACAACAAGTCTCCTCAGGCCTCCAGTATGCTCCACCTCTTTTCGTTCATCACCGCTGATGACCTTGCGGTAATCGCAACAGCCACCTACCAACGATTTCCCACTGATAAGAGCCATCGGTCCCCTCTGGGGCCCGAGTGGCAACAAGCCTTCCCAAGGTCCCAGAGCTGTCCGCGCTCTTCCAGTGGAAGTCTGGTTTGCGCTTTCCCTCCTCGACCCTCTGTCCATAATTTTTGTGGCGTCAGCCTATGCTTGCGCCTCTCTCGTGCGGTTGTATTTTCCCCGGTTCTGTTGTTTTGTGCTTCCATGTGTTTGTTCTCCATTCGTTGCTTATGTGGGTTGGTTTCCGCATTCGAGGACATTTCTCAGGATTGTAGCTGTTTTGATCATTACTGTCCTGCCCCACCACCACAGCAATCAGACGCATCTGACTGGTCTGCCAGCACGCATACGCACATATACACAATATTATAGTTCACTTGAAAAAATACATTTATAAACTCGACTGTTTTTTTGACACTTGATTCGTGCATGTCTACCCCCCTACTACCCCCTCGATCTGAATCAACAGACGCCCTCTCTTTCTCCTTCTTTTCCTTTATGTGTCTACCTCCCCACCACCTCTCCCCTCATTATTTGTTCCTCTTTCCACCTTATATTTATTTATTTATTTGCCCTGTTTTGTTTCAGATTTTAGATTTTTTGTTTTTAGATTTTTTAATTTTAATTTTTTAACGGCCTTAATTTTTGAAATGTTAAATTTCTTTTCTTCTTCTTCTCTTTCTCTATCCCTCCACTTCATTCTCTCCAAATATGATCTGAGGTTAAGATCGGATTCTAACTCTGCCTGATGAGATCTCAGTTTATAGTAACTGTTTATCGATAACATCGACATGCCAGTGTCGCAGATTTTGTACATGTCTGTGTAAATAAAATTATCATATATATATATATATATATATATATATATATATATGAGATTGTTCCTTGATGTAAGCGTTGGGTAATTTGAATTTGTAAGTTTTAGAAGCCAAAACAATGCATATATATATATATATAAATAAATATTTATTTATTTCAAATCAACATAGTTTCGATGATATAACATCATCTTCAGGACTAGAAACATTTTGTGCTTTTTCTTTTTCCTTCCTCGTGGCATGTTGTCACTAGAAAATTCCGTATGGTCTTTCAACAGTGATTTCTTTTAAAAAAAATATAAAATGTATGAGCGATTGTTCATCGATGTAAGCATTTGGTAATTTGAATTTGTAAGTTTAAGAAGCTAAAACAATGCAGGTATATACATATATTTTAAAACAAATATTTATTTATTTAAAATCAATTTAGAAGAAAACGTTATATATTTATTTAAAAAATAAAAAAATAGCGGCAAAAAATAAAGAGGTAAGGTTCTAGCACTTTGGAAGAAATCAGCTTTTTTTTCCAGAAAACTCAAGTTTATAAAAGGATCTAGCTATTTAAGTAGACATCCGCTTTTTTTGGATTAATTAATAAAACCATATGTGGAGATATTATGAGATGCTTCAATATGATAAAAGCATCTGATTGGATCAAAATTGAGATGCTTCAATATGATAAAAGCATCTGATTGGCTCAAAACTGAGATGCTTCAATATGACAAAAGCCTCTTAATTGGATCAAAATTCCTTTGATAATTGTCATTAGTTGTTCTTTTAGAATCTAGTTGAAAAGAAGAAACAGAGCCAGTCCATGACAAATGAACAAAGATCAGAACATGGCTTCATTTTAAATTTTGTACACTGATAAATGTTCACAGGAACATTTGAATGATGCCTATTCTAAATATCTAGGTCAAAGGCTTCCGGAGATATGACCTTCTGACCTTTACCAAAAACGTGAATTTTCATTTCAAAGATAGTATGTTAACTATTTTCTAGTATAAATATTAGTTAAAATATATTTGCTAAGATAAATCTGGCATCATATTGTAAACAGGAAACGTTTCACACAAGTGGTCACGAAAGGGTCAAGGGAAAATAATCAGAGTCAGAAGATGTTGAAGTGGGTGGACATGACGTCACCTGTTCTCAAGCTGATGGGATTTCTGGTAAGAGATAAATAAGTCTTTGTGGAAGCCTCAGTTGATACAAGGCGTATTTAAAATGGTCTGGTAGCGTGATAGTAGTTGTCATGTGCTTAAAAAGTAACTGAAGTCTCTCTCTCCCTTTCCTCCCCTTTGACCTTGCAGCTTACAGGACGATTATGGCGAATAAATCATTCATCTACTAAGATCGTGTTGTTGAATTAATTCATTGAATGATAATTAATGTATGAAGAAGATAGTAATCTTTTATTATAGTTATCAAAAATGTCCTCAGTCCGCAAGATAACAACACACATGCTTGACCTTTTGATTAAAAACAAAGTGTAGTATCTGTTCTGATTCTACACTTCATCCGGTCAGTGAAGGAGAAGTCCTTCTAGACTGAGGCAATTTAAATTTTTGTTCAAATCTAGAGTGTCCCTTTTTGGGGAGCTGGATTTTCCCCACATTAAAAACCGACCGTGTGTCTAAGTTTTCCCTCGTGGAGAGTGAAGTAAATAGGAACAATGCACATGCACGAAGCCGGCCAGAAGACAAGGTATGATTTTGAGTGGATTAAAGTATTCATAATTAAATAACTTTTTGGAAGTTAAATTATCATATAGTGTCAACTCGGTGATGACCTCCGACGTATGTAATAAACAGCCAAATTTAAAAATTATTATCTCAATTGTTTTTGTTCCCACAAAGTTTATTTATGTACAATTTTATTTATTTATATACTATTATATTATTTACTATATATTATTTATTTATATACTATATATTATTATATTATTTATTATATATTATTATATTATTTACTATATATTATTATATTATTTACTATATATTATTATATTATTTACTATATATTATTATATTATTTAATATATATTATTATATTATTTAATATATATTATTATATTATTTACTATATATTATTATATTATTTACTATATATTATTATATTATTTATTTATATACAATTTTATTTATTTATATACTATTATATTATTTACTATATATTATTATATTATTTACTATATATTATTTATTTATTTATATACAATTTTATTTATTTATATACTATATATTATTATATTATTTACTATATATTATTATATTATTTACTATATATTATTTATTTATTTATATACAATTTTATTTATTTATATACAATTTTATTTATTTATATACTATATATTATTATATTATTTACTATATATTATTATATTATTTAATATATATTATTATATTATTTAATATATATTATTATATTATTTAATATATATTATTATATTATTTAATATATATTATTTATTTATTTATATACAATTTTATTTATTTATATACAATTTTATTTATTTATATACTACGTATTATTTATTTATTTATATACAATTTTATTTATTTATATACTATATATTATTATATTATTTACTATATATTATTTATTAATTTATATACAATTTTAAAGTAATCTGCCAGATCTAAAATGTGATCAATGTATTGTTTTTGTTTAGGGGCCAAATATAAAAGTTGACCATGGCGTTAACCTACGACCGTTTATCTATTTTTTTCTCAAAAAAGGGTTTTTTCAATTTAAAAAAAGTTTCACAAATAGTTTACATGTCTTATGACAAGGTATGTTCAACGTGGAGGTCTTTTGACTGGTGTTTGAGCCGCCAGGGCCGTACTTAATCGATTTTTTAGTCAAATCTACTTCAAGTAAATTGGTTCCAGAGAAGTTGTCAGAAAAAAGTTTCATAAAAAGATTTTTTTTTAAAGATTTAAACAAAAACTAGAAAAACTTTTTTCCCCCAGAATTTTGTGCTTCCAATCCATAATTATAGTAGAACATTTCTTTTAGCAGACGAGTCCTATTTTTTGGCAGACTTGCATTTAAAAAAATTTTTTTCTAGTTTTACTTTTCAAACAAAAATAGGCATACGAAAAAATTCAATGCAAAAATCAATACTCAATGTAATATTTCAACTGAAAGCATTCGAGTCATAATTTTTTGTATTTTTGCTATAAAGAAATATTTCATTTAATTTTCCATATTTAGAATACATGAAAGATTCTTGCTGTAGCAATAGGAATTGCGGGACTAGAGTTATCTCCCTTGGTGAAAATTTCTTAATATTTTTGTTAATGCTTGCTTTGTTATGTGTCTCAATATATTTATACCAATCACTATATACTTCATCTAGTTTAAAATAATTTTATTATATGAATCAATCAATATTTCTGACAAATTGTTATAATAAAAAAATAAAAACAGTTAAACTACATAAATTACAATGATATATAAAATGAAAATCCATCTTTAAACAAAATCAAACAATTAAACTGGCAGTCAATTACAGACTAAACTGATTAACATCTGGCTGCTGAAGTTAAATATCATAACTTTAAGTTTTATTTTAATCAATAATTCCATGCGCTGCCTGAAATATTGGCAAATTAAAGATGTAAAAACAAATAAATGAATTTTACATATAACATAACATCATCCTTGCTATAACCTTGTATTATAGTTTTTTAAATTTTAATTTGTAAGTATAAAATATATCTACATGTTCAATGTTTTTCTTGTTGCATCAATAGGATTATCTCCCTTGGTAAGAAATTAGTCTTCTTGTGAAATCTTTGCTCCTTTTGGCCAATATCAAAGTGTAGTATCTGTTCCGATGGATACTACACCCCATAAACCGGTATTGTCTTGGCCTTTGGGGCTTGATTTACGCCGGTCTATGGGTTTGTCCTGTGCAGTTCTAGGAGGTCCACCCTCCCAGGCTTTGCCTCTCCTCTTTGGGGAGGAGTAAGTTTATTGCTTACTGCCTGAGGCGCCCCTACAGGTAATTTTTAATGGCCAGAGTGCTCACCTTCTCGGGCACTGGCTTTTCAAATCCCACTTTCCGACTTTGTGTCACATATTCCTATTGTGGGTAGGGGTTGAATAATCCTCATGGTTGAGAATGAAAATAAGATTTCGGTCTCATTCTTGTTCTGGCTTCGAATGGACAGGGCACGTTTCTTCATGTCCACTCTACTATAAAGAACATCCACCGGGGGAATGTAAGTTTTACAGCATGCAAAACACGTGCTTCCTTTTACTATTTACAGTGAAAAACATGAGCATTTCTTATTGTCATGGTAACAATTGTACTCTTTTTTTAGAACTAATTTTGAGTTATTTCCCTTGTTCATCCTTTGTGTATTACATGCACTTCTTAGGTTCTTTTAATGTCTGTCCTAGACAAACTGTTAATAGAACAAATATTATTGTTATCCCACCCTTTTCCTAATCCTTGTGCTTGTTTTACAAATACTTCAATGGATTATGCTCCGATGAATTGGCTACTCTGGTGCCACATCAACGTAAATTCACCAGACCAACTCGACAATCAACTAAATCCCATCCATTCACTGTGGAGGTCCCCAGATGCCGGAGAGCTTTCTACTCAAATAGCTCCTTTCCTCGTGCTGCTGGCCTCTGGAACTCCCTCTCTGCCCCCTGTTTCCCCGACGGTACTGACATGCAGAAATTTAAAACTAATGTAAACAGACATCTCGCTGAGCAGATCCCAATTTAGGTTGACACCCCCCCCCCCCCCACACACACCTTCTCCCTTTTTTTCTCAGTAGCCCCTTATGTCTACAGTGGCGGCCTGCTTTGTTTAGGGTGAACTATGTTAAAAAAAAAGTAAAAAAATCGGTCTTTTTTTTCCCAATGCATGTATGTGTCATACATTGTTGATACAACAACAAAAATGCGCGCATATATTATCAACAATAATACTTGACATAATATAGTTGCTCACGTGTACAGAAGATAATTTTGCATTCTCCGCACGTGTGCAGCTAAAACATGATACAATTGAACATCATTACGCTGACGTGCCTAACACATTGTTTAGTGTTAGAAGGTTTCTTTTAGAATGTGCATGATAGATTTGATTACGACAAAAGTTCTAACTTTTCAGTGGTGACCCTTTGTAAAAAATGCCCAGAATCTTTCAGACGCAATAAATGAGTGCACAGACATTAAATGCTCTTGTGTTCACTGCAGCAAAATGCACATGCATATACAAAATTTTTTTTTGCATTTTTCCTTTCTGTGTGACAGATTTTTGGCAAATCATCATCATCATATTCAGTTTAACGTCTGTTTTACATGCTGGCATGTGTTGGACGGCTTTTAGAAATTGACTGTCAAACTTATCTATCTCAAGTTAGGTCTTTATTTATTCCTCTTTCTCTCAAATCAATCCTTATCACTCCCTCCCATGTTTCCCTGTGAACTGACCCTTCTACCTCAACTGTTCTACATCTACTAACTCAAGACCTCTTATTTATTCTTTCAATGTGACCAAATCAACAAAGTCTCCTGTTCTGCACACATCCCCCTATACTGTCTAGATTTAATCTTCCTCTGAGGTCATCAGATCTAAGCCTGTCTTTAAAACTCACATTACACACTCATTGTATCATTCTCATATCATTTCTCTCCATGCCACACATATCCTCAACCCTCATTGGCTAGGTTTCACTTTCATGCATCATCAGACTGTATACACATGTCTGATAGATTCTTCCCTTGGTCGACAGTGGTAATGCTCTGCTAGTTAGTAATGGCAGAAGTTCCCTGAACTTACTCCACCCACTCCTAATTCTTGGAATCAGAAATATTTTTCTCAAAGAAAATAAGTTGTATATTTGCTTTCTTGTAAATATGTTTGAGAAATACTTTTCTCAAAGAAAATAAGTTGTATATTTGCTTTCTTGTAAATATGTTTGAGAAATACTTTTGTCAAAGAAAATAAGTTGTATATTTGCTTTCTTGTAAATATGCTTGAGAAATACTTTTGTCAAAGAAAATAAGTTGTATATTTGCTTTCTTGTAAATATGTTTGAGAAATATTTTTCTCAAAGAAAATAAGTTGTATATTTGCTTTCTTGTAAATATGTTTGAGAAATATTTTTCTCAAAGAAAATAAGTTGTATATTTGCTTTCTTGTAAATATGTTTGAGAAATACTTTTTCTCAAAGAAAATAAGTTGTATATTTGCTTTCTTGTAAATATGTTTGAGAAATACTTTTTCTCAAAGAAAATAAGTTGTATATTTGCTTTCTTGTAAATATGTTTGAGAAATATTTTTCTCAAAGAAAATAAGTTGTATATTTGCTTTCTTGTAAATATGTTTGAGAAATACTTTTCTCAAAGAAAATAAGTTGTATATTTGCTTTCTTGTAAATATGTTTGAGAAATATTTTTCTCAAAGAAAATAGGTTGTATATTTGCTTTCTTGTAAATATGTTTGAGAAATATTTTTCTCAAAGAAAATAAGTTGTATATTTGCTTTCTTGTAAATATGTTTGAGAAATATTTTTCTCAAAGAAAATAAGTTGTATATTTGTTTTCTTGTAAATATGTTTGAGAAATATTTTTCTCAAAGAAAATAAGTTGTATATTTGCTTTCTTGTAAATATGTTTGAGAACTATTTTTCTCAAAGAAAATAAGTTGTATATTTGCTTTCTTGTAAATATGTTTGAGAAATATTTTTCTCAAAGAAAATAAGTTGTATATTTGCTTTCTTGTAAATATGTTTGAGAAATATTTTTCTCAAAGAAAATAAGTTGTATATTTGCTTTCTTGTAAATACCGAAACGAATTCCGCTTCTCCATTTACCTTCAGCTTCTTTCAGTTTCTTCGTCATTTCTCTTCTGTATCTGTGATGGAAAAGAAAAAAAAAATAGGTAAGATAGCAAAAGTCATTTTGGAAATAAAAATTGAAGCAGAAATAATGGATATATTTTTTACATAGAAATAATGGATATATTTTTTACATAGAAATAATGGATATATTTTTTACATAGAAATAATGGATATATTTTTTACATAGAAATTAGATTCAAACAAAAACGTAGAAAGAAAAAATTAGTCTGCAAATTGTGTTATTTGAATTTCGTAATAGCTGAATTTATTCTGTAGTCAAATAAAATATTGAAAAGAAAAATGTGGAGGCAAATAATAATTAATAAATGCCCCTTTTCAAAACCGACATGCACGCAACACAAAGTTTCATCAAATGTTCGGCTGAATTGGCAGGTCGAGAGCAGGCTCAAGACGTTTCCACGAATAATGGCGATGGAGAGGCGCTCGTAAAGCCAAGTCAATTCACGATTGTCCCAATTTTGCAAATTTATATTCTTTTTTTAATTAACATTATTTTTGTTCATGCTTGATCTGTTGTCATATGTCATGTCCTAATATACTTGTAGCAATCACTGTATTTTTTTCTATCTAATATATAAAATAAAGTCAGTCGGATTCTCGACTTTTGTTATCAATAGCTTCCATGCTACAAAATCAATATTTAATTCTGAATAGCCATTTTATTTTTCTGAACGTTTGTCCATATTGTTATTTGAGTTAATTCCTTCCAGATAATAGTCTATTTATTCTTACTTATTTATTTTCAGAAAATCGCTAATTTCACTAGACCAACTCGACAATCGACTAAATCCCATCCATTCACTGTGGAGGTCCCCAGATGCCGGAGAGCTTTCTACTCAAATAGCTTCTTTCCTTGTGCTGCAGACCTCTGGAACTCCCTCCCTGCCCCCTGTTTCCCCCGACGGTACTGACACGCAGAAGTTTAAAACTAATGTAAACAGACATCTCGCTGCGCAGATCCCAATTTGGGTTGGTACGCATGATATTGGGTATCTCTATGCATATAAAGATAGTCCATTTTAAAGAAAATGGACCACTTGTCAATATGATGGCTTAATGTATGGTTTTATGTTGTCTTTCGCAAAAAAAAAAAAATATCCAAGTTGAAAACTTTAGTGAATTAAATTTTTGCCCTATTATCAAATTATGTTTCTGAATCGGATTTTGTTTAATTGATTTACTATTAAAAGAAAAATCTAGCTTGATATCTAACATGCTATGGATCGATCGGCTTTGCCCATTACACTTCAATTGTGACTGAAGAATATCTATGGATTGACATATTATTTACGTCATTTATTTATGCCATCCTCTTATTCTCTTTATACACTACTACTACTACATCTATCCCCCCCCTCCTATTCCTCTCCTCTCAGCACTTCTCATCGCATTCGCCCTTTCTTCCACCATCTAATACATTCAAAATGCAAACAAGCAAGCAAAATTATCAGAGTTTCAGTATTGTATAGATAGTAGTGTTAGGACGATTAATCAGAACTGGAATAGGGAATTTGAAAAATCAGAATTTTATCGGGGTATCAGAAAAATAATTGCCTATTTTCCGATGCAATAAACGATTCTTTTAATTGTTTTTTTTTTTTTTTTTTAAAACTTAATTTACCATTGCTGTTACTAAAGGTTAAATGATAAATATTTATTGATTTTAAACTACCAGTAAAACTAAAATCTATAGATGACTCTCCCACAAGTGTAGTTTTACGTTTGCGAAAATATATGCACATATTATGTGGATGTTTAAGTTAATCTGAAAATTAAAAAACAAACAAAAAAACATAACAACTCTATAGCTATATATATATATTTAGAGATTTAAAAAGAATCAGAATCGCTAATTTTATTGAAATCGGGAATTTAGAACGGAATCGGTAATTGTATCAAAATTGGGAATTTAGAACAGAATCAATAATTGTATCGGAATCAGGAATTTAGAACGGAATCGGTAATTGCATCTGAATCAGTAATTTAGAACAGAATCGCTAATTGTAACAGAATCAGGAATTTAAAACGGAATCGGTAATTGTATCGGAATCAGGAATTTAGAATGGAATCAGGAATTGTATCGGAATCGGGAAAAATATTGGAATCGTCCCATCACTAATAGATATGCAACCCAAAATGCAATCGGGAACGTGTGCACATGTCTATAAGCTTTTATCTGAAAGATTGCAGTCATAAATACAATGCAGGGAATGTTTAGATTGCAATCACCAACTCACTTGCGTAGAAATCTACAAACGTTAATGAAGAATTGAAATCATACTTACATCTGATAATGGCTGATTGAGTTGTGCAGTTCATCTCTTTCCGTTTTGAGAGTTTCATTTTCACTTCTCAGGTGGGACATAAAACTTTCCTGATTGAAATGAGAAAAATCAAAGGTAATCATTACTATTACCGACATAAATTATTTCAAAGGAAATTAGTCAAAAACAATTTATTTTGTTTCACCGTCTTGGCCTTTTGGCCAAGATCAAAGTGTAGTATCTGTTCTGATGGATACTGCCCCCCATAGATTGGTATTGTCTTGGCCTTTGGGGCTTGATTTACGCCGGTCTATGGGTCGGTCCTGTGCAGTTCTAGGAGGTCCATCCTCCCAGGCTTCGCCTCCCCTCTTTGGGGAGGAGTAAGTTTATTGCTTACTGCCTGAGGCGCCCCTACCTGGGAATGCCGACGGGGCTGCCCAGGCAATTTTCAAACCCCACTTTCCCGACACGACCTTGTGTCACATCCTACTTGTGGGAGTAAGATAAAACTGGCCTTGTGCCTAACTCCTGGAGAGGAATAAATAAATACTCATTGGTGATGCATTAGCGTTAAAAAAGATTTAAGTTGTCGTAAATATCGGTTCTGAGCAAAGTAGTCATTTTCTTTAGCCACTTGTTTACGTTACGGATTTTACTTCCTGTGACTGAAGAAAATGGCTACTTTGCTTAGAACCCATATTTACAACAACTTAAAATGCTTATATCTTATATAATTTTTTTAATGCAAATAGGTCACAATTTAGTAGGTAAAGCAAAATAAAATCTTTTTTAACTAATTTCCCAACTACATTTTTTTAAAAATAATTTATGTCGGTAATGGTAATGATTACCGAATCAAAATATTCAATGTATATGACGAAAAAAAAAAAAAACTGTGACCCATTGGGTCGGCCGTTGAGCTTGGGTTAGATTGTTTGAATAAGGAAAAGTGAGTTTGCAAAGCCAGTTCAATTAAAAAAAACAATAAAAAGACAAAATCTAAAATTAGTCTCTTTCTGCTCGCTATATCCCTCTCTTTCCCTCTTCAGATATGGGTTAACTAGTAGTATTACCACTCTTCTCTTGCTGTCTCTCTTCGTTAATATAGAAAAAGGGTGGAGGAAGGTTAAAGGAAACGGTGAGAGAGGGAAATTGATTACCTTATAGATAGAGATAGAAGGAAGAGTGATAGACAACGTATAAAATAAGTGTGTGTTAGGGGTTTGGTTTGGTTGTTTTACGGCATATCAACCCTTTTTGGGTTATTTAATACCAAATCCAGTCATTTTAGTAAAAGTTTTTATGCTTCAAATTCTTTATATCTTTAAATATTTATTTATGGTGTTTGATTTGGTTGTTTTGTTTTACGGCATATCAACCATTTTCAGGTTATTTAATGCCGAATCCAGTCATTTTCGTAAAAAAAACATCAATGTTTGGTGCATTTTTAGTTAGAAAGTCGGTATCTTCAGACAGCCTGATCTGGTAGCACCAGAGTGTGTGAGGGGGATCAAACATGACACAGTAAGATGGGGGGGGGGTGAGTGAAAATGATAGACAAAAACTTAGTAAGAGATGGGTTGCTTGGTGAGTTAATTGCAAATTACCATTAATTAGAACAATTAAAATGGAAATCTTTTCAAACTCAATCTCAAAACCGAGGAATATTTTAGCATGTATTTTGTGTGATACAAATATATAGCAAAAAAGTTTTAGGGAAACAAACGTTAATTACCTCAACTTTAGTATAATAGATAGATATCTGTGATGTCTATGTCTCTCCACCCAGGGATGAAATTGAAAAAAAGCTGTACACAAGTTTCTCGGATAAAGGTGTTGATTAACAATCAGTTTTAAGTGACAGTCTTCTGGAGGCTGATGGTTCGACAGTAGATAAGAATAATATACTAAATAACATTTTTGCCCAGTCATGGTTGCTAGAATGAGAACAATCTATTCCAGTGGATTAAATAAATGGTTCAGTCCGAAATTCCGTATAGGTTCTCAATTCGACAAAGATTCCCAGGTAAAAGTACAGAATAGTTTACAGTCAACACATCCTAAGAAAACAAAAAACAAAACAAAACAAAAAAATAAAAACAACAAATTATTACACAAAACGCAATAGAATTTAATTATCTACCGACCTGTATACTTTTAACATGCTGAAACTGTTTTCATTTTTTTGGTTTTTAAGCTGTCTTCACGACACACGAAAAAAATGGCCATCTGTCGCCTATCTATTGGGGGGGGGGGGGTCCTTCCTGAAGAGATAGTAAAAAAAAGAATGACTTACCCTAAATCAAGGGGGTGGGGGTGTCACTAGGACTTAGTATTAGTCGTAAGGTAAGTCACTTATTTTTTAATAACTTTTCAAGAACGAAGTCTCCCAACAGTTAAGCGACAGGCGGCCATTTTTTTTCGTGTGCCGTAAAGACAGCCATGAAAAAATGAAATTAAAAACAGTTTCAGTACGTTAAAAGTATCCAGGTCGGTAGATAATTAAATTCTACTTCGTTTGGTATAATCATTTGTTTTATTTGTTTACGATTTCACGACTATTCTTTATTTTTACCGATCCCCAAGGAAAGATGCACCCGAAGAAGATCGGAAATTACATCGTCCGAAACGTTCTGAAAATAATAATCAAGATGAAAACAGTAGTCCGAATAATTCAAATTAAATTATCAATCCGCATCTAAAAAAATTACGAAAAATAATATTTATGTCGTTTTAAGCTCACAGAACATGATAAAGTGACATTTGACCATTGTACAGAAATAGAATACTTTTTAGACACGAATAACTGGCTTTTTAGGGATGAAAACACATTTGTGTTGATTTGTTCAACGTAGAATATTTTTAACAAACAAATTAAAAATAAAATCTAATTCGTTTTTTTTTTCGTCAATAATTTAAATCCTTGAGTATGAGTTATCTCCCATGTTACCAAGAAAACCAAGTAATGAGAGTTGTTTCCCTTTATAGTAACATTTATTTCAATTATCGTTTTTAAGTAGAAGTTTCACTGTCTCCGTAGCTGTTTTCATACCAGCCGAGGTTCGCCTCGGCACTCAATCCGAGTACCTGTCGTGGCGGCTTCAGCCCCTCTTCTGTCGGAGCGAGGTATGATCCGGTTCAGTCCTAGGAGGTGAACTCTCCCAGGCATTACCTCTTCCCTTTGAGGAGGGGTTGTTTTATTGCTGATCGCCTGAGGCACACCTACCGTAAAAATGTCGACGGGTCTGTTCATGGCTATTTTTGAAGAGCCAGAGAGGGCACTCGGGAGCTGGCTCCCCTTCACCTTCCGGCCTTGTGTAATGTCTTCCTGTGGTGGGAAGGAAGCAAATCCAATCACACAAAGGCATACACACAATTTTCAGAGATTTTCTGAAGGAAATTAAGTCAACTATATTCGAAAATACATTCTGATCCGTATTTGATGATTGGATGTTTTAAAAGATTAAGAAATGAAAACATGTGGATCTTTTTGTTTTGTTTAATACTTATCAATTTTCACAACAAAAATACATATTTTCATTTATTTATCTTTCTTCTTCTTCTTTCTCTTCTTTCTTTTCTTTCTCTTCTTCTTCTTCTTCTTTCTCTTCTTTCTTTTCTTCTTCTTTCTCTTCTTCTTCTTGCGTATGTCTTCTTAGACCTTCAGCTCAGCTGCAGCAAGCCAGTTCAGAGTTTTATCGTCCATGTTAATAAGGCCCAGATCGCCATTTGGTGGCCGGTGTTTGGGGAAGCTGGTGATGATGTGTTCCACGGTCTGCACGGGTTCCCCACATTCGCATTGAGCACCATCCACGAGACCCCAATTCTTTATTGACTCGTCAAAGAGTCACATGCCTGTCCTCGGCGATTGAGAGTTGTCCACTGCTTTTGCGGCAGGTGCTAGCCAGGGACATCTGTGGGTTCCTTGATATAGTGATGAAGCCTGGATGGTTCTACTGTCTTCCACTGTTCCCTCCATCTTGCCTTGACCCAGGAAACCTTGCTGGTGTTGTGTGGAGCAGTTCCTGGGCTTGCAAAGCGAAGGGGAACAATGACTTAAGGCGCTTGCACTGACGTCTTTCCGTGACGATCTTGTGAAGAAGATTCGATTCACTCGTCTGTGCCTTCTGGGCGAGGGCCAGCATGGCTCTTTCTCGTCTGATATCGACCGAAGCAATACTGGCGAAGATAGGCAGTTGGTGAGTTGGAGTGGCTTGTAGCCATCCGAAGACAGTCCGTAGGGCATCATTGAGGGCAGTGTCCAGCTTTTTCACATGTAGACTGCGGCACCAGACTGGAGCACAGTATTCAGCAGCAGTGAAGACCAGGGCCTCAGTGGAGATGTGCAGTTGCTTCCCATGTGATACCAGCTAGGCGGCATATCAGTGCAGCATGGGCTGTGATCTTTGTCTTGGCGCTGTCCAAATGTTGTTTAAATGACAGTGTTTTGTCAAGCTTCACCCCTCGACATAAATTCACTAGACCAACTCGACAATCAGCTAAATCTCATCCATCCACTGTGGAGGTCCCCAGATGCTGGAGAGCTTTCTACTCCAATAGCTTCTTTCCTCGTGCTGCTGGTATCTGGAACTCCCTCCCTGCTCCCTGTTTCCCCGAAAATACCGACATGCAGAGGTTTAAAAATAAAGTAAACAGACATCTCGCTACACTGCTCCCAACTTGGGGTGACACCCAAAACGACCACTCAAATTCTCAGTAACCCTTTACGTCTACAGTGGCGGCATGCCTTGTTTGGGGTGAAAAAAAGAAGTTATATGGGGGGAGGATTGAGACTGTAGCTGGGCATTGTCAACCATGATGTTTATCTCGTGGGTTGCTTCCTTGTTGTTAAGGTGAAACATTGTTGACACAGTCTTGTCAACACTGAGCTTGAGGTGCCAGTTCTTCAGGTACAAAAACAGAATGCTCATATCCTCTGAAAGATTATTTATCTTTGAACACATGATTATTTATCTTTGAACACATTATTAATCATCTTTGAACACATTATTAATCATCTTTGAACACATTATTAATCATCTTTGAACACATTATTAATCATCTTTGAACACATTATTATTATTTATCTTTGAACACATTATTATTATTTAACTTTTGAACACATTATTATTATTTATCTTTGAACACATTATTAATCATCTTTGAACACATGATTATTTATCTTTGAACACATGATTATTCATCTTTGAACACATTATTATTTATCTTTGAACACATTATTAATCATCTTTGAACACATTATTATTTATCTTTGAACACATGATTATTCATCTTTGAACACATTATTATTTATCTTTGAACACATTATTATTCATCTTTGAACACATTATTATTTATCTTTGAACACATATTATTCTTAGATATGAGTCAGAATGTTATTCTATATTTTTTCAAATATAGTTGACTTAATTTTCTTCTTAAAAACACTCTGAAAATCAAACATTTGTCAATAGGCCTCCAGCCGTGCTTCTCAGCTACGTCGTGAAGTGGCTTGTCGTATAGAACGCATGGCTGTTACCCATGCTTGGAATTTCTTTTATTCCTGTTCGAAACATACTGTATAAATAATGTATTGGACAATGAAAATAATCAATAAATAAAGAAAAGAATTGAAAATAATTTTTACTTTAATTTTAGTGGTCGGCTTTCACACTGGGCGATGCATAGGCGGGCAAGGAAGAGCTACAACTAAGTTATTGGAAGATTAACAGAAAAGAATAGGAGTTATGAAAAGTTGTCTTTTTTTTCTAATATGCTGTCGTATTAACTGCGTAGTATAGCAGCATTGTCATCCATACTTTACGTATGTCATACGTTCTCTATCCAATTTACGTTAATGACATTCAAGAATAAACTAACAATCAATCATTTTTAATTACTGTATATTAATCTATTATAATTCCGAGCAAAAATATATCCACCCTTTCAACTAGCATATTTTTGCTAGTATATATAAGTGTTTAGTTTGCTAATGAACAGCCGATTGTGACCATTTCTTGTTGATGTGTGCTACTCCATCCTCACAAAGGAGTAGGTAATTCCTGGGAGGATGGTCTCATGACGGCAGAACAGATAATAAACTACCCCCCCCCCCTAAAAAGTAGATAATGCTTGGGAGGATCGTATCATGACAAGCGAACCTATACTACACTACCCTCCCAAGGAAGAGGTATTGCCTGGGAAATTTTTATCAGCAGTCAAGAAGACGTTCCTTTAGTTGATTCTGACGCCAGTCAAGACAAAAACCATCATTCAGAATTCAATGGGAACTTTGGTTTTGAAGACAAAGAAAATTTGAACCCCCATTAGTATTTTCACTTCATTTAAAAAAAAATTTGAAGCCCATTAGTATTTTCACTTCATTTTTAAAAAATTTGAACACCATTAGTATTTTCACTTCATTTTTAAAAAATTTGAACCCCATTAGTATTTTCACTTCATTAAAAAAAAATTTGAACCCCATTAGTATTTTCATTTCATTTAAAAATTTTTTTAACCCCATTAGTATTTTCACTTAATTTAAAAAAAATTTGAACCCCATTAGTATTTTCACTCTTTTTTTTTTAAATTTGAACCCCATTAGTATTTTCACTTCATTTTAAAAAAAATTGAACCCCATTAGTATTTTCACTTCATTTAAAAAAAATTTGAACCCCATTAGTATTTTCACTTCATTTTTAAAAAATTTGAACCCCATTAGTATTTTCACTTCATTTAAAAAAAATTTGAACCCGATTAGTATTTTTATAACAGATTCAAGCAACATTTTCCATTCTTATGAAAAAGTAATGTTTAAACTTTTGTTTAGATGCATTTTTACATTTTGAGTGAAACTCGGTCAGTGGTTGAGGTTGAGGACATGCGTTGCATGGACAGAAATGATATGAGAATGATATGATGGATGCGCAATGTTAGTCTTGAAGACAGGCTTAGATCTGATGACCTCAGAGGAAGATTAAATCAAAGTATAGGGAGATGTGTGCAAAACAAGAGACTTTGATGTGATGGCCATGTTGAAAGAATGGATGAGAGTTCTTGAGTTAGTGGATGTAGAACAGTTGAGGTAGCAGGTTCAGTTCACAGGGGAAGACCAAGGAAAACATGGGAGTAAGTGATAAAAATGGACCGGAGAGAAAGAGGGATAAATAAAGACCCGGCCAGCGATAGGTTATTCTGGAATTCAATTTGTTAAAGCCGTCCAATGCGTGCCAGCCTGTAAAACAGATGTCAAACCGAATATGATGATGGTGGTGATGGTGATGATGATGATGATGATGATGGTGATGATAATTGTTATGATGGTGGTGATGGTGATGATGATGGTAATGATGGTGGTGGTGGTTATGATGATGGTAATGATGGTGGTGGTGGTTATGATGGTGATAATGATGATGGTGATGATGATGGTGGTGATGATGATGGTGGTAGTGATGATAATGATGATGGTGGTCATAATGGTGGTGATGATGAGGAATTACTTGCGCTTGTAAGTCTGTGATTAAAGAAAATGTTAATGTATCACATGATTCTATATAAAACTATATACAGCTATGTTGCAACCACACATAGAATTAACATCATTAGTCTGAGACGTCTATCTTGCTCAGGACATTGACCGTTTGGAAACCGTTCAGAGACGTGCAACCAAGCGAATATAATTCATCAAATACCTGTCATATTCTGAATGCCTTGCTTGACTAGGCTTTGATTAATTGAAGCTCCAACATCTCGCAACTGACTTAGTTAACGCACACAAAATTATTTATCAAATCGCCAATAACAAGTCGGAGCACCTTTTTGATTTGCATGTGTCTAACACACGTGGACATGCGTACAAAGTCAGAAAACAAAACACCTCCCATGACTTTCACGCTCAGAATTGATGAAGAATAGAACAGTTTGCATCAGTTGTTGACTGCTTGTGGAACTGCATCCTTTAAGACCTCATGCTTCCCAGAATTCACCTGAACTATATCTAGTGTATCCCTCCCCTCCATATTTAACGAGATTGACCTTGAGGGCGTGCAATATGTAGTGCTTATACTAATTGTGATGAAAAGTGTGTTAGTTTAAGTTTTGAAATTTGGAGTAGAATACATTGATGGAATGCGAACACAATATTGTGAGATTTGAAAAATAAACAAAAGTGATTTCTAGCCTAGTTAGGTATGCAGAGAAACAAACAACTGAATGGATACACAAACAAAACAATTGAATAGCGAGCAAATGGAAAACGTTAGAGCAAATTTTGGGATTAAACAGCAAAGACGTGTCTTCGGTGCTAGCTCTTACTATGGGGGAGGGAGCTCAGACCCCCCCACACACACACAACGGTAAATGGAAGAGTATGAGAAAAAATTGTAACATAAAATAAAATAACGATAAAAATTAATTTTGTGTATTTCGAATCTTTAGTTGTAAACCAGCGGTTGTTTACCTGAACATTGAACACAATGATTTCATTATTAGAGTGTGGTACAATGATAAACGTCCTTTAAGGGGAGCTGGAGTTCTTCACATTTAAAAGTCTTGTGCCCGACTTTGTCTGTACTCACAGGGAGACAAGTAAAATCGAGACGGTGGTGTTGTCGCTCTGAAATGTCACTACAGCAGTCAGTAGAAAAAGTGTGTTGTCGATCAGATTTTATTCTAGCTGAGTTTGACAGATGTTTATGGAATCGAGAGCTCAAAGTTACTGACAAAAGGCCAAAAAGGCTGAACCCAATGAACTTGTCATTTGGGACTTGTGAATTGAGAACCTCAGTTACTGTAGTCTTTCCCTGTTTCTTTTTTTTATATATGTATTCATATTTCTTTCTCCTGTGGGACTACAATCTCTCTCTCTCTCTCTCTCTCTCTCTCTCTCGTTTCTGTCACCACGACAGAAAGGAATTCATCCGACTCCCAAGTTTTATATTTCTTTGGAAGCTGAAATGAATAAATAGATTATATATTTTTTTTATATAAAAATATGTGTTGTTCACTCCTTTTATACAAGAGTTCAAATTTCAGCACGACGGTTCCCTCAACCTAGATTTTTTCTGGAGAGAATTAATGATGTCTAAAACTCGACCAAAGACCTATCAACACTACTGACGGGATTAACCCCTTTATTGAAGGAGATATACCTATCGTTTACCACTGGGAAGCCGGTAGTGCCGTGCCAGGATGTTAAAATTCCTTCAAAAAATGTCCCCACGGCAAGCAATAATACCACAGAGGGAAATGAAGAAATAAAGAGAGACTTTGCAAAAAGGACACATTTGAGCAAGACAAACCTTTTCAGAAACTGTTGTCTTGTATTTAAAAATAGAGACCTTTTCTTTCTGTTCACAAGAAGTTAGTTTATCTTGCACTTTCGACAGGCTGTTGCTCATTTGAGAAACATCCTCTGAAAAGAGATAAAAGAAAAATTAAGCAATCGATGAATTGGGCATGTCTAAAAAAAGACAGTTTTCATATTAAGACAATCACAGAAAAGTAAAAATAATATCGAGCGAGAACAAAATAAACAACTTCAACCACCGATTGCCATGGCAAATAACACCCTACCTGAGAGTCAACTACAAGAAACATCTTCAACCACCGATTGCCATGGCAAATAACACCTTACCTGAGAGTCCAAAAACTCCCTAGCCTAACATTCACATGAATTGGGACAAATACATAGAACCCTCTACTGTGCTAGAAAACTTCTCACATCTGGCAGTATCCTATATCTCTACAAAGCCACTATCCGCCCATGCATGGAGTATTGTTGTCACATCCACTAGTCTTTCCCTCTTAGACAAGGTCCAAAAGTCACTAATCTAATAGGTCCCTCATTATCCACCAAACTCCAACCCCTGTCCCATCGTCACAATGTTGCATCCTTGTTTTACATATACTTCAATGGAATGTGCTCCGATGAACTTGTTGCTCTAGTGCACCCTTGATGTAAATACACTCAAACAACCTGACGATCAGCTAGATCCCATCCATTCACTGTGGAGGTCCCCAGATACCGGCAGGCCTTCTACTTCAATAGCTTCTTTCCTTGAGCTGCCGGCCTTTGGAACTCGCTCCCTGATCCCTGTTTCCCCGACTGTACCGACATGCAGCAATTTAAAACTAATGTAAACAAGCATCTTGCTGCACAGCTCCCAATTTAGGATGACCCCATAAACTGTCACCGGAATTCTCAGCAACCCCTTTACATCTACAGTGGCAACTTGCCTTGTTTGGGGTGAACTATGTTAAAAAAAAAAAAATTTTTAATTGTTGTTTTTACTTTTGTGTCTTGCAGAACATGATTGAGTTTTGCAAAGAGAAAAAACAAAACAACAAAAACATCAATGTTTGGTGCATTTTGTGTCAGGAAGCTAATATGCTCAGACAGCCTGATCTGGTAGCCGCAGGCTCACTACCGAGGAGCAGTTTCTGCGGCTGAATTAACTTACACTTGAACAGCAAAGACTGCAGAGTGACCTAATACTAACATACGATGGCAATCTATCTCTTCATTTGTTTTTTTCACTTCTGCGTCAAACGCACAAACTGTACTGCGGACCGTTTTGGTTTGACAGGAAAAAGACTGCTTACTTTGTCCACACTGCATGTAGTCCAGCAACCCACCACAAGAACAGACTTCCCCAGGATGTAGTCCAGCAACCCACCACAAGAAAAGACTTCCCCAGGATGTAGTTCAGAAACCCACCACAAGAACAGACTTCCCCAGGATGTAGTCCAGCAACCCACCACAAGAAAAGACTTCCCCAGGATGTAGTCCAGCAACCCACCACAAGAACAGACTTCCCCAGTATGTAGTCCCGCAACCCACCACAAGAACAGACTTCCCCAGGATGTAGTCCAGCAACCCACCACAAGAACAGACTTCCCCAGGATGTAGTCCAGCAACCCACCACAAGAACAGACTTCCTCAGGATGTAGTCCAGCAACCCACCACAAGAATAGACTTCCCCAGGATGTAGTCCAGCAACCCACCACAAGAACAGACTTCCCCAGGATGTAGTCCAGCAACCCACCACAAGAACAGACTTCCCCAGGATGTAGTCCAGCAACCCACCACAAGAATAGACTTCCCCAGGATGTAGTCCAGCAACCCACCACAAGAACAGACTTCCCCAGGATGTAGTCCAGCAACCCACCACAAGAACAGACTTCCCCAGGATGTAGTCCAGCAACCCACCACAAGAACAGACTTCCCCAGGATGTAGTCCAGCAACCCACCACAAGAACAGACTTCCCCAGGATGTAGTCCAGCAACCCACCACAAGAACAGACTTCCCCAGGATGTAGTCCAGCAACCCACCACAAGAACAGACTTCCCCAGGATGTAGTCCAGCAACCCACCACAAGAATAGACTTCCCCAGGATGTAGTCCAGCAACTCACCACAAGAATAGACTTCCCCAGGATGTAGTCCAGCAACCCACCACAAGAAAAGACTTCCCCAGGATGTAGTCCAGCAACCCACCACAAGAACAGACTTCCCCAGGATGTAGTCCAGCAACCCACCACAAGAACAGACTTCCCCAGGATGTAGTCCAGCAACCCACCACAAGAACAGACTTCCCCAGGATGTAGTCCAGCAACCCACCACAAGAAAACCTTGAATACTTGTACATAACTTTCCCAAAACTCTTTTTTTACATCATGCATTACACATTTTTATGCTTTGGTTGTCAATAAGTTTTGATTTGATGCAATCCTTTAAGCAATTTAAGTAATGCTTACATAGAAATAAAAAATATATGGAAATTTTCATTGGAAAATTGTTACTTTCCTTCCAAATTTTGTTCATAATATTTACTTATAGCTGTAGAGTATACTTTATATCACAACAAAAAAACAAAAAACAGTGTTTATCGAGATGAGGTCACATATGGAAAAGGTAATTCCAAATAAAAACTTTTATTTATACTTACGTATTAGGCAATAATTAGTATACACAGAAAAAAATAGGAAAAATTCCCAAGTAGATTTTTAATAAAAAATAAAAATCAGTTTTATCCTATCTTGCCAATCACTATTCATTTATTACGTGTTAATGACAGACTGAGTTACGTCCCCCTGATTTCCGTGTTTTTCGCTGTAATCAATGGCGGATCTATAATATACGCTAAGACTGATTTTTTTTATTTTTAATTAAAATTCTAATTGCTAATTTTGGCTAATTTTTTTTGTAGATACCTATTTTGTCTGATACATAAGTATATCAAAGAGTGTTGCAGTTAATTTATTTGGAACTGCGATTTTTTATCTGTTTTTCATATGTGACCTCATCTGAATGAGCACCCAAAAAACTCAAAACGAAATTTTTTATTAATTGAAAATATTTTGGAAATTATGAAAATATATAATTATTGTATTACCTGGATTATTTCGACTACCGTTCTCACCTTGGATGTTATTCTCACAATGATTCGGCTAATTTAACTTCCGACCTTCGTTCAGGTGCATCTTGCCGAACTTGTGAATCTGTACGGAAATTTGAACCGAACCCTTCATTTAATCCACCAGGGTAGATTGTTCTCGTTCCATCAGCCATGACTGCGTAGAAGTCTTAAGTAATCAAGGGAGGCGCAAGAGCGCTCTATCCCTTAATAGACCTCAAAAATGGCCTATGTTGGAAATCTCATTTCTTTGATCAATGATAACTCAAAAACCAATAAACCAAATTAGTTAAAACTTTGCACAAAATTTTCATTTGATAGGTTCTATAAGTGTGTAGAATTTCAGCATCATTAGTCAAGGCAACCCGGAGATCCAGAAAGTTCAATCATGAAATCATGTTGTACGTACGTGTGTACGTACGTACGTATGTGCCACCCTGTATCTCATCAACTATTTGATGGATTCAGCTGATTTTTGGCAGAGATAGAGATTCTAGTGTCTAGTTGATGGCATTTTAATTTCAGTTTACAATATACCTTGATTAGTCAAACTACCAACTATATCAGTCATGAGAAGGCATTGTATTGAGGCATAGCCTTTACAAAAGTAGTGACATTCCATGATAAATGCCAGTATACTGAAATCATATGCCCTTAATAGTGTTAAGATGAAAATTCATATACACTAAATGTACAAAAGCAAGGAAATTCCTAAATTTGTACACTTTTATTGTCATTAAGGGTATGCGAGCACAACAGGGCTATGTATTTTACTGGTAGGAATTTTTCTTCAGCGCACCTCACACACTTCATCCACTCATGCATAGAGATTTATGCTGTAGTGAAGTGATAATGAAATGGTTTGGTTGATATGTAGTCATACCCTTAATGACAATAAAAGTGTAAAAATTTGGGAATTTCCTTGCTTTTGTACATTTAGTGTATATGAATTTTCATCTTAACCCTATTAAGGGCATATGATTTCAGTATACTGCCATTTATCATGGAATTATTAATTATATTTTTAGTATCGTCTGTACTGAGAATTTAACGTTCAACATCCAGAAGATTGTCACTTAACACTTTATCCGTCGTGCCACGATTACAGAGTTCGACAAGACGCACCTTAAGAAGGCCAGAGCTCACATTGGCCGAAACGTTGTGAGAACAACATCCAAGATGAGAACAGTAGTCTGAATAATACAAATAATACAACAACTATATCGTTCCATAATTTCCAAAATATTCTTTGCTTTTAATTAGTATAAATTTTCTCGTTGATTTTTGTTTGTTTTATAAAGTGTACTTTACAAGTTATAATTCGTCGTAATAATACGAATAATCAATCCTCATCTAAAAAAATTTCAAAACAGGATACAGTTATTGTTTTGTTCCCTAAAAGAAAATGTCTAAACGAAGAAATAATCTTTGAAATTTTTGTCAAGAACATTTTTTCCCATCAGAGAACTGAGTGACCTGAAACTGTTTGACACAGAACTGCAATCTAGTTTGTTTACCTTTTAATTTCTGATTCTCCGTTTTAAGTGTGCTTACATGGTCTTCAAATTTCTCAGAGTTTTGCTTCAGATCGTGTTGAGCCTGCAACAGTTTAACCTCCAGATTGTTGTACAGAGCTTCACCTTTCTCCACGAGTGAACGGAGACGAGCAATTTCACTATCGCGGGAAGTTAACTGCAAATCGAAAAAGAGAGAAAAAAAAATTATACATGAAATATTGACGGTTATAGAAAGCCATAAACAATGCGATATCTTTTATTTATATTGATTTCGAAACTTTAAATTTTTCGGCGATTATAACGCCCTCTTCAGAAGTTTAAAGACATTTTAAACTTTTTTTTGTCTTTTCTTCTTTTTTTTAGTAACATTATTTTATAAAATCAAATCTGTTGGTTGTTGTTAAGAAGATAGGTTAGGGTTAGGCGTTGGGTTAGGGGTGGGTTTAGGGTTAGGATTAGGGGTGGGTTTAGGGTTAGGGTAAGGCTTAGGGGCTAGGGTTAGAGTTATGGTTAGGTTTAGGGTAAGGCTTAGGGTGGGGTTAGGGTTGGGGGTAGAGTTAGGGGTTAGGTTGTTGTTAAGAAGATAGGTAGGAAATCTGGTCAAGAGAAATTGCATGGTGTATGAAATTAGGGATGTGTTAAAGCATTGAATTTAAATTTGAATAAATGATGGTCATAGAAAACAACAAACAATGCAATATTTATTTATTTTTAAACTTTTATCTCCGAAACAACAACACATGGATTTCCAACTTTCAGCAAGTTTAGTTTATAAAAAAATGTTACGTAAAAAAAAAAGAAAATTTTTTTTTCAATTTAGAAATGTCTTTAAACTTATAATTGCAGAAAAATTTAAAGTTAAAAAAATTTTTTGCATTGTTTATACCTTTTTATAACCATCATTTATATAATTTTCTTTTGTTTCATAGATGCCTGAAGTCGAAGATTGGATCGTTTAATGCAATCAGCGCATTTATGCAAATTGCATCGCTTATCGGCGACCTCATTGTAAGTTGTTTTTGAGACTAGAGATCTAATCATGCCAAAGTCGTCCATATGCGAAACATTTCGCCACATCAATTGTTTTAGGTGTTGGCGAACAAGGTTTTTAAAATTTTTTTTATTCAAACCTCATTTGCCACAATTAATAAATAATTAAGAATACAAATGGTAATACAGGGTTCAGGGCTGGGAGCAAGATCCTTATTCATTCTTGAGCAATATCGGAGATGCGTGTACTTACCTCAGTATTCATTTTGCTTGTCAGTTGTAATTTTTCAATTTCGGCATTGTTTAATTTTTTACGGCTTTGACTGACCAAATCTGTAAGGAATATAACACCAAGAATTTCATTCTTACAATTAAACAAAAGAATAAGCCAATAAGAAGAATACGCAGAGATCAAAGTTTATACTGGTTCTTTATATGTTTACAGATATAAGTTTTTATATGCTTTTAATATTAGACATTTATTTTCAACAGTTATGTATTAAGCTGCTTTTTTGTTGTTGATGTCATTGTTTGTGCAGATAATATTACTAAACAAACGATTATTTAGTCTGCAGGGCTGGATATAAGCAAAGAATCTCACATCTCGCGAGTCTTATTTTTCGCTTTGTGGTATTCTTTGCTTATATCGAGTCTCGTGGATTAAATAATTGCTTGTTTAGTAATACAGGGTGGGCCAAAATAAGGGTCCTATCTTTAAATTTGAATAACTTGAATTTGAATAACTTCCACAAAATAAAAGTTAAACTCACCAAACTTTATGTGTGTGTAGACTGACCCTTCCGAGATTTTTTGAAATAAACAAAACAAATTTTAGCCGAAAAACACTTCTTAAAACTTACAAAAACTAAAGTATTGTTTTTTACACGGTTTTGAGTTTTTTAAGCAAAAATAATGTTTTCTAAATGAGGGTACGTTCCTTAGGGCTAATACGGCTCATGCTTGCTTCGGAAGGGGTCCTTTACTTATTCTAAAAAAAAAAATTAAAAAAATCAATAAATAAAAAAGTTATGAATTTTTAAAAATAGGACCCTTATTTTTGCCCACCCTGTATTATCCACACAAACAATAGCAGCAACAAAAAAGCGGCAGCTTAAGACATAATATACAGATAAAAGTATATTTCCATGTGTCATGAATACAATAAAACTATTAAAAACGATTTGAAATATGTGGACGGTAAGACCAAGATGGAGGGCGTCTTTTTATTCATTAGTGGAATCTTAATTTGAGAAGTTACCGTGGAGGTTTGGTTGGAAGATGAAATTATTTTTTTTCAATCCAAAAGGTTATTAAGTTCCTTGCTGATGTATTTGGCGATGGACTTAAGTTTTTTTTTATCACTTAGATTTAGTTTGTGGTATTTAGATTATTAAAACTACTATTATGATCTTGATTATTATTTTCACAACATTTCGACCGATGTAATCTTCGACCTTCTTCTTTTAGAGATGTGAGTAGCCAATTGCAAACAAAGCTGAAATCGAGGTGAAATTCTCCACCTGGGGGAACCATGGCGTGTGTGTAGAGAGGGCAGCAAAAACAACTTTTTCCTAAACAGCCTCAATCAAAATTAAGAGAAAGACACCAAGTGTGCATGTGGGGGGAAGGAGACAGGAAGTCATTCTTTGATGAAACAAAAGTCATCTAACTACCATACTCTCATCATGAATCGTTTTGAAGTCTTAGCCTTCATGGCAAAATTAACATTTTCAGCTTTCAGAGAGAACTGTCATAAAAGGAAAAAGGAAGGCAAGGCAAAACAAAATGGAGAGAGTAAGTGAGCAAAACCAGGAAAAGAGAAAGATAAAGCGAGAGAGAGAGAGAGGAGGGGGGTAAGAAAGAGAAAGCGAGAGAAAGAGAGAGAGAGAGAGAGAAAAAGAGAGGGGGAAAGAAAGAGAAAGCGAGAGAGAGAGAGAGGAGGGGGGTAAGAAAGAGAAAGCGAGAGAGAGAGAGAGAGAAAAAGAGAGGCGGGAAAGAAAGAGAAAGCGAGAGAGAGAGGGGAAGAAAGAGAAATAAAATCCACATAAATAGAGATGAAAAAATAAGGAGGTAAAGCTCTAGCAATTTAGTAGAAATCAGTTTTTTTATTATTTAAAACAAAAAAGAAGCGGATTTTGGCCCAAAAGCAGTGAACTTACACCCATAATACGCTCTAGCGATTTAAGTGGAAAACTGTTTTTTTTTTTAATTAAAAAAGTCGATAACTCACATCCTATCAAGTAATTATCAAACTTAATGAATATAAATTTGTTGATTAAATCATATTTTTAATTTCAAATTCAATTTATAACATGTTCTAAGATCAAAGTGTAGTATCTGTTCCGATGGATACTGCACCCCATACTGGTGTTGTCTTGGCCTTTGGGTCTTGATTTACGCCCGTCAATGGGTCTGTCCTGTGCAGTTCTGGGAGGTCCACCTTCCCAGGCTTTGCTCACCTCTCGGGTGCTGGCTTTTCAAACCCCACTTTCCCGACCCGACCTTGGGTCACATCTTACTTGTGGGAGTAAGATAAAAACTGGCCTTGTGCCTAACTTCTGGAGAGGAGTAAATCAATACTCACCTCGTTCAGAGTCCAAATCCTGGCGGAGTTGTTTTATTTGAATTTGGTATTTGTTCCAGTCAGATAACTTGTCATTATTCATGTCAGCCATACGAGAATGGGGAGAATACTCGGTCATACTGGAATACATGTTGGGGGAGTCAGTTGACAGAAATCTCTTTTAAAATAAAAAGCAATAAAAATCATAAGACTATTTTTTAATGGCTGAAATCCAACATGGCTGAATATCAGACACAGTTAATCAATATTGGACCAATAGTAACAAGTATTTATTTTGTCATTTTCTTTTAGATTGACTATAGAGTAAATGATGGTCTTATAAACCAACTATCCTTCAAGGAGCATTGCAAGAAGGTAAAGGAGAAGGTTGCTACAAGGAACAATTTGCTGACTAAATTTGCAAATTCAAACTGGAGAGCTGCCCCATAAATTCTGTGCACAACAGCATTAGCATTTTGTTCTTCTGATGTCATTTTTTGCCATTTTGGGGCCTTTTGACCCCCTGGGGGGCTAACCAGATTTTATTTCAAAAATCGGAGAATGTCACTATCTAACCTGACCAAAGTTACAACTTCATGCAAAATTTCAGAGAAATTCAATGGATGGTTGCGGAGAAAAATCCGGACGGACATGCCTCAAAACATAAGTCTCCCGATTTTATAAATCGGGGGACCAAAAAGCGAAATCTACTGTTAAGAAAGTATTTCTCTGGTGACAACGTATTCTACCACGGCTCATCATCATACTCATCATCACCATCATCATATTCAGTTTAACATCTGTTTTACATGCTGACATGTGTTGGACAGCTTCTAGAAATTGACTTCTAAACTAACCTATCTCTGGCCAGATCTTTATTTATCCCTTGTTCTCTCAAGTCCATCTTATATCACTACCTCTCATGTTTTCATTGGCCTTCCCTTGCCAACTGACTCTGTTATTTCAACTGTTCTACATCTACTAATACAAGTACTCTCATTAATTCTTTCAATGTGACCAAACCAACAAAGTCTCCTGCTCCGTACACATCTTTCTGTACTGCTCAGATCTTCCTCTGAGGTCATCTAAAACAAACATTACACATCCATTATATCATATCATTTCTCTCCATGCAACGCATGTCCTCAACCCTGCAGGCCAGTTTTCACTTCCATACAGCAACACATTGCATACACATGCCTGATAGACTCTTACCTTGGTCAACAGCAGTAACGCTCTGCTGGTTAGTAATGTCCTTGAACTTATTCTATCCATACATAACTGTTGGAGATTCATGACTGAAACTTGGTGGACAAGTCAGGCATAGACTGAAGTTTATTTGTACTAAATATGGTTGGATCGCAGGAAGGATTTTATTTTATTAACGATTCCATGAATGGCATTTTTTTTGTGGGGGGGGATGGTATAACCCTGTAGCTTTACTGTAAATTATAGATCACCCACCCACCCTACCTAGGTTAAGTTGTTTTGTAGTTAAAATCCGTGGAAATCGATGATTCTTGAATTTCAAACCCGCATATGTACACAACTCATTTTTCTTAACATTCATAAGATTTTTCTGTATTAATTTTGTCAGAATCGAAAAATATTTATATACTAGTGTACAGCCATCGTCAAAAATGCTGAAAAAAAAAGTAAAAAAAAAAAATGCTCTGCCAGTGTTCGCACTAATATTCATATAAAAATCATAGAATTACGTCAGTAATTTAATTTTTCATATATAAATTATTATCATTTCTGATGACCTAAAGAAAATAAAAAACAACCACAGTTAACATTTTATTATAGATTAAAGGATTTATTTCTGAATTCATTTCAAGCAGCAGGGTAAATCTGAGGTGGTTGTCTGACTTGCTATTTGCTTTCTCGTTTCCCCTCACCACTTGAAATATTTCGTCCAGGGGCTAAAACAAAAACCGCACATTTTTTTTTACTCGCTAATTTTTTAATAATGTTACGGATATATATAATATTAATTCATTAAAAAATATACAAATAAATCTACATTGGTTTTTATTGTCGATGGAAGATATTACATAACTTGGCAGACAGTTATGAATGTCATTTTGCAGTCGAATCCGATAATTATATTGAAGAAAGTGAATCAATAAAAGTGAGGAAATAAAAATTACCAGACATTCACCATCCATATTCGATTGCCGAGAAAGATTTAAAGATGATTGTTCGTGTTCAACTTGGGACGTTCGGATCCTTTTATCAGACATGATTACATTTCAAGTGAAGTCTGGGGGAGAAAAAAAAGTAAAATGAACTTTATGGCATTTACGGATGTAGATTGTTCTCATTCCATCAGCCATGGTTATAACGCTTCTAGCCACTCATGGCTGACAGAATGAGAACAATCTAATCCGGGGGATTAAATAAAAGGTTCAGTTTGAAATTCCGTCTAGAACAGAATCAACTTAAGATCGAGGTGAGTGTATGTTCTGTCTTTTGCTCCCTCCAGCCGAGGCTGGGGAGCTGACTGTATATATAAAGCTGAATG
>OY744541.1:82866908-82926908 GCA_963556195.1 Sepiola atlantica
TTAAATTTTTTTTTTTTTTTTTAAATATAGTTTTAATGGTTGAGAAACTTCCGAGACTATATATATATATATATATATATATATATATATATATATATTTTCTTTGTCGTACAAAACTTTAAAATGGCATTGAAGAGACAATATTTATTACTCATAATGAATTAAGAAATTAAAAAGATTAAAGGGCAGCTGACCGGTTTCGTACCTCGCTCAACAGAGCCAAATATCGAGGTATCGTATAAAAAATATAAAAAAGATGCTATGAGAATTATAGCGAGGGAAAGGGGCTTAATGTTGTTTCTATTTGATTGAACTTTTTTTTTTTACCCCTTTCCCTTGCTATAATTCTCATAGCATCTTTTTTATATTTTTTATACGATACCTCGATATTTGGCTCCGTTGAGCGAGGTACGAAACCGGTTAGCTGCCCTTTCATCTTTTTAATTTCTTAATTCATTATGAGTAATAAATATTGTCTCTTCAATGCCATATATATATATATATATATACACACACACACTAGAAAAACAATCTAGATTGGCAAAATCATGTTGACACACCGGTTCCTGTTAGATCACCGAAGTTAAGTAACGTTGAGCCTGGTCAGTACTGAATAGTAAAAAGTGGACCTTAAATTTACTTTTTACAGTTTTGTAACTCTTGCTTCTGTTATTTTGTCCTTTAGATCTCACATTCAATGAGCGATGTTTCTGACAAAGGGGGAAGAATTGCTGTTTTCTGGGTCAAAATTTATCCATCTAACACTTATTGTTGGCTAGATTTTGACTTTGAAGTAGTATTTTTTTAGCTCCTTACATCAAGTGGCTTCATGCCTTGTCTTGAGCGATTTCCATTAAAACAAAAATGTGTGACCACTTGGGAATACCAGGTGCTGTATGTGCCGTCTGCTTATCTCGGCATTGTTTCCAGTCGTCCTGGACATCTTCTTGCCACTGGATTCAAGCAGTGTCGATTCAGGAGATGTGGTTGGCCAATGCACAACACTTGCTACATAATTACACACACAGCCATCCTAACAGAGGGTATCCATTGTTTCTCAAAACTGAATAGAGACCATGACATATATATATGTATGTATATAAAACTTATATATCTGACTGTACATACGTTTCCCAGGCACCTTTGATGAAGAGGTGATGCCTCGAAATATTAAGAAAATTATTACCCACAGTCACCAAAACATTATATATAGCGTCTTAGTGTCGTTTTTTGTTTTTTCCTTTCATTCAATTTTCTCAGCACTCACTTTCTTCTCGCATTAGTGCAGCCATTTTAAATATACAAACTCCTTAATACACTACACACAATGCTTGAAGCAAACTACAATACTCTCTTAATAGAGTAATATAATTTTAGAACATGTTACTTTCTCAGATAATAAACAACAATAGTATAGACAATTTTAAGATGGAATTAAATCGCAATCTCTATAATAATACGCTACGGCAATTTCACGTTTGGATGTATGTTATCACCTTCCATCACTTTTTTAAAAGATGGGATCGCCCGATCGCCAAAGATGCAATGAAACAAAAGTAATTTCTAAAATTTCATCTGATGCTGTTGTATCAAGCATGAAACTAAAATACACATCTTTGAGCTAAGATCAAAGTGTAGTATCTGTTCTATCCAAAGATGGTACAATAATATTGTGGGGTCTGCGTTCAAGTCGGACGTCCATAGAATGAAAAAAAACTCCTACATCTGGGCTGGTGCATCATCCACTAGTCTCTCCCTCTTAGACAAGGTCCAAAAAAGAGTCACTAATCTAATAGGTCCCTCATTATCCACCAAGCTCCAGCCCCTGTCCCATCGCCACAATGTTGCATCCTTGTGCCTGTTTTACAAATACTTCAATGGAATGTGCTCTGATGAACTTGCTGCACTAGTGCACCCCCCCCCCTTCGACGTAAATTCACTCGACTAACCCGACAATCAGCCAAATCCCATCCATTCACTGTGGAGGTCCCCAGATGCCGAAGAGCCTTCTACTCCAATAGCTTCTTTCCTTGAGATGCCGGTCTCTGGAACTCTCTCCCTGCTTCCAGTTTCCCCGACTGTACCGACATGCAGAAGTTTAAAACTAATGTAAACAGACATCTCACTACACAGCTCCCAACTTAGGATGTCACCCAAAACTTCCACCCTAATTCTCAGTAGCCCCTTACGTCTACAGTGGTGGCCTGCCTTGTTTGGGGTGAACTATGTTAGAAATAAATTAAAAACATGAGTTTTGGAGATAGACCCCCCCTCCCCATGACCAGATATATTCTAACACCATATTAACTAAAGTATTTAGATAAGTAGGTTTCAGTTTGAACAAAGGTGGTGCAATAATAGCGTGGAGTCTGTGTTCTTGCCGAACGTCCATACAATGCATGGCAACAATATACAACAGATGAAGGGTACAACTGTGGAATTGCCACGGGTCCCACTAGTTTAGAAATAATGGTATGAAAAAAGTATTAATAATGTAAGTGTTTTGTACAATGATATTTTTTAGTGGTCAGGTTGAGAAGATGGTAAAAAAGGGAGATCCCCAAAAACGAATAAGAAACAAATAAATAATAATAATAAAAATAAAAATAATAATAAAAATAATAATAAAAATTCTGATGATAATAATAATAATTATGATAATAAATAATAGGAACAATAAATAATAATAATAAATAATAATAAAAATAATAAAATAATAATAATAATTAATAATAATAGGGAGGCTTATTGTCACTCAGACTCTAGGGAACACTACCGGTTATTATCAGTGAGAAATCACTGACGATGACTTATTTGATAACTCCTAATGAGTACAAATAATAATAATGACTTGATGTTCAAAAAAGAAAACTCTAACAAAAAACATCCAAAAGTTGAGACTACTATGAAATAATAATAATAATAATAATAATAATAATAATATACATCGTTATCGAAAAGAGGTGAAGAATACTGGAAATCTGGGGAGGCTTGTTGTCACTCAGACTCCAAGAAATACCACTGGTTGTTGTCGGTGAGCAATCACTGACGATAATCTGTGTGAGAACTCCTAGTGAGTACACATAATAATAAAAATAATAATAATAAAAAATAATAATAAAAATAATAAATAATACTAATAAAATACTAATAATAATACTAATAAAAATAATAAAAATAATAATAAAAATAATCATAATAAAGATAATAATAAAGATAATAATAATAAAAATAATAATGATAATAAAAATAATAAAAATAATAAATAATACTAATAAAATAATAACAATAAAAATAATAAATAATATTAATAAAATAATAATAATAATTATAAATAATAATAATTATAAATAATAATAATAATAATAAATAATAAAAATAATAATAAAAAAATAATAATAATAATAAATAATAATAATAATAATAATAAATAATAATAATAATTATAAATAATAATAATAATTATAAATAATAATAATAATTATAAATAATAATAATAATTATAAATAATAATAATTAAAAAAAAATAATAAAATAATAATAATAATAATTAAAAAGAAATAATAATAAAATAATAATAATAATAATAAATAATAAAAATAATAATAATAATAATAATAATAATAATAATAATAAAAATAATAATAATAAATAATAATAAATAATAACTCAGTACATGATCCGTGGAAAAGCTAAGTTACTGATCTTATCTTGGTTTATATAAACAAGACGTGACAAGACAGCAACAATGAAAAAAAAAACAAAACAATGTAAATACTGAAGCGGTTAAAATAAATAACATGAATGAAAACGATGTTTGTTGTCGATGATTCTGTTATGTTTAAAAACAACAACAGTTTTAACGCTTAAGAAAAGACAGTCAAGAAACCGCAATTAATTAGGATAATTGATGTCACAAACGAGAAACGTGTAAATCCGAGCGACGATTGATAAGCAAGGTAATCAGTGAAAACGTTAATGAGTTTCGATGAAATAATTAAGAGGACTTGCGATATGGCGTCGTTAATTGGGAGAAAAAGAAGAGCAAATGACATGATCGATATTGTGGAAGGTCGTTTCAAATAACGGAACATGGAATAAGCGAATATCAATTGGCCTTCCCCTAGGCAATGGCGGAATCCTTAGAAACTGACCTCCAGTCTGTAGTGGAATGGGGTCATAAATGGATAGTAATATTTAATGCTGCTAAGACAAAGCTCATTTCTTTAAACAACTACAAGAAACCTTCTCAACCACCGATGCCATGGCAAATAACACCCTACCTGAGGGTCCAACGTTCAAACTCCTCAACTTAACATTCACAGGTAACATGAATTGGAACAAATACATAGAAGACATTGCCAAGGCTGCTGCAAAGAGAGATCTACCGTGTTAGAAAACTTCTCACACCTGACATTATCCTATACATCTACAAAGCCACCATCCACCCATGCATGGAGTATTGTTGTCACACCTGGGCTGGTGCACCATCCATTAGTCTCCCCCTCTTAGACAAGGTCCAAAGAAGAGTCGCCAACATAATAGGTCCCTCACTATCCACCAAGCTCCAGCCCCTTTCCTATTGACGCAATGTTGCATCGTTGTGCTTTTTTTACAAGTACTTCAATGGAATGTGCTCCGATGAACTTGCTGCTCTGGTGCCCCCTCGACATAAATACACTTACCAACCCGACAATCAGCCTTCTACTCCAATAGCTTCTTTCCTCGAGCTGCCAGCCTTTGGAACTTCCTCCCTGCTCCCTGTTTCCCTGACTGTACTGACATGCAGAAATTTAAAACTAATGTGAACAAACATCTAGCTACACAGCTCTTTACTGAGGATGACCCCCCAAACTTTCACCCCAATTCTCAGTAGCCCCTTACGTCTACATTGGTAACTTGCCTTGTTTGGGGGGAACTTAGTTATAAAAAAAAAAAAAAAAAAAAATCCAGGAACTCTCATCCATTTTTTCAACGTGGAATTTTTTAGATGAGGATTGATAAATTGTATTATTTTTATTATTCTGACTACTATTCTCATCTTGGATGTTATTTTCACAACGTTTCGACCGATGTAATCCCCGACCTTCTTCAGATGCATTTTTTTGAACTTGGGAATCTTTATGTCTAACTCGGGAACCTATATAGAATTTGGAATTAAACCCTTTATTTAAATTGGGGTAGATTGTTCTCGTTCTGTCAGACATGACCGGATAGAAGAGTTAATTTGACGTGTGGCGTTGATTAATACAATTAATTCTAAGCGACAGGTTTCTGGAAACTGAAGGTTCAATCTTTACTACATGTGATAATAACTAACGATAACATAAAAATGAACTCTTCTACCCAGTCATGGCTGACAGAATGAGAACAATCAACCCTCATGGATTAAATAAAGGGTTCAGTTCGAACTTTAGTATAGGTTCCAGAGTTTGAAAAAATTAATCTGAAGAAGGTCGGAAGTTACAGCGGCTGAAATGCTGTGAAACTAACAACCAGGATAAGAATAATAGTCTGAAAATTTCAAATAATACAATGTCTTAAATTGTGAAGGCTGGACAACTAGACCATACACTGTTATGGCCGGACAATTGGTCATTAAATATGGAACAAAGATTTTTTTGAAGATGGAATTTTACAAAGAACTATATGTTGGAAGTATGAAAAACAGAGAGAAAGTTTATTTTTATTTATAATGTCATTTACAAAAAGAAATTATAGTATGAAATCGATGAAATAGATTGGAATTTTAACTCTATTTTAAGAACACGGACCAATAATTGCTGCAATTGACTGGCTAGTCAGAATCAAATATTGATATTGTAGCACGAAAGCTATCAGTGACAATATTTGAGAAATAGATCAGTTTTACTTTAATACAAAGAAAAGAAAAAACAAAGACAGAATACAAGATAGATAGATTATTCACTTATATTTAGTTGTTCTATTGAAACAATATAATTTTGTCGAAGAAATGTTTCTAATAGTTTTTTTGAGATGATTTGTATAATTTTGATATCCCTCCCCCCTCCACTAACCATTAGAATATTGGTTTAAAAGTAAAGTTAAAGAAGTAACAATTACTCTGGGACTTCTTATTATTGGTAGAAAATAGAGATAAAATGAGAGAAAATGGTTAATGTAGATTAAAAAACAATCGGTATTTGTAGATTATTTGTCGGGATTTTTAATTTATTTACTTATTGATGATTGTTTGAGATTTAATTGATGATGATGAAGACGAAAACATGTCTTTCATTAATCCAACACTAACCCTAAATCTAAGGCCATGGTTAGAAATACTGCGATAAGACCGCACATTTGATGTCACCTCACAATTCAGTGGTGGTTGAGACCTTAAATCCGGATTTGCCCCATAATTCAATGGTAGTTGAGACCCTAAATTCGGATTCACCTCACAATTCAGTGGTTGTTAAGATCCTAAATCCGGATTTGCCCCATAATTCAATGGCGCTTGAAAACCTAAATTCATATTTGCATCATAATTCAATAAAATCGGCAACAGACAACCCGCATCGACCCAAAACAAAGTTTTTACGTAGCTTGACCTGGGAATTGAAATATATTAAAATTAGAAGAAAAAAATGACTGAAAAAAACTCAGATTAGACGTTTCTCCATCAGATATGGCCAGTGCCTCGCACTAGATAAGGTCAAGATGAAGAAACACTTCGAAGATAAAATGGCCTGGACGATGGCTGGAAGGATTCTCTAACCATAGAACTAGCGAAGAGGAAACTGCAATGTGAAGCTAACAAGCATTATCACGGCCAAGTAGTTAGGTTTAGGCTAAGCAAGGTAACTTACAAAGCCATGAACTTCGACGCAGATGCGCGTAAAAAAAAGTTCCGTCGTAGTTTGGATTAATATATTCGGAAAGTCAAGAACCCGGATGGATGTACTCTAGTATCGACTGGAGAGATTTGTGAGGAATTTCGAGAGAACTTCAAGGATTGTTTCATCTAACTGTCCAGATTGCATCTAAAGGTTTGGTAACTATTTGGCTGACTCTCACCACCTTGATGTGACTGGAGCAGTTAGTTGTGATGACAGGGTTACGGAGTGTAAGGTCTTGGTTGTGTTGAAGCAGGTCACCTACAACAAATCACGAGATGGTCTGCTCTAAAAATTGTTCTTCAGGCTGTCGCACATGTTTATACAACTTGTGATGGATGTGTTCAATCATTGGTTTGATCAGGGATCTATCCCTGGTCAAATAACCAAGGGTATGATCACATTACTGAAGAAATGGGACAGGCATTGTGGAGAGGAACTAGATGATTATAGGTCCATAACTCTGCTAAACACAGAGTTAAAGATTTTGGTATGGAGTCTATCAAACCGGTTGCAGGTTGTCATCAGGGAATTGTTCGAACCAGAGCAAAACTATGCTGTGAAATGGAGATCGATTCAAAACAGTCAAGGGAACAGGCTTGGAACAATCAGTGGGGAAAGAAGACCCTGTTGAACTTGACTCTAGTCCGACTCGTTGAAGAGACACAGGAGGTGTAGCATAGGTGGGAGGCATGCCTTTGTGAGCACTGCGGTCGGGGTTTTCTGTGGGACGGCGAGCGGGTCGTCGCATGTCGGATGTAGGGAGTGAGGTTTGCGGCCCAGGGGTGGGACTCGTTTCTGCTGTTGTTACCGATATGCGTCTGCTGTCTATTCCCTTTTTGGCTGCACATCTTTGCACACCTCTTTTCAGTTGTTGTTGCGCCGGCGTTGTTCGGCAACGTCGAACCTCAAATACCGCCAATTTCGTCGTTTCCTCGCTCACTCAGTGAGAAAATCGATGAGTCGCTCAGCAGCCCTCATGCTAGTGCTGGTTCCCACAAGTTCAAATTCTGTGCTCAACTCCCAGGCGGGGAGTTTGACTGAGGTGGTATGTCTGTTAAATGGTAATGCAGGTGTCCGAAGGCGAGCTCAGCGAGAACGGAAACCTAATGTAGAGCAAAAGGTCACTTGATCTAGAGTTTCAGTACAAATACAGACCGCAGAAGCGTGGCCCATCGATCCTTCCTGAGCAGAGAGCTCTGTTCCGCTGAGAAGTGTCAGAAAAGTTACCACAGTGATAACTGACTTGTGGCAGCCAAGCTTTCGTAACAACGTCATTTTTTGATCCTTCGATTTCTGCTCCTCCTATCATCACGAAGCAGAATTCGGCAAGCGTTGGATTGTTCACCCACTGACAGGAAATGTGATCTGGGTTTAGACCGTCATGAGACGGGTTAGTTTTATCTTACCAATCGACATGTGTGCAACGTCGGCCATGGATATCCCGTCCAGTACGAGAGGAACCGTGGGATCAGAACAAGAATTCTCGAATGAGCGGCGGTGCCACACTGCCTCCGTGCGATAACGGCTGAAAGCCTCTAAGCTAGAACCGCGACCGGTGCCATCACGGTATTACGAAAGGCGTCACTTTTTGTTCCGCTAGAGCCTGCCATAACGATCTTGCCTTCACCGTCTTGTTTTGAACTCCATATTTTTTACAATAAAATAACGTGTAGAAAAAATATTTAATGTCAGTGCTAATTCCGAATAGGCATCCATGGATTGGCAGTCGTGACTTAAGCAGTTCCAACTACCAACGGAGAAAGCCGAAACAGTTCTCACTTTTACTCAGTCCGAAGGTTGTTCTTGGCCTTTTGGCCAAGATCAAAGTGTAGTATCTGTTCCGATGGATACTGCAACCCATAGACTGGTATTGTCTTGGCCTTCGGGGCTTGATTTACGCCGGTCTATGGGTTTGTCCTGTGCAGTTCTAGAAGGTCCACCCTCCCAGGCTTCGCCTCCCCTCTTTGGGGAGGAGTAAGTTTATTGCTTACTGCCTGAGGCGCCCCTACCGGGGAATGCCGACGGGGCTGCCCAGGCAATTTTTAATGGTCAGAGTGCTCACCTCTCGGGTGCTGGCTTTTCAAACCCCACTTTCCCGACCTTGGGTCACATCTTACTTGTGGGAGTAAGATAAAACTTGCCTTGTGCCTAACTCCTGGAGAGGAGTAAATAAATACTCAGTCCGAAGACAACCGATACAAATATTTCAGCAGACGACAAATTTTACTTTTTCATTACGATTTAAAGATGAACGTTGCGTTTTTACATGCAACTATTTTGCCTTCCGTAGAAGATTGCATAAGTTTTTGCAAAGATAAAACTGACGAACAAGCATGCCTTGCCCTCCCCCCCTTTCTGTCTTAACCTAAAAGAAAAAAAAAACACTAAAAAACATTTTCACATAAAAACAAAAAACTTTCTCCCATTAACCTAAAAAAAAAAACCGTCTTCTGTGCAAAGAAAAAAAAAATAACACTTTGCGATAAATAACTCTTTAAAAAAAAAAAAAAAAAAAGAAGCACTTCCTTTTTTATATCCAAATAACCAAAAACCACAAAATTAAATAATTAATTCTTGCCCCCCCCCCCTTCCCCTAATAAGTGTGAGTACTTATTGAAAGATTCATCTATGCATTTGTTACCGTTACTTTTACTTAGCCAAACACGAGTATTTTCCATCATGGCCGTCGATTTTCGTTTTGCACGTGGTTGTTAATTTCAGAATAAAAAAGGACCCCCCCCCCCAAAAAAAAAAATCTAAATTTTTTTAAGGTTTAAAACACCCCAATTATATTTAAAACAGAAAAAAAAAAGACTAAATTGAATAAGTAAAAAAAAATTGAAAAAAAACGATCGGTTACACGTCTCGATTTACCGCTAACTGGCCAGGAATTTGTGAGCTGATTTTACGTTAAATTTATATAGGAAAGTGACCCCCGTCTCTAAAATCTAAAATATTTAATTAAAAAAAAATTTCTTCTTTGCGGATATTTTTTCTGGCTGTTTAGATGTAATCGCCCCAAAAAGTAGAATCTAACTTTTTTCGGGGAGGTGGAGGTGGGGTAAACTAAGACGAGTGTGATAGTAAAAATTTACCAAATATTTGAATTTTGTCGGCTCTAATTTTCATCACACATTTAATTGTTGACTTAATATACTTATTGCATCGTTTCCACTTCTAACACAACAAAGTTATTACTTAAATAAATTATCGATTCTAGAGAGAAATACACCCACGCAGTTCCAAGTCGTATTTGATAGACTCATCATTTTACGAAAACAGATCGATTTAAAAAAAAAAAATTAAATAAAAAGGTAGAATGATAAATAAATCAAAATAAAATTAGTTATTGTACATAAAATTAAAAAAAAAATAATAAGTCTTGACTAATTTTTGCTGGTACTTATATGAATCAGCCGGTATTGGCTCGAGAAAATTCGGTAACGAGTTACTACGACAACTGCCGAAGGACAACTACACAAAATTAAACTCGAGTTCCTGTAATTTTTTTTAATTGTTGATTTTTATTTTGTTTTATTTGCAATTATTGTTTGCTAAGTATTTTTTGGTACTTCTACAGAATTTGAACCGAACTGTTTTGTTTAACTTAAGTTTTAATTTTCGTTCGGTTCAAGTTCTGTAGAAGCGCCCACTTTTTATTCTCAGATAACAAAAACAACCCCCCTTTTTAACTTTAGGTGGCAAAATTGTCATATAACTTATTTCAACTGAAAAAACGTAATGTTATTTTTTTTTTAACCACTAATCCTAAGTCCGAGTGGCAAGGTCGTAAAACCACACCATCTTTAGGCGATTACGAACTTAGGGTTAGTGGTAAAAAAAAATTGGTTAACATTAATTGATACTTGGTACAGCTTTTAAACCAAAGAAAAACCGACTTTTGACGACGCAGAATTGCGTAAACAACCGGAAAAAGCCGAATGAAAACGAACCGGCGTCAAAATCAAAACAAGGCGCGTTCTAATAGTAAAAAAAAATAATTAAAAAAAAAAAAATGAAACATTTAAAGCTAGAAATACACTCCTTGTATTTTTATTTTTATGAAAAATGATTTATTTTTTGACGAAGAAAATTAATGAAATAACTTATATATTTTTTTCACGAGAGAGTTAAATTCAAACTTTTTTTTTTCGGTACTGGTCCAGCTTTTGAACTAAACAAAAACCGAACCGTTTTTTTAAATTTTAATCCTAACCTACTTTTATTGCCTTTGGTAACAGTTATCTGTTGACTATTTGTTTTTCACCCTTTTTTTTCTGTTTGAAATTCTTAACAATCGTCAATTTACGATTTAATCAATTTACAATGTAATTTATCGTTTGCTTTTTTCGCCCTCTGATTGGATAAGCGCTTCGGCATCTTCCGGCTGTTTATGTAAACAGTCGGAAAAGCCGAACGAAAAGTCGGTTTTGTCTGGTTCAAAATCCGTACCAGTACCTAACTTTTTAATGCAATATTTACCTTATTGTAATGACTATTCTTCTAAGATTTTTTTTTTTTTTTACACAAAAATTTATTTGGGTTTTCGGCATTCTAAAATAAGTTGAACTGAGTTATTTCCCTTGATATGACAATTTTGCAACCTAAAGTAAAATAAAAATAAAAAAAGGGCCCAAACATACCCTTCATTAATCCTAACCCTAAGTCTGAATTAGCAATTAAACTTCGTTGATCTTACTACTACAGAAGAATTTGAGTCAATATTGTTACAAATTTCCGAGTGGTACATTGTCAATGTCCCATATTGACATATTTTTTTTTTGTAATAAATTTTAATCTTTACAAAAAAAAAAAAAAAAAAATCGGGACCGTTAAAAATCAATTTCACTATTTTCTAGTTTGTTTTCTTCAGTCACGCGATAGTTACATTATTTGTTTTATTATTAATTATTATTATTTCTACTTGCCTCCCCAAGAGGGCAGAGTTAGATACAAAAATTTGGAGAAAATCTAATTACCCCAAAATGGGCACTCTGCATTGAGACAAAATTTTAAATTGTCTCAGTCTAGAAGGAGTTCTCCTTCACTGACCGAGGACAAAAGAGATGAAGTGTAGTATCAGAACAGATACTACCCTTTACATTATTTATTTGCAAAAATAAAATTAGGCACAACGCCATTAAAAGTGTGGGGAGTAGGAGAGGGGTCGAAGGTCAAGGATTGTTAATCTTTGGTTCCGACGTGGTTTGTTGTAGCTTTCGTCTCTTGGTCTCCGAAATTCAAGGAACGGTTCACCTTTCAACAGTCAGAAATAACTGTTTGGTACTTATCCAGATTAGGACCCAAACTAACCCCTAACCGACGCAAAGTTGATTTTAACTGGAGTCCTAATCTGGATGAGTACCACTTTTTTTTTTTTTTTTTTTTTTTAAATTCTTCTTGGAAAAGGGTAAATATTTGTCTACGTGAAATGCAATAATTTACAAAAACAAATAAATTATCAGCGTGACTGAAAATTTTATTTAAACAAAATAATCATAGGAAACAATAACAATAATAATAAAAAAATAATAATAAATAAATAAGAAGCAATAATTTACCCATCCCCCATACAATGCAACAATGGAAAAATAGTTTAAAAAAAAAAATATTTTTCGTTTTCATTTCAGAAACCCGAGTTTCATTTTGTGTGGTAAACTTTTACCTGTTGTCGTAACTCGTTACCGGATTTTATCGAGCCAATATCGCCAGCCATGGGGGCTGATCCATATAAGTACTCAATTGTTTTAAAACATTTTTTAGATTCTGATTAAAAGAAAATACATTATTCCTAATCGATTTACACCCTAAAATAGCACATACGTGTTAAAACACGCAAATAAAATGCGAAATACTTTTTGATTTATTCCACAAAAAAAGGATTCGTTATTCGATTTTCGTGCCATGTTATCCGAGCGTCGGGGATTGTTTTTTTGAAAAGGTAAATTACCCACCTCATAAACATGGGATAGAAATTTATCACACTGGACTCTTCAGGAGTTACTTTAATGGGTGTAATTCTTTTGTGGCTGATTATAATGACTGAGACCGCCTGTTTTTCTTATCTGTGTTTGTTATGTTCAAGGACGGCATCATTGTTGTCGTATAAAGCGCCATCTTGTCGGTTTGCTACCGTTTCAACGGATACTGTCATCTGATTGGTCGAAATACGTTGTCATGGCAACCGAAGACGCACTGCTTGTCGGCGTCTCTAAAGAAAAGTTACTGAGAAAAATAGCAAACAAAACAAGCCGCGCATGCGTGGTCCCCCTCTGTATGTGAGTCTATGTGGCGAGTGTAAAATGCAATAAATTTGATCAATTTGGGGCATTTTTGACCCCCATTGTACCCCCTGGGAGCGCGAACCAGAATTTTTCTGAGGTCAAGGATGCTCATTTTATATCCAGAACAATTGCCTCTACATTTTGGCCAAGTTTCAGAAAAATTGAATGGATGGATCAAACGTTTTGGGAGAAAAGAGTCATTTTTTGCCATTTTGGGGGCTTTTGACCCCCTGGGGGCGCGAACCAGATTTTTTCCAAGGTCAGCGATACTTATTTTCTATTATGAACAATTGCCTCCATATTTTGGCCAAGTTTCAGAGAAATTGAATAGATGGATGAAAAGTTATGGGGCAAAAAATGTCATTTTTTGCCATTTTGGGGCCTTTTGACCCATTGGGGGGCTAACCAGATTTTATTTAAAAAATCGGAGAATGTCACTTTCTAACCTGACAAAAGTTACAACTTCATGCAAAATTTCAGAGAAATTCAATGGATGGTTGCGGAGAAAAATCCGGACGAACGGAAATGCCTCAAAACAAAAGTTTTGTTTAAAAAAAAAAGATGATAAATAAAATATTTGGGTACTTCTTTACATTAAGACTTGCGCTAACTTTGACCATGACCCTAGTCCTAAACCCTAACCCTAACTCTAAACCTAACCCTAACCTCCACTTTGACTCTGACCCTAACCCTAACGACGCGATCCTAATGTAAAAAAGCACCGATATTTGTATCTTTATAAAATAACGGGGTACTTTTATAGAGAACGCACTGCGTTTCCGTGACTTCGCGTTGTCAACGTTCGGGCAGGGTCTCGGAACCGCCCGAGAGTTGACAAAACTATTAACCAATCAGGTTACAGCAGGCATTAGACAATCAGGTTGCAAGCAAGCAGGCGATAACTTTTGGAAGAAATTAATTTCTACGATCTGCAGCGCGTTTAAAAAAAAAAATGAATTTCTACGATTTAACTCAGCACATTGAATCTCCCGAAGAACTCATTGAGTAATGTCAGCAACGGTCAGTTCTAGCGAAAGACCAACCCCAAACCCTAACCCAGAAAATGTTTAAAAGAAAAAACATTGAAAAAAAATGAAAAAACAAACAAACAATAAATTGGTTAAAAACAGTGGTTTCGTTGTTTGTTATATAAAAAAATAATCTTTTGAAACTGTCGCTGTAGTTGTATGACTGCGACAGCTTATGGTCTGTTCGTCGGTCAAAGTTTAAGTTAGTTAAAGGCTAGTTGACCTTTGACTTTCTGTAGGTCTTATCCACCATATGCATCCGGATACAAGTTCTAAAACAAATCATATTTACTGGCAAAAATATCAAACTACAACAAGCCATGTAAAAGTGCAACAAGCCATGCACAAGTGCAACAAGCCATGCAAAAGGACAGTTAGAAGATCTGTATGTATCTATACTGTCTGGATGTTTGTCCAAGGAAATTTTAAACCTGGATATGATAGATCTCTGGTAGTTTGTTCCGTGGAGCAGAAAAACACGGACAGAGAATGCTGCCTTTCTTCTATTGAGATGAAAGCACCTATGGTACAACTTTTTTTTGTCCCATGGAGACCACGACTGGGGTGAAAAACTCTGCGAAACTTTTATTTACTACACATTTTTAATGGGAACGATGTTCAATTTGACAAGGCACAATGTGTAAAAAAGTGATGAACAAGGGGAGTTTGAATTACCTACTGGGGAGTTTGAATTACACACTATCCTCGAGTGTTTTCGATCTCTCTGTACGACGGTTTGTCAGGAAAACCTGACATGATGATACTTCACCCTACAAGTAAACCCTGACCAAATATTCAAAATAACATAGTATTCAAAGCCCAAATAAAAAAACCCTTGACACGGCTATACACTGGCTCATACGAGGAATGGTGCACCTTCTCCTATTAATGTTATCTCAAGTAACAGCACTTAGAGAATTAGTAAGGAAATAAATTAAAAAAAAGTACTTATGCAGTTTACAGACCGGACTAAAATAATAATGCAAGGACCTGTGGCCCAGTGGATATAGTAGTAAGTAAAATTCAGTTCTAAGTGACAGTCATTTGAAGGTTGAAGGTTCAATCCTCGGTGCGGGCGATACGAAGAATTGGCTGATGGAACAAGAGCATGCTACCTCTGTGGATTAAATAAAGGGTTCCGTTCGAAATTATGTCCAGATTCCTGAGTTCGACAGAAATATTCCCGAGTTCGAAGAAATACACCTAAAGAAGGCCGGAGGTTACAGCGGCCGAAACGTTGTGATGATAGCACTCAAGATGGGAACAGTAGTCCGAATAATCGAAATTATATGAAATAATAACGTTATTATTTAGAAAGCCATTCTTAACATGGGGAGGTGGGGTTAGGGTTAATTAACTATTCTGTTTAATAAATTGTTAGGTGAAAAGAGGAGGAGGAAGAGGGGGAGGAGGAGGAAGGGATGAGAAAGAAAATACAGGAGAAAAGACGCTAAGAAAAACTTAGAACAAAAAAACATACAAACAATAATAATAATAGCAAACTCGAACTTTCTTCTAAAAACAAAATAAATCTTTTTTTTTCCAATAAAAAATAATTTTTCAGCGAGTTTGAAGGCCAAATTAGTTCAAATCACTAAACAAAATCTAGAAAAATCATCAATTTTTAGATGAAACTGATATGAAAGTGCATCGTGGTACAGAACGAATTATAGAGGTGGGTCGTGTCGACGGCACTAATTTTAAAGGTTCAGTCGGCCGTGAGAACGGACCAATTATCACACCTTTACAATGGGAAGTCATAACTATTTATAAAGTTGTTATGTTTCACACTTATCTGGAGTTATCTTCCGGATGGATGTGTTATTGAAACTCTGCTGGGCACTTGTATAGATCGGGTACACGAGAAGAGTTCCAATGGTGTAAGCAGGGGCAGACAACTCTCTTTTTTTTACAAGTACATAATTTCTTGCCTTGAATATGCGCAAATTATTATATTCAACAAGTACTCAACAAAAAGTGGTGGCTTATCCTATTTATCAGAATTTATGTGGCGGCAGAAATTTTCTGCAACCCCCCTTCCCGTTTAAAAAAACAAAATCAAGAGAAGAAAAAAAAAAAAGCAGTAAAATTTATTTTTTAAACTATAAAAAAAAAAAATCAAAAATGTTTTAAACCAAAACCGATGGCTGTTCGTTTTGAAATGAAAAAATATACTGTTGATTTTCCCAAATTCTATTTCCTTCAATAAATGTTCCATCAATATACTGTTGATTTTCTCAAATATTGAATTTGCATGATTTCTTATTTAAAACATGGATATTTTCCATTTTCGGAGAAATTGCGTACTAAATAAAGAGAGTTATCTGCCCCTTACACTATTGGAACTCTTCTAAAATAAATTTCGACTCGTGTACCCGATCTATACAAGTGTCCTCTGCTGAATGTATACTGATGTTGGCGATTTTGCGAAGAATGGATAACTTAAAATGACAAAGAAGAAAAAAAAAAAATGGCTGCCGAAGATATAAAGGGAGATAATTCTACCAATTTTACTGGTTACTGCGAAATGCAGGAATATATAAACATTAGTGGAATGGGTAAAAGCTTGCAGAGATTAAAGGTATTTATCTACCTCCCACAAAGTAAAATGTGACACAAGGTCAGAAAGTGGGATTAGATAAGTCAGCACACTAGAGGAAGAGCACTTTGACCTTTAAAAATTGCCTGGGTAACCCCGTCGCCATTCCCCGGTAGGGGCGCCTCAGGCGATTAGCAATAAACTAACCTCTTCTCAAAGGGTGAGAAGGCAAAGCCTGGGAGGGTGGACCTCTGAGAACTGTACAGGACAGACCCATAGACCGGCATAAATCAAGCCCCGAAGGCCAAGACGATACCGGTCTATAGGGTGTAGTATCCATCGGAACAGATACCACACTTTGATCCTGGCCAAAAGGCTAAGAAGTTTTTTTTAGAGATTAAAACAATCAAGAATATTAATTAGTCGGTTAAAAACTTAGTGATTATGAATAAGAAAGAATGATGACGTTATTATTTCCCTTATATGACGTCACATTACATCACATGACGTCATTACTTTTTTCTCTCTTTTCACATTAGCATAAGTTGTGTTTTGAGAGAGGAGGGGATAACATGGAAGAAAAAAGAATGAAAAATTTATCAAAAAAACAACAAAAAAAACTTAGCTATTTAAAAAAATTTAATTCAAGTTTCTTTTAAAAGGAATTTCGGAAGTTGTTAATAAATTTGGAAGGGATTCGTTTTGGTGTATAAACCTCGTAGGGATATCTCCCTGCGGTGGACGTGATGAGTCAGAACCTGGATCAAGTGATGGAAATTGTCTTGATTTAATTTATTACTTTGTAGAACCTCGATGTGAGAAAGAACAAGCACATGCTGGAATTAAGGTATTCATATGTATCGACCATGTTTGATCAGGGTAAATTAGGAGGTGACGGGGGTTAAGTGGATAATGACACAGACTGAAGACCTGGGTGATCCAAGTTCGAATCCAGTCGGTTCCACAGTACCACTTTCACTTAGGGATGTTGGTAACCTTCTCGTGGTCCTTCCCGTAAGTACCCAATGTCTTTCCAGAAAGATTTCTAACTAGAAAAACATCGGGAAAACTAATGCCAACACTAGAATCATCTGATTCACACGAAATAATAATAATAAGAAGAAGAAGGGTAAATTGCAGTCGACAGAAGACGTTTTAGCACTCAAAGGGCTAATATCATTGAGTGATAAAGATCAGTATTGAAAACGGTGTTTTTAGAGAAAAGTCCCCTACATTATTAAGGTCCAGTGGTAGATACATTGTTACATTGAATATGGTGATGTCGGAAAAAGCCTATGTTATACAGGTCCAGTGGCAGATATGTTGGTACATTTTATATTGTGTTTTCGAATGAAGTCTACTACAAGATAAAGATCCAGTGGAAAACACATTTTTTCATTAAATACGGTGTAACTGGAGAAAAGTATACCATATAACAAAGTTCCAGCAGCGATCACGTTGTCTCCATCCACAGAAACCCTCTTTCTATCTGTTTTCTCTTTTTTTCTTTCACTTATCGCAATGTTAATTAAATGCGCAAGTCATAAGGGAATACGACAAGCAGAAATAAACAATACAAAAGGTGTTACATGTATGCAAACATATAAAATTCCCATATAAACTTGGAAGAAAGTAAGAAAAATGTTCTGGAGTGAAATCTTCTTTGTGTGCGATTGTAAAAGTCTGTTCTTAAATTTTGGTGCGGTGCATGTGATACGTGGGTGGGACTGTCTAGAGCAAGACGTAAGTGTGACTGATGATAGTAGGACGTATGCATGACAGTGGAAATAAGCCTCCTCAGGATTTCAGTACTTTCAGTGCTCTTCCAGTGGAAGTCTGGATTGTGCTATTTCTCCAGTCTTTCCATCCTCCTAGACCCTTCATGACCATTTTGTGTGATACCAACCACCTTTATTTTTTGTGGTGGTGATGTTAGTTTATAGCATTTTTCTTACATATCTACCCTGGCTCTTTCAGTTCCCTTGGTTTCGATTGATATTTTTTCTATATTTTTTAGTTGTGTTTACACAAACTGATTCTATTTCAACTTACCTATTGTTCGTCAATGTCACCTGGTTATGCGGGTTGGTTTCTGCACTCGACAACCCATTACTTCAGTACTTTCTGTAAATACATACTCTTGTTACTTGCATCCCCACTTGCATCCCCACGAGAGCATAGTTAGACACAAGGTCGGTTTTTAATGTGGGTAAAATCCAGCTACCCCCAAAAGGGGCACTCTGGATTGGGACAAAGATAAAAATTGCCTCAGTCTAGAAGAATTTCCTCTTCACTAAGCAAGGACAAAAAAGATGAAGTGTTGTATCAGAACAGATACTACACTTAACATCATTTATTTGCAAAAATAAAATTGGGCACAAGGCTATTAAAAGTGTGGGTCGAAGGTCAAGGATTGTTGATTTTCGGTTTCGACGTGGTTTGTTGTAATCTTCATCTCTTGGTCTCTGAAATTCAAGGAATGGTTCACCTTCGTCAGAAATAATTGTTTTTTTTTTCAAATTCTTTTTGGTAAAGGGTAGCACAGTATCAGAACAGATATTACACTTTGAATCATTTATTTGCATAAAATATAAAAAAATTACATCAAAAACAAATTAGGCTCAAGGCCATCAAAAGTGTGGGAAAATGGGTGTCGTTGGTCATCCTTAGTCTAAAGTGATAAAAATGTTTATCCTACTCTTAACTAGAATCATCTCAGTCACCACAATACCACATTTCCTCTAGGGACCGTCCTATGTAAGATGTCCCCAATTTGTTTGAAATTTTTAGTTTTCACAACAGAGTGTGTAAATATCTTCACTGGACTATTTGTAAAAAGTTGAATATCCAGTGTAACAGCAAGTTCTGGAGCATATACAAGAAAGAACAGTTGGAAATAATTTATACACCATCCACTATGACTATGCAATCCCTACAGCTACATATATAGAAAACGGAGCTGTTAAACCTGACATCGTAATATGGGACAAAAGGGAGAAAGTAGCAACCCTAGTTGAAGTCAGTGTCCCTAATGATGCAGGATTGAATAGAGCAGAAAGGGAAAAGATTACGAAATACCAAGGTCTTATGCACGACATGAAAAGAAACTGGAATCTTAGGAAAATCTCCATCATCCCAGTAATTATAGGAGCAACAGGACTAATGAAGAAGAATTTCAAGAGCTATCTGGCGAGTATACCCGGTGAACCGAGTGCAAGAGAAATACAAACAACTGCACTTAAAGGGACGGTTAGAATCTTAAAAAGATCTCTAGGCTGGAGTGTCTGAAATAGCCGATGAATGTCTGGCATCCGGTAGGACTTCCCATCTCCAGCAAAAACAGAAAGATAAGAAAAATAAAAAAAAATGAAATTCATTGGATTACAGTTTGTTCTTCATCAAAAGGCCACCTTGTTGTTGTCGTATTTCTGTCGTTCCTTAAAGGCCACGGCAAATGCCCAGCTTCTATGAAAACAGGTGGTCAACCAGTCGTTTTGAATCCTCGCAAACCGGCTCACGGAAAGTAGTTAGTTGCAAAGTAATTATGAAATTTATTTGAAAATTCACACATTAGGAGCGTTGGCGAAATGGCAGAGATAAAGAGAATATTTTTTTATAAAATATTTAGAAAACCTTCACAACGCAGATTATTGTTTTTAAAAATAAATTATTTATTTATCTTAAAAACATATTTTTTTTTTTTTTTTTGAACTTGAGCGCTTTCGTTAATAAAATCACCATCTTCAGAAGAATAAGCATATTTTTCTTTTTTTTCTTCATTTTTTTTTTTTCCACCCCGACTGAGACAAGCAGTAAGGATGAATTCGTCTCGATGTTATGGACGAAATGTTTAAAATCGTGTGTATCACGTGGTACGTGGAAAGTTATTTGAAAATTTCACACATTAGGAGCGTTGGCGAAATGGCAGAGATAAAGAGAATATATGAAATGTTTTAATTAAAAAAAATGTCTGCATAGAAAAAAGGGATGAAATTGGGTAAAGTAGCAAAGTCATCCTAAATTGTTTTAATTTAATTAAAAAAAAAAAATGACGCAATTAAATATTATAATTTGTGTAAAATTACAAAATCGTTTTTTTTAATTAAAAAATGATGATAAAAATTTGAAACGGAAAACAAGTCCGCATTTCCTCCCGCACCAATGAAACAATTTGGTTAAACTTTGCCGAGAAGCGCCAACCATTAAAACATAGAAAAGTGGAAGAAGGTTTTGTTTTCTGATGAGGAAAAAATAAACCTGAATGGCCCAGGTGACTTACAACGTTACTGGCCCGATACATCTATCCCATCAGGGACATTTTCTACACGACATCGTGGAAGAGGTTCTTTTTTTGTTTGTTTTTACTTTTAGTCACCCGAAACAAGGGGGCATATTGCGACTGAAACGTAAGAAGCTACTGTGATAGGGACCAGATTTTTAGGGCGAATCCTGAGTGTGGAGTTGTGGAGCAAGGTGTTTGTTCACATTACATTCAAATTTTTACATGTTGGTGTAGTCAGGGAAAAGAAACTGGAACCTCAAAGAGATCTCTATCATTCCAGTTATCATAGGAGCACCTGGACTCATGAAGAAGAACTTGAACTTGAAAAAGTATTTAGCAAGTATACCTGGTGAACCAAGTGCAAGAGAAATCCAAACAACTGCACTCAAGGGAACAGCCAGAATCCTGAAAAGAGCTCTCGGTTGGAGTCTGTAAATAGTGGGTGATCGTATGGCGTTTGGAAGAATGCCCTGTCCCCAGCAAATGAATGAAAAAAAAAAAAAAAAAAAGAGGAAACAGGAAGCAGGGAGAGAATTCTAAAGGAAAGAAGCTAATAGAGTAGAAAGTTTCCCTGCATCTGGGGACTTCTAAAGTTAAGGGGTGGGATTTTGCTGCTAATCGGGTTGAGGGCTTATAAGTGCAGTAAGTTTGTTGGAGTACATTCCATGGAAGTAGTTGTAAAGCAAGCACAACGATGCAACATTGTAGTGATGAGACAGGGGCTCGAGCTTTGTAGACAGTATGGGACCTATTAGATTAGAGACTCTTTTTTTGCACCCTTTTCAAGCGGGAGAGACTAGTGGTTTGTGCACCAGCCCAGATGTGGCAACAATACTCCGTGTATCGTTGCGTCATGATCCGAGTGCTTTCCGGTTATACAGTGGCTTGTCCCATTGGCATATTGGAGAGAGAGCACCCCTGTTGACTGAAGATCCTCGCCTGTGTGAAAATGATGGGATCACTAAGAAGGACAACCCTTACCCCACACTCCTCTATTCAACATGTACACAACAAATAACTTTTACCAAACGCAAGAAAATGCAATCTTTTGTTGACCTGCACAGTTTTAAAGTTCTGAAACTTCTTTAAGGTTTTTATTTTTTTTAATATGTAAGATTTCGTAAATATTTGTCTTTTAGGGACACTAAAAGTACGATATATCCGTTGGGTTGGCCGCATTGGTAGAGATTCAGACTTGTAAGTTAAAGGTGACATGGGTCTGGGGTTCGAATCGTGTGACCGGCAGAACAGTCATCCTCCACACTGATGATTCCCGAAAAAATTGGGATAAGAATTAAAAGAAGTATTTATCATTATATATATATATATATATATATACATATATATATATATATATATATATATATAAATTTTATACGTACATAAAAGTAATCCATGGACACGTGTTTCTGGCTCACAGCTGTCATCAGCATGGCTAACTTAAACACGGATCGAACATTCAATATTGATGTCTATAGTCCAGCATTTTTAATAATGGACCAAGACGCTCGTCTAGAAATATGTACGATTTTTATCACCTAAATATTTAATATATTTTTATGTAATTATTTTTATTGGTGATTGTAGCGTTCGTTGTTATTTTGCTTACTATTATTTCGATTGTCTCACTTTCCTAAGTGATTAAGATGCAGAAAATTGCATTATTAGTCTCCATTAACTTTATAGGACGTATTTTTCGTTAATATATATATATATATTTTATTAATTTTATACGTACTTAAAAGTAATCGAAATATATATATATATATATATATATATATATATATATATATATATATATTGAATATGTTTGATGTTATGTATTTTTATGTATTTGTGTATATAATTTTATATATTTTCAAAGCGTAATTTTATTGCCAGTAGTAGTATAACTGCGGTAATGGTCCTCTGAAGAGAAGAATTATCTTTGAAAACTCATGAGCTAAGGACTTAAGGATGCTTTGCATGAACTTTGAATTCTAATAAAATTTGATTGACACCTTATTTTATTACTTCATTTTATATTATAATATTAATGCTCTATCCAGTATATTGAGCTTCAGTTTTTTATCCGGATGTTTCACTAATTATAAGATATTAGTTGACGCTTATATCTTTTGTTGGATTGCTTCATATATATATATATATATATATATATATATATATATATATATATATATATATATATATATATATATAGATAGATAGATAAAGAGAGAGATAGATAGAGAGAGAGAGAGAGAGAGAGAGAGAGAGAGAGAGAGAGAGAGAGAGAGAGTAATCCAAGTAATGTAAACATCCACAGGATAAAAATCCGCAGAATTTCAACCGGAATATAAATAGTGCTCAATAGTAAATAAAGCTATTCATATAATTGTTTTAATTATACAGACATGTACAAGAGCTAATAAGGCAGAAAAAAGGGTCTGATCTTTAACTCGTTCATATTAGGAATTTCCCGATATGAACATCTAAGTGAAAGATCATACCTTTTTTCCGCCTGATTAGATCTTAGTTTCTAATATCGATAACACCGACATGCCAGTGTAGCAGCTTTTTGTACATGCCTGTATAATTAAAATAATTATATATATATATATATATATATATATATATATATATATATATATATATATATATATATATATATATATATATAATAATAATAATAATAATAATAATAATCCAGGTAAAACATCCACAGGGTAGTAATCCAAAGAATTTCAACCGGGTTTATAAAAAGTGCTCAATATCAAATAGAGCTTTTATATATGATTATTTTTATTTACACAGACATGTACAAAATCTGCGACACTGGCATGTCGATGTTATCGATCAACAGCTATTATAAACTGAGATCTCATCAGGCAGAGTTAGAGATCTCAGTTTATAATAGCTGTTGATCGATAACATCGACATACCAGTGTCTCAGATTTTGTACATGTCTGTGTAAATAAAAATAATCATATATATATATATATATATATATATATATATATATATATATATATATATATATATATGAAGCAATCCAACAAAAGATATAAGCGTCAACTAATATCTTATAATTAGTGAAACGTCCGGATACAAACTGAAGCTCAATATTCTGGATAGAGCATTAATATTATAATATAAAATGAAGTAATAAAATAAGGTGTCAAATTTTATTAAAATTCAAAGTTCAAGCAAAGTATCTTAAAGTCCTCAGCTCATGAGTTTTCAAAGATAATTCTTCTCTTCAGAGGACCATTACCGCAGTTATAACACTGCTGGTAATAAAATTAAACTTTGAAAATATATAAAAATATATACACAAATACATAAAAATACATAACATCAAATGTATCAACCCAAAAACATACTTTTTTGTTGAATCTATACAATACATCCAGGTCATACAATTTGAAAAACATAATCAGGAAAGACATCCAGAGGGTTGACTGAAGATTAATCCAAGTTATAAATAGCAGTCCAAATACGAGAAATTGAAGGAGCTGACAAAGTTATCCAGTCGCGAAATGTGTCAATAATCGATGAAGTCAAAAGTATCCAATGTTTATGTTAATTATTACAACGATAAATAAATCAAACCAAATAATATAGAAAGTTCAATAAACTCACTTAAAATTCCAAAATCCTGATATGGGCAGCCCAAATCAAATCAAAGTTCGTTGTTCGAATTGAGCAAAAATAAGATTGAATCCCAATCGTATCTTACAACCAGAGCGAAAAGATAATTAATCTTCGCCTGCCAGCGATTCAACCAATATTATAATATATATATATATATATATGGGAAGAGAAGGATGAAGGTAATCCGACGTGATGGGAAAATGAAAAAGGAAAACCAAAAAATGGATGTTTTTTTATGTGTACATCAACGTTTCGTCTTTATTTATAAGACTTCATCAGGATGATAATATAGAGAAAAATGTCATGCAAGTACAAACACCTCTCCACTCCCTCACTCATTGCTATCATTTTCCAAATATTTCAAATATTTCATACCCTATCGCAACAAATCCCCCCCTCACCCATTCCCCCTCTCAACTATTTCTCTCATACCTTCACTCTTCCATACCCCCTTCTTAAATCCCCTCATTTTCTCAAAACGCTCTCTAAGACCATAACTTTCGCCCATCCACCAAAATCACAGCCCCCTCCTTCTCTACCCACCCTCCTTTTCTCTGCATACACCCCCCACACACAAACATTCCAACTTACTTTTCCCCCTTCAGTCTTGACCGCAGCCATCTGTTCAAACACATCCTTCCTCCCTCTCCTCCACTCCCTCTCTGCCATCCACTTTATTCCTGCTCATCCCCCACCTCTTTCTCTTACTACCAGCCACAGTAGTCCTTGCTCACCTCCATCTTTCCACTTCTTCCCCACTCATTTTCATCAACATTCATTTTTCACTCCTCACCAAGTACGGACGTCCACCCAGTAGTGGCCATTATTTTCTTCCTTTCTCCCAATATGTTAACCCTACATGTGTTTGTACTTGCATGACATCCTGATGAAGTCTTATAAATAAAGACGAAACGTTGATGTACACATAAAAAACATCCATTTTTTGGTTTTCCTTTTTCATTTTCCCATATATATATATATATATATGAACACCAAATATCAACAATAGCAAATGGTGTATATTAATTAGTACAAAGTTTCAAGCTCAAATCAAAATAGTAGAATCAGCTAAAATGATCCAAATCTCAGATGGCGAAATGAACAAAACGGAATAATTTTCATTCGATGTCCAGTTAAGAGAATGACGAATGTTCTCCTGCTTCGAATGGATTCCATTAAATTGTGTCCCGACACCAGACTCGTTCCACGAGCTGTTTTAAAGATGAGATTAAACAGACATCAATTCAGTTCAAGCTTCACCTAATTCGAATGTTCCGTCGCCGACATCGATCCGATTACAAATTAATGAGGCGCAAGAATTATCTACGCATTTATCGATTCAGATCTATAAATATGACCCCCTCCCCTCCATCCCACTATGCACTCGATTCACTTTCGTCATTTTCTAATTTTCTGAAAAGTCAGCTTTCTCTAATGTTTCGATTATTCGAACTACTGTTCTTTTCTTGGATGTTGTTCTCACAACGTCTCGACCGATGTAACCTCCGACCTTCTTCAGGTGTGTCTCGTCAAACTCGGGAATCTGTACAGAGTTTCGAACGGAACCCCTTACTAAATACATCATCATCATCATCATCATCATCATCATCATCATCATCATCATCATCATCATCATCATCATCATCGTCGTCGTCGTCGTCGTCGTCGTCGTCGTCGTCGTCGTCGTCGTCGTCGTCGTCGTCGTCGTCGCCACCACCACCACCACCATTTGGCAGTGGGCAAAGATTTGTTATCAAGCATGTGGCGAAGCTCTCCGGAGTATGCACGGATGGATATCGGTAAAAATATATGCAGATTGCCACAGTTCCGCAGCACCCCTGCTCAAATCCAATAGTAAGCTTTAAAAGCTGACTTAAAAGCATTAACCCATCGTCTGATCAACACACTTGATCTTCGTGGAATTTCCTTAGGCGCAAAATTAGAGTCGTAAATCCTTAGCGCACGCACTTCTAATGATTAATTATTCACGAAAGATTTAATTAAACTTTTCATTTCTCAGTTGACTTTATTCATGCGTGAAAAAAAAACAACATCAAAACTTTTTTATCATTCGATTGCTTTTTCCTTTTCCCAGTAAAATATTTAAACTCTTCATGTTTGGAAGCAATTTGTACCCAGAAAGTTACTAATCGATGGGAACTATAGACGATACCAAACGTAAATGTAAAAGACTCTCATTCTAGAATTAAAACCATATTATTGAAAACTGGCGGAATACCCGCTCCAGGACGGGTATTTTGCTAGTTAATATTAAAAGTGATCACCACTTTTATGTCTCTTTATAAAGATTAAGATATACAAATCTTATTTTATTCAGCTCTCCAGCAGGTTAGACGCAAGGTCAGGTGTTAAGTTGAAAAGCCAGTGCACTAGGATTAGTGCACACTGGCCCTAAAAAATGCCTGAGCAGCCCAGTCGGCATTTCTTGGTAGGGTTCCTCAGGTGATTAGTGATAAACTAACTCCTTCTCAAAGAGAAGGTAAAGCCTAGGAGAATGGACCCCCTGAGACTGAACAGGACCCCAACTCAGCTCGACAGCAACAAAATCACTGGCGGGCTGATTGTCGAGAACGTATCCCGACGTGTGTGAAATAAATAAAATTAGGAGAATAGAAAGTGGACCTTGGGTTTACTTTCGGCAGCCTCGTAACTCTCGCTTCCCTTATTTTTACCATTAGTCCTCACATTTCACGAGCGATGTTTCTGACAAAGGGAGAAGAATTGCTGTTTTCTTGGTCGAATCTATCCATCTAACACTTATTGTTGGCTAGTTTTTGACCTTGAAGTGTTAATTTTTTTAGCTTCTTACATCAAGTGGCTTCATGCCTTGTCTGGAGCGATTTCCATAAAACAATCTTATGTCTAGAATTCTTCCAATTTTAATCAAAATCCATTAAATGATTTTAACTCTAGGAAAATGTCTACAATTTAGGGCTGAGGCTTAAGTTGTATTTTTTTGTTCAGTGTTTAATGACCAGTTTTTTCCTCCTCTTTTTCTCTTTCCAGAATAAGTCCGTTTTTACAATGTGTCTTTTTTGTTAAGCTGTTTTTAGAGTGTGGAATTTTACTATTCATAATGTGTGGTTGATTTTGTTTGATTTTTAGATTTTGGTATGTTTTTTTGCTTCTTTTAAATTGTCTAAGATATTATTTGGGCCATTCTTTTGAAGAGAGTGTTTCAAATATTTTGCTTGCTAACAAAATAATTAGCATTTCTATGCAGGTTAATTGGATTCGTTCTTTGTCAGATGTTATTATTTTGTTAATACTGGATTAAAAAAAAAATTAAATACGTTTGTAGAAATTAGTTTCTGTTAAAATCTGTGGGAGTCAAAGGCATTTCGTTTATAATCATTTACATAATTACGAACGGACTTATTTCCCTTCCCCCTTTCATCATTTATTTACATTAGCCATATTCAAAAAATACAATGTGACGAGATATTTTGTCGACATTTTTCTCTCCCCCCCTTTTATTCCCTTTCCCCATCTTTTATTCTGTTTCATCCTCTTTATTTCTCTTTGTATATTCTGTTTTTCTCCCTTTAATCACCAACTAGCAGGCACTTTGGCATTGCCCGGGAATGAACGAGTACTCCGTTATGTTCCTGCTCATAGCCACGAACCCCATAGTATCAGTTTCATTCTTATTTTTTTTATTTTACTTTCTATGATATTCAATTTTCAAGTTACAAATAAAGTAAAACGTCGTATTTTACGTTTAGGAATTTTTCGGTGCGAACGCAGACCCCCGCGATATTATTGTTAAAAAAAAAAAAAAAAAAAAAAAAATACTGCCATTGGATTGTTCGTCGCGCCGTTCGAAGGCAATATGAGGGAATGGCGGCTCGGACGGTTTGAACATTTGAACACATGTTGAGAGCCGACGACGACGACACCGTCGCAAATTTTGCCTTTGCATTAGAAGTCGTCGGGAAGCGACCGAGAGGATGGCTGATTATGAGATGGGCGGACGCCCCGCACAATGATCAATGTAAAAGCGGCCTCCACTCGCACCAAGTCTGTGATCGTGCCAAGTAGAGACGCACATCCATTATTGCGGACCACCCCGCCGTTGCCCGGGATTAACGCAAAAGAAAAAGAAGAGCAAGATTGGATTCCTCGTCAAATTTTACTTTTAAAAAGTTGACATTGATCTTTGTATAGGGCTTTGTTTACAATTGCATCGCCATACAGACGGACACGCAGACAGAGACTCCATATAACAAGTATAGTCTAGAAAAAATGTTACCCATTGAGCTCGGATTAGATTGTTTGAATCAGGAAGAAGTGAGTTTGCAAAGCCAGTTAAATATAAAACAAATAAAAAGACAAAATCCAAATGTAGTCTATTTGTGCTCTAGTGCGACGGATTAAATAGTATTACGCCTGTGTTGATATTCCCTTTTGTTTATAATGGACTATTCCAATCTTTCCTTTCTTTAATACGTTCTTCTGTTAATAAACATATATATATATATATATATATATATATATATATATATATATATATATATATATATATATATATATATATATATATAAATGTTGTTTGGCACAAGACAAATAAAACGGACCGTAAAAAATATATCTCACAAAAATGTTATGTTTTTTTGAAATGTGAAAAAATAAAAATAATAAAATAAAAACATGGTTATTGGGATATAACATGAACCTGGCTTATATTTGCTCTGTTGTCACTGATTGAGAATCATCGAGCTTAATCTTTTAAGGAGATTGCAAAGTAAAGTGGCACTGATAGTATATGCTAATACATATATTGTCATTAATAATTATATATATATATATATATATATATATATATATATATATATATATATATATATATATATATATATATATATATATATATATAAGAAGGAATAGGTAAAATAAATACCTTTTGAAGCATTAAGATGCGATATCAATTTTTTTTTATAAATAATAAAAATAATAAATCGAAACCGATTTTTTTTTCTTTTTTTTATTAAAACTAGCATTTTTTTTGTTAGTTTAAAGTGATACAGATATTTCGCCAAAAAAAATATGAACCTTAAACACTTATATATATATATATATATATATATATATATATATATATATATATATATATATACATATATATATATATATATATTTCTTTTTGTTTATTATATATATATATATATATATATATATACTAGCGGGACCCGTGTAAATTACACGAAATGATGTTTTTAATACTAATTATCTTGTTCTTAACCTATACATATTTGAATGAAATATGATAAGATTTGGACTTGTATATTTATTTAAAAAAAATGAACAATACATGAAACAATTTACAAAACTTCTTTACATACAATATTTCTAGTGAAGGTAATATTTCTACGACTAAACCTTACTTTGTACATTTTTTCGATTAAATTAAATTTGGCTCCAATTCATGAATATTTATTTACTCCTCTCCAGGAGTTAGGCACAAGGCCAGTTTTATCTTACTCCCACAGGTAAGATGTGACCCAAGGTCGGGTCGGGAAAGTGGGGTTTTAAAAGCCAGCGCTCGAAAAGGTGAGCACTCTGGCCATTAAAAATTGCCTGGGCAGCCCCGTTGGCATTCCCCGGTAGGGGCTCCCCAGGCAGTAAGCAATAAACTTACTCCTCCCCAAAGAGGGGAGGCGAAGCCTGGGAGGGTGGACCTCCTAGAATTGCACAGGACAGACCCATAGACCGGCGTAAATCAAGCACCGAAGGCCAAGACAATACCAGTCTATGGGGTTGTCTATGGGGTGCAGTATCCATCGGAACAGATACTACACTTTGATCTTGGCCAAAAGGCCAATCGGAAGGTCGTTGCTTTTGATGTAAGCATGACACACAAAATCACACACGCTATTCTATTAATATGTGTCTTCCCGGTCGTCCCCTCCCTACCTCTCTTCCCTTTCCCCTCGAAATGTAGAAAAAAAAATCTAAGAGGTTGGTTGGAGTCGAACTATAAACCAGTCGGGCCGAAGTCAAAAAAATACTACGTCGCTAACCGTTGCGCCAAAGGGAAATACTTGAAAATGTTTCGAAAATTAGGCGAGTTGAATGTTTTTCAAAATCTTGGTGCGGCACGCATGCGCAGAGCTTTTGCCGGAAGCGTGACACAGGAACACACACGCTATCGTATTAATATATAATATATATATATATATATATATATATATATATATATATATATAGAGAGAGAGAGAGAGAGTATGAAATAAGTGCGATGTGTGTATGTCTCGTAACATAGAGCGAGAGATGGGTGCGAGTGATAGATGGGTCACTTGGTTAGTTAATTGCAAATTACAGCTAATTAGAACAATTAAAAGAAAGTTTTTATTTAAAAAAATGACTCAATCCAAAAACTGAGGAATATTTTAGCATGTATCTTGTGTGATTAAAATGTATAAGAAAAACGGATACTTCTTCAGATTAGGACCCGAGCTAACTTTGACTCCAACCCTAACCCTAACCCTAACTTAACCCTGGCATCTGACCCTAACTCTAACTCTGACCCTAATTCTGACCCTAACCCTATCTACGCGGTCAAAGTGAGCTCGGGTCCTAATCTGGATAAGTACCAAAAAGCCCTACAGAAAAAAAAAGTTTATTAACCCAGTTTTACATAATAGATAATAAATGGAAGGGAGTTTTGTGAAAGATTTTAGTGGGGTCGGGTAACAATGATCTAGAGTTGCCACTCGTTAATATCGTTGAATGTTTAGAAAAAAAGGGCAGTTTGCTTTAAGAGCTGGTAAGTTAGAATTGCAAAGGCATGAACTCAAACGTTAGATGATAAGGGTGAGCCTTGAAGGGAAACACGTGTGGCTTTTACGTCACGTGAGAATTGGCGGATTCGCCCTTCTTTTACCAGCCCAGACACAGACGAGCTAGGACGGACACACCAAGCCCCGTCTCGCTCGCCCACGCTTACGGGTGGGCTGTCGAGATAAGAAACAATCCAGACAGAGCATTTTAGTCCACGCCTGGCGTTCCGGAACCCAAGTAAATAAAAAGCTATAAAATCACAGCCCCTCTTGTATTGTGTGTTACGTCACAGAAAGAAATAGCGACGGGAGAACACGTGTGAACCATCAAATGGTGAAATGGATCCTACCGAGGATGCAAACAGTTAGATAACGAATACAGTTATCACCAAAGTGTAATATCCGTGTTTTTATTCAGTTTATCTTTTTTTTTCTTTCCACTAGCCGAAAACCGGTCGAGCTCCTGCGGAGGGGCTGATTGCAGTTTCATTCAAACATCATAATCAGTTTTATAATTTTTTTTTAGATGAGGATTGATAATTTGGATTATTTGGATTATTCGGACTATTATTCTCACATTGGTTGTTATTTTCACAACGTTTCGGCCGATGTAACCTCCGATCTTCTTCAAGTGCATCTTTTCGAACTTACTAATCCCAATGTTAAACTCGGGAATCTATACGGAATTTCGAATCGAACCCCTTATTTAATCCGCGGTAGTAAATGGTTCTCGCGCAACGGTTAAAGGCGTTGATTAACAATCAGTTCGAAGTGACTGTCTTCTGAAGGTTGAAGGTTCAATCCTTACTACAGGCAATACTACTACTACTACTACTACTACTACTACTAATTCTTCTTCTTCTTCTTCTTCTTCTTCTTCTTCTTCTTCTTATTATTATTATTATTATTACTACTACTACTACTACTACTACTACTACTACTACTACTACTAAAAAAAAAAACAAAAAAAACTAGTACTTCTTCCTGGTCATGGCTGACGGAACAAGAGCAAGTTATTTCCGAGGATTAAATAAAGGGTTGCGTTCGAAATCATGTACAGATTCCCGAGTTCGACAAGACGCACATGAAGAAGGTCGGCGATTACATCGGCCGAAACGTTGTGAGAATAACATTCAAGATTAGAATAATGGTCCAAATAATACAAATTAGCGGGACCCGTGTAAATTACACGAAATGATGTTTTCAATACTAATTATCGTGTTCCTAACTTATATATTACTTTGTAAATGCTTTAGATTACAGTAAATTTGGCTCCAATTCATGAGTAGCATACAAAGATTCGGAAGGTCGTTGCTTTTGATGTAAGCGTGACACACAAAATAACACACACACTATCGTATTAATATGTCTCTTCCCGGTCGTCCTCTCCCTACCTCCCACCCCTCTTTTGATGTAGAAAAAAATCTTAGAGGTTGGTTGCGATCGAACTATGAACCAGTCGGGCCGACGTCAAAAACAGACGTCAAAATCTTACGTCGCTAACCGTTGCGCCAAATACTATTGCGAAAATTAGGTGACTTGAATGCTTTCCCAAAACTAGGTGCGGCACGCATGCGCAGAGCTTTTGATGTAAGCGTGACACACGAACACACACGCTATCGTATTAATATATAGATTAATTGCGGACAATTTGAAAATGTCTCTCTCTCTCTCTCCTAACACGTGACAATTCTCGGCCAATCAGAACCTTTGGTATTTCCCAGTATCCATTTACTGCAGGGTGACCCCCTCACCAAACGGCACCCATGGGATCGTTAATGCAATTCACAATCCTTTCTGCAATTTGGTACAAATAAACTAGTCTATGCCCGACGCGTCCACCAGGTTTTCAGTCTATACTAACGAAATTTCCAACCCAAATAACCTCGGCAATATTTTTCTGCTACTTTGTTTAACCAACCATAACGCAGGGTAAAGTCGAGTTACACATTTATTTCGATACATGTTCAGTGTTTCGGGGAGACGGAAAAATTATGTGTGAAAACAGTATTATGTACTTACTCAGTGGTATTTTATTGTTCAATGTTGAAAAAAGTAGGAAAAATTATCCACTAGAACTTTAATTACAAATATTTTTACATTTTCCGTATCGTACAAGTCACTTCGATGACTATGCCTCCGCCTTGTTTCGTTGGACACAATTCAAGGGCAAATAATTTGCAAGGGCAGATAATACGCATTTAAAAAAACAAAAAAAATAAAAAACAAGTACATTGATAAAAAACATAATTTATTGTAATGAGTATATTTAATGTGAAAATAAATAAAATTAAAGTAATTAAATTGAAACTGGGCATAACCATTTGCATGATTATCTGCCCTTGCAAATTATCTGCCCTTGAATTGTGTCCAACGAAAGAAGATGGAGACATAGTCATCGAAGTGACTTGTATGATACGGAAAATGGAAACATATTTGTAATTAAAGTTCTAGTGGATAATTTTTCGTACTTTTTTCAACATTGAACAATAAAATACCGCTGAGTAAGTACATAATATTGTTTTCACACATGAATAATTTTTCCGTCTCCCCGAAACACTGAACATACCCATTTATTTCTTCCGACAAGCGACACACGTTAACTAAGATGTATACCAATGGAAGCAGACGTATAAAGAGCAAGAACGTTACCCAATCATGTTTAGTCCATTTAGAAATTGAATAACAAGCAGAGCTAGAGAAAGTACTATCCACAAGTTTATGCTTTCTTCATTCATTCATGGAAATTATTAGTATTGGGACGATTAATCGGAATCGGGAATTGGGAGAATCGGAACTTTTTAGGGTATCGGAATCGGAAAAATTTGGTCATTATTTTTCTTTCTTTTAGGATGATGATGGAGAGTAGGATAACAATCCTACTCTCCATCATCATTTATGTATTTTTATTTTTATTTTTTTTAGCAAATATAATTTTAATTCAAACCATTTTGGGATTTTTATATAGGATCAGGCCATAGAGTAAATGCGGTATTTTGGCGAGATTGTCTAGCGTAGGGTAAGTCTAAAAGATATTTGGTAAAATTCATGATAACCGATCCACCCTCTCCCCCAAAACGATTCGGGCTTCATGCCTAAGACAAAAAATGAATTTTGTAGATATTGTTTTTGTTAAAACTTTGTTATAATTGTAATTTTTTGTTTAAATAACATCACTAAGAGATAACGCGTATTTTGCCCGCCGCTAAAACAATTCGCTAGTATTTCTCTCGTATAGAAAATAAACGGTTTGCGGTTCGATTAGAACCCGAGCCTCGCATTAACGATCTGAGGTTGATTTAACCAAAAAGACTGAAGGCAAACAGCTGAAAGGTGAAGATGTTGAGAATGATACGATTTGCATAGACCAGGGGCGGGCAACCTCCGGCCCGTGGGCCACATCCGGCCCGCGCAGGCTTAGCGTCCGGCCCGCCACCCTGCTATGCTTTATTATTGCAATCCGGCCCGCGGACCTCCCAGTAAAACTCATATCATTTTGTGACATAGACGTAAAAGTAGGTTTCGATTAAGATTTACAGTGGGATAAAAATGTATAAATATCAACCAGCGATGATGCATGTATATTTCATTTTTCTTTAACTATTAATTTCAAATCCTTGGCCTGAGATAAAAATAGAAAAAGAGAAAGAGAGAGGCAAAGAGGAAACGAGAGATGAGGAAAGGGCATGAAACAGAGAACCTATGCGAGGTGTGTCAAAACGAATGTTGGATCAACTTGCTACTTCCCCCGTCATTATTTTTTATGATTCCAAAATGGCCCTTCGTCGGCGCCTTTTATAACATCACATACAGAAGTCTCTTGAGAAAAAATATAAGATTTGTAGAGTGTTCAATGCAATTTTTGTACAATTTATTCATGTAAACAAAATATAGTAATTCTGAGATTTCGTTTTTCACTCCGGCATCTCCTTCCAAAAGTCTCATCTGGCCCTCACTCTGAAAAGGTTGCCCGCCCCTGGCATAGACAAATGCGAATCTTTTTCTGTGAAACACTCAGATGATAGACTTGGGGGAATATGAAAGAAAAAGAACTTGTTTGGCGAGGAAGAAAGAAAAGCAAGCCTTACAGTTTGTCAGACAATGTATGGAGTACTGTTGTCATATTTGGGATGGTGAATTTCTGCCCCATTTGAGGGTTCTTTGATAAGGTGCAGAAACGTGTCTGTAATTTGATTGGCCCTACCCTTTCTTCTTCTCTGCATCCTCTCTCTCTTACAGACGTGATGTTGCTAGTCTCAGTCTTTTTTATAAATACTATTATGGCATGTGTTCTTCAGAATTGTGTGATCTATTCCCCGCTTCTTTTGTTCCAGCTCGTTTGACTCGTTGGTCTAGTGGTCTCCATCAGTTCGCTGTTTTGATACCTCATTATAATGCAGCTTCCTATTCCAGTAGCTTCTTTCCAAGAACTGCAGGCTTGTGGAACTCTCTTCCTGCTGACTGTTTTCCTCCTGCCTATAACCGTAGTCTTTTTAAGACTAAGGCAAATAGGCATCTCCTGTTTTAGCGATAATCATGTTTGTTCTTGGTAGCCTCTTTACACCAAGTGGCTTCATGCCTTGTCTGGAGCGATTTCCATATAATTAAATAAAAAAGATGGGTCGGTCATTAATGACTGATGTTTTTTCTTTTAGTGCTTCATCGAATGAATCCGATTTGAGTCACCCAAATGAACTCGAATAAAATATTACGTCGTTATTTTAGTTTCAAATCAAATATTGATACTACTCCAAGATATGCGCCTAATTCCCGTGACTGCTCGGCCGCAGAGATCGGACAGGTCGCGGAAGCGCCCGAGAGCTGCCGAGTCGAAAACGAGGCTGTATATACAAAACTGGGAAGAAAAAAACTTACGGTGAACCACAGCGAAAACTTCGTGGACCCGACAACGGGTGCCTGCACCAACCACGTAGTGAGGATGTGGAAGGAAGCGAAGCAGAGAAACAAAAAGGAGTGCGGGCAGACGAGCAGGGAACTCGTAGACGGCTATCTGCGGGAATTTATGTGGCGTCAGAGATTTAGAAACGACCCCTTTCGACGCCATATTGTCGCAGATAGCAGAACACTATCCCGTCGTCGACCATCCTTCTGCTCCTCCTTCCACATCCTCGACGAACCCCTCCTCCTCTTCTGCCTGTCTCGCTAAGCTCCCCCCCCCTAAAAAAAAAGCGCCAGCAACAACAGCAGAATACCCGGAACCCTCTCCGGGAAAAGGTACAGAATTCCCCTACCCCCAATAAAAAAATCTATAACAAAAAAGACTTGCCTAATTGAAAAAAAAAAGTTAAAAAAATGGTTCAAAAATAAAAAAAAAAGTTTATTTATTTCAGCTACGGGTTTGTTCATTTCTTTCATTTTTTTTTTTTTTTTTTTAGATATATGCATTTCTTTCTTTCCGTATTCATCGTCTTATATTGTCGTCTGCCAACCTTCCATTTTTGCACGATTTTCGGTTTTGTTTATACAGCCTCGTTTTCGTCTCGCCAGCCTCGTTTTCGACTCGGCAGCTCTCGAGCGCTTCCACGACCTGCCCAATCGCTGCGGCCGAGCAGTCACGGAAATTAGGCGCATAGCCTGAAGTAGTACCCAAATACTAATATAAAAAAAAGGTGCGGTGTGATAAGAATGGTGGTGTTTATGCATGTGAATGTAAGCGCATCTCGTGCTTGGGGTAGTAAAACATGCTTGCTCTCGAGGTATGTATGTGTGTGTGTGTGTGAGGGGTAATGTTTCATAGCCAGTTCTATACGCCTTGTTTGTGTGTACACGCATGCGTTTCTGTGCGAATCCTCCGATTGGCTAATGGGTTGATTCTAAAAGAAAAGAAAATATTTGTCACGAAACAAACCACAGGGATTTACGTTTAACTTCTGACAGTTCACGCAATGGACACAATTTTACGAGAACTCGACTTGACAAGGAGAACTACATCAAAAAAGATTTTTAAATGTCACTGGATACTTTTTTTTCTTCTTAAAAATCGCCAGTCAAAAATTATGTAAATAATTTCTTTTATGAAAAAGAAATAAACAGGAAAAACAAAAACAAATTCGTGAATGTATCCCTTTCATTTTCTTTTAACAAGCGTTTTTGCAATGTTATAAAAAGAGGAAAAAGTTAATTAAAATCTGTACGTTTAAATATGTCACAATATGTTCAGAGACTTGTAGTAAAAATAATAAAATCTATAATTTAAATGTCGTTTTGATTGTCCTAAATTGTAAAATCAATTAGTATGTAAGGGAAACAACCCGATTCTTACTTTCATTTGTTAGTTGCAAAGTTTTCTTCCCTTGAAAAAAAAAAACAACAAAAAAAAAACAACAAACAAACAAACAACAGGTTTGGTCAGCTGTACAACAATCATGTGATATTTTTTTAAATTTCACATTTCCGGTCTTTTGTTTAAACTGTGACCCCGTGTGTGCTTCCTTCCATCTTTGTGATCTCGTCGTTGCTAAAACAATATTTTAAATTAATGTTTTTTTTTTAAAACTAATGCCGACATCAGTAACATATCCAGACTAGTAAACCTATATCTACAATTCCCGATCTTTTGTGTAAATTCTGGCCTCGAATTGTCCTGAATTATAAAATCAATTAGGATGTAAGGATGACAACCCGATCCGTACTTTCGTTTGGTTAGTTGCAAAGTTACAACCTGTGAGCAAAAAAATAAAATCAAGGATTGATAAGTTGTACAAAAAAACTGTTATTCTTTTGTTTATTTCACATTTTGTAAAACTTGTTAGAATCAGCAGCAGTGAATGATGTTTTGACGTATCAACTCTCGATTAGACAAAATCTCCAATCAGCAGTTTATTTCAGCCAACCAGAGAAGCGAGTATATTCACTGGAAAATTCTCGCCGTAGTATAAAAACCCAAACACAACGTTGTTTTTTTTCTGGGTATTTTTCGTTCACAGACAACGTACGTGTGTATGTCCTTAAAAGCTAACCTCGAACCTTGGACAACGTCCCCCAGCAGACGCAACGAGAGAGACACACAGGAATTACTAAACACCACGCCAGCATATACGCACCGCTAACCGAACTCGCTCGCACACAAGTTCGTACATACGCCCCCTCACACGCAAAATAGATACGCTAATATATACACACACATCTATATGCCTATTCCATTTACACATACTGCAATACGTAAACTCGCACGGCGACAACCGAAATAAACATGTGTAGTCAGTTTCTCTTTAGAGATAAAACACCTTTCACCTAGAATGTTTTCGGACACTCTGAACTCTGACCTGTTATTTTCATTGTCTTAACAAGTTGTCACTAGAAATAATTATTTTGTATAGATAGACTTTGTCATTATTTCATGTTGTTGCATACTACTCCTGCCTAGACCGCGGCAGTACGCGTTTCGTATACTCGTCGTGCTTGAGGGTTGGTCGTGTTGTCCAGTGAGTGGTCGTCCAGTAGATGAATTCTTTCTTCTCTGCCGTCGTCTGTTGTCTGCAATAAAAGCCATGTCGCCCCCGAAGACAAATCTGCTTTTAAATTTAATTCATTTTATCCAAGCGTTGTTATTTCATCTGGGGGAAATTCACCACGCCGAGAGAGACTAAGAGAGCAAATCCCACGTAATCGTAGTTAGTTATTAATGTTTTCTTAACTATTCCTAGAGAGGGGGGGGGGAAGGATTCTCGCGCTTGTCTTCCATGAAGGGAAATATTCCGTATCTTTACATTGTGAATCGCACGTCCTCTCAGTTCGCTTTCCGAAACAGACTGCTACAAACTCGCTTCTCACAAGAACGAGTGACGTCACAGATCCCTTTGTTTCTCATGCAAGGCCCGCGAAGTCACAGAGCCTCTCGCAGGTGTAGACCGACCCTTGATCTGGGGTCTCGTCACACGGTAACCTTGTCACGTCTGCCAGCTGCGACTGTCAGAACAAGCCCTGTTCTGCACTCGACTGCCCCGCGTTAATTCGCGCAAGTCAAACCCGATCTCCAACAGATCCGTCCATTCCCATAGGGCCATTATCTAACAATGGGATGATGTCATATCTTCTACAAACTGCACTGTCAGGAAAGGTTGGTTCTTGCCTTCCAGCGGCTTCTGGCAGAGTGATGAAAAAGCATCTTCCTTGTTTGGATTACGTTATAGTGACATTATTTTTGCATAAATGGTCACGTGACACCTTTTTAGCTAGAATGAAAGAGGTTCGGGTTTGTTTGTTGCGGCAGTCTCGCTCTCTTTTCTTTTCTGACCGTCAACGAGTCAACGAGTGGTTCTTTTCGCGATTTTTGTCTCCTTCCTATCTACACCGCGTCTACTTTAACAACTACTTTGATTATTATCAGACCTTAGTGTCGATATTACCAAACTAAGGTAGCAACACCGGGAATCTGTTGCAAATCCAATATCTACAAATCCAGAGGCAAGGTGGGTTTTTTCTACCCCCCCTCTCTCTCTCTTTCTCTCTCTCTCTCTCTCTCTCTCTCTCTCTCTCTCTCTCTCAGTGTCCGTTTTTTGGTTTCGTGGTAACTTTACTTTCTAAGGTCAGTACCCCCCCCCCCCTCCCGTTGTAGCGTCATTATCCGAGGGATTTTGCTACAGTACAATTTCAGGTCTTTTGCGTGAACTCCGACCCCGTGTGTGCCTCTCCCGCGTCTGTCCTTTTTGTTGTTTTACCGAGTTTACATAATAATCGTGTAATGAGTTAGTCAAAAGGATAGAATAAAATGAGTTTAAGATGACTGAGTTTGCTTGAAGAAGCTTTATTCGACAAAAATCTACGCAGGGATCTAGTCTCTACGAGAAACAATGGATGACTAAACAAAGAAAGAGTGATCAAGGGAAGTAATTCACTTCCGAAGCATAGAAGGGGATGGAAGAGTTCTCTTTTCATCATAACAAGTAACAATGGCTGACTAAAAAAGAAAAAATGATCAAGGGAAGTAATTCACTTCTTGTAGGATATTATCTCAGCAGAGTTTTAAAGGATCTCATGTCTGTGACCATTCTCTGTAATGTTGATGTGGTCATTCGTTTGTTTGAATTGAGTCAGAAGAATTGGCTCCAAGTCAGGCGACAGTGTCCTTGGATGTATGGATGTAATGAGTTAGTCAAAAGAATCGAATATAATGAGTTTAAGAAGACTGAGTTTGCTTAAAGAAGCTTTATTCGCAGGGATCTAGTCTCGTTCAGACTTGAGGTATTTTTCATCTTAGATCCTTGTCGAATAAATTGTAATGAGTTAGTCAAAAGGATAGAATAGAATGAGGTTAAGAAGACCGAGTTTGCTTGAAGAAGCTTTATTCGACAAAAATCTACGCAGGGATCTAGTCTCTACGAGAAACAATGGCTGACTAAAAAAAGAAAGAGTGATCAAGGGAAGTAATTCACTCCCGAAGCATAGAAGGGGATAGAAGAGTTCTCTTTTCATCACAAATCGATTACGTCATTCTACGCCAGTCCTTTTGTCTCGTCGGTTCTTAGGCGTATCGTTTTCAGATCTGACGTCATCAAATTCCGTTCACTGTCGGACAATGATTTTAACATTCTTTGAGCCTTACATTTATCAATTTATAAATGCTTATCCCCTCCCCCCACCCCTGCAGAAATTATTTATCATTACTACAGCACAATCATGTGGACACACCATTTCCCGTTAGATCACTGAAGTTAAGCGACGTTCAGCCTGGACAGTACTAAAATGGGTGACCATTTGGGAATACCACGTGCTGTATGTGCTCTCCGCTTATCTCGGCATTCTTTCCAGTCGTTCTTGATTTACTCCTTGTCACTGGAATCAAGCAGTGCCGACTCAAGAGAGGTGTGGTTGTGGATCTCACAACCCTTTCTTCACAATTACACACGCAGCCATCCTGAAGACTAAACAGAGACCACGCCATCCATCACTTCCCGCATTTTCCCCCAGATTTGTTCGCTCAATACTAGATGTTGTCACCTAAATTGACTCAGAATTTCTAATCAGATCCTCTTTCAAAAATGTCTTTGACTTTCTCTTGTGGCATTCGTCATCTTTCTGTTTCGTGCTTTCAACTTTGTTGCCAAAGAATCCTAAAAACTTTCCCTTTTTTAAATAATAATATAGATGGCTCTGCGTTCGTGTTCTACATCTATAAACAGCAAAGAAGACGTTTTATTTTATTTGTTATATCTTGAAAATTAAAAACTACTCGGTGTTGAAAGCAGGATTACTAAGGGGTCCTCATCCAATTATATATTTTATAACGAATACACAAAGGTACACGGAGGGAGAAAAAGTTCCTTTGAGTTGTGTTAGAGGGACGAGGTCTTATTTTTCCGAATTCATTTAAGACGGCGGTGCAGGGTGGTCTAACTTGCAATTTGCTTTCTGCTTACTCTATAAACACTTGAAATGGTTTCGCCCGGCAGTTTTTTTACTAGCTAACTTTTGTGTGACGGGGTGGATATATATTTATTTATTTATATATTTACAAACAAATAAATAAACATTGATATTTATTATCGCGTAAAGGATGGATATACGAAGTTAGTCAACACCTTCCCCTCTTTTAATCCTTCGTTTTATAATTCTTTTATAATTTTTTTAAGGTTCAATTTCTTCTTCTTCTTCTTCTTCTTCTTCTTCTTCTTCTTCTTCTTCTTCTTCTTCTTCTTCTTCTTCTTCCCGCCCCCCTTTTTTTTTAGTATTTCTTCTTTCATCGTTTCTAGTCGATGGCGGTTTATTTTTCTTTCTTTCTTACTCATTTTTTTCCATCCGATTTTTCTCCCTAACATTTTTTTTCCTCCAAAACTTATTTTCTTTTATTGTTGTTGCATTTTATCTAATTTACCCGTTTCAGTTCTTTTCATCACGCATTTCGCATTTCTGCTCCCCCTCCTAAAAAAAAACGAAGACATTTTTTTTCTGCTTGTAATCCACCATTTTTTTTTCTTGTAATCCGTCATTTTTTTTTCGACTCTCACTTTTTAGAATCCCGCACTTTTATTTTTTTCCTTTTAATTTACGCCTGCCTTTTATTTATCTGACAGATCGCGGCTTTACTCACGTGTCTTGCAGACGTTCAATTTAATTGCTTCGCGCAGGAAAACCAGTAAACTTATAAAAATACAGACAGACGAACAACCATTTATACACATGCACACACATGCGTTTATAGAGTAAAACACAAAATATGTATAGTCTTAGTAAAAACACACGATCCCACAATATTATAGAGTTTGAATTATCTACTAGACACACTCCTTAAGGTATTTGGTTTGGTAGTTTTGTTTTACGGCATATCAACCCTTTTTGGGTTATTTAATGCCGAATCTGGTCTTGTTTTCTTCTCTTTTTTGTTTCTTTACCCTTTTAATATCTGTTTCTATTTAACCCATAGTTGGGACCCTAACAGGTACTACCACTCCGGGTCAGGGTGGACCTGGGAGCAATGGTAATTAAGAGGAGGCTCCACATTCCCCAAAGTCCGTAAGCCGGATCTCACCATCGGATGTAGTTTAAGGTCATATCCAGGACCGGGAGTAGGGTAGGAAAAATAAAAATAAAAAAGGGGAGGGAGAAAGGGAGAGGGGCTGTTGTTTTTGTTTTTGGTTTTGTAGAACATAATTAAGTTTTACAAAAAAAAACAAAAAACAAAAAACGTCAATGTAGGTGAATTTCGTCTCAGGGAGCCACAGGGCAGCCTGATCTGGTATCACCAGACACTCCTTAAGTGTCTTCGGTCTCTCTGTACAAGGGTTTGTCAGGACAACCTGACATGAGGATACTTCACCCTACCAGATATTCAAAATAACATAGTATTCGCAGCCCAAATAAGATCCCCTCGACACGGCTATACACTGGCTCATACGAGAAATAGTGCACCTTCTTTTAGTGATGTTACCTCAAGTAACAGCACTTAGCTGGATACTCCACCAGACTAGATGAATTCTTGTTCTGGAATCCAGTAAAACCAAGAGACCAAAACAAAGATATACTACAACATAGTTTACTGGTCAATTGGGGCGATGAAAATTAATGTTCTTAAATTCTTTACAACTCAACGTTTTACAAGTAAAGGAGAACTGTAATGGAATATTCGAATATCTATGTATCTCATATTGAGATCAAGTGTTCACACCGGGAAGAGGTCACTTGATTTCTGAGAACTTTGACCGAAGTAAAATGAAACAAAAAATTATAAAGCTAGTTACAACTTGTCATAAAAAAGCACACATTACGAACACATAGGCATAGACAGGCTAGATATGGTCATTTTGGCTAGGAGCAAAGTGTAGTATCTGTTTTGATACTACACTTCATCTTTTCTGTCTTCGGTCAGTGAAGGAGAAATCCTTCTAGACTGAGAAAATTTAAACTTTTTTTCCAATCCAGAGTACCCCCCCCTTTTATGGAGCTGACTTTCCACACATGAAAAACCGAATTTGTGTCTAACTCTGCCCTCGCGGGGAGGCAAGTAAATAAAGAATACATATGGTCATTAATCCTCCACTCTATAATAAAGAGCAATATATATATATATATATATATATATATATATATATATATATATATATATATATATAATGGAGTTTATGTATCTGTCTGTCTGAAGCCGAAACCCCATCAGAGTACTATGACTATTTATTAAGTCCACCAGCTTCATTATATACTATTAAAAAAACCCGACATAAACACTATGCGTATTTCCCAATTTACATAATCAATTGCTTTTGAACTTCTAATAAATTAGTATTCGCAAATATACACTCATGATTGTTCTCTTCATATTTCAACACGTATTTACGCTATTTTGCTCGCTAATAATCTTACTTATAAATTATAATTTAGACAGATACATACACACATGAAATGCGTTACATAGTTAATATAACTATGACGAATGGATTAACGCTGGCTGTTTAATCAGTAGTTCACATCCCTCCCTCCATTAATTCAATATGGCGCAACTGATTAAACAGCCAGCGTTAATACGGCGCATTATTAAGAAATGGAAACAACAACGCTGGCATTCACCGTGATAATTTTCCTCTTATTTATTTTTTAAAACCGTTCTAAGTTTGTTTATTTTATTAATCTTATTAGCCATTAAATTCACTGAATCAAATTAAAATAATAATTGATTTAAAAATTACTATTTAAACACACACACACACACACACACACACACACACACACACACACACACACACACACACACACACACACACATACACACACACACACACACACACACACACACCTTATAACAAATTTAGTTTACACTTTAGGACCCGCGCTAACTTTGACCCCGTCGTTAGGGTTAGGGTCGGTATTTTGTTTTTTTAATTGTTGATTTTAATTTACGTACACCTTTTTTCCGCTTTAAAAGACATAACATATTACGTATTATATTCTGACTTGGATTTATCGCAAAACGATTGTGTGTAAAGAAATGCGAGCAGACGACCCCTTTTACTGGGCAAATAAATAACTGTTTTTAGAATCGTGTATAAGGTAACAATTATTTCTTCTTTTCCTTCTCTTATTAACTTTCCTTCGTTACTACTACACTATAATAAATACAACATTCAATTTTTATTTAAAATTTTTATTTTCTTTACATTTATTTTTAATGCAAAAACTGTTTACGGTTGCTACAAACCAAAATAATGCAAACTTAATTTATCTTTTTATTAATGATGTTACTTATCATGTGCAATATATTATTTAAATTAATTGTAGTGTTTAGCTCTACCCAAATTACATACTAGCGTCATTTCTGACGCGGCACCTAGCAAAAATATGCGACCAGAGGGAGTGTATATTTGCTAGTATATATATATATATATATATATATATATATATATATATATATATATATATACATATACATATATATATATTAATTTTAAGTAAATAATATTAAACTATTTTTACTTACATACGCCAGCGTTTCAAGATTTTGCTCTCATCAGTGTAGGGAATGATAATCTCAGACGGGCACAAGATTTGAACCCGGTTACAGAATCTCCCTAGATCGCAATAACCAAACGGCCACGAGACATTACCACGTCAAGAAAGAGAATTTAAGTTCTATTTGTGCGAAGGATACACACACAAACACACACACACATTTTAAGGTATATTATTTTAGTATTGTTAACTAGTATGTGTCTATATTGACGAGGGGGGAAGCCATGTTTTTAGGTGTTGGCAAATTGAGCTAGTGTCGGAGAGATGTAAGGTGAGTCTTCGGGAAAGTGTTGTGGTAGTGAAACCGATATAAGAATTAGTTTTATTATTGTCGGAGATACATTCTCCCATGGGGCATTGAAACTGATATATTACATTTGTTCTTCCAAACATTACTATATATATATATATATATATATATATATATATATATATATATATATATATATATATATATATCAGATCAGTAGGAGAGAACCCCAGCAAAGTGTTGAATTATTAAGAAAACTTAAAGAATATGAGCGTAATATTACAGAAGATCAGAACAACATTGGATTTGAAACCGATGGTAACAATATTGTTTTAATTTTCTGTAATATATATATATATATATATATATATATATATATATATATATATATATATTTATATGTGATTTCATGAAGGCTTACCAAAGCATTCCTTTCAGGACACCAATGATCACCATTAATGGTGATCATTGGTGTCCTGAAAGGAATGCTTTGGTAAGCCTTCATGAAATCACATATAAATGCTGTGTACTCTGTAATCGAGTATCATCGAGCTTGTTTTTTATTGGAACAACCCCGGTCTTCACTGAATGATCTATTTTATAAGTGAAAAATCTCTCTCTCTCTCTCTCTCTCTCTCTTTTTCTCTCTCTCTCTCTCTCTCTCTCTATATATATATATATATATATATATATATATATATATATATTACAATGAATGAAAATTTAAAGATCAATGTTGTATCTTTAAATAATGACATATCGTGATAATTGAACGCTCAACATGCTGGATAGAGCAATAAATGAATAAAAAGAATGATAAAAATAAAAGTTGGAAGAATTACGAATTGTATTAAATCATCAATAGTTCGAAAAGAAGCAGAAATCTCAACTCCTTAATTTCATGGATTTTCACTTTATGAAATTTATCTTTGAAAATCCATGGATTAAGAATTTGAGATTTCTCCTTGTTTTCGAACTATTGATGATTTAAAAAAAAATTGTAATTCTTCCAACTTTTATTTTCATCATTCTTATATATATATATATATAAAGTATTATATCATCTGTAGCCCCTAGAAAACCGTCTAGATGGGCACTGAAAGTGTAGTATTAACACATCATGACATCGCAAGCTATATATGCATTAAGTAGAACGCTCTCTTGACGCCAAAGCCGCCGAATATGTATTAAAATTATCAGTGGTTATTTAGCTGTTCAGCGGTGGCCGTATGGTTCTAAATGTCGGGATTTGAGTTGTAAAATACTCGTAGCCCGGGGTTTCAGATCACGCGACCAGTAGTGGATGAGTCCCGCTTAAATAGGACGAAACGTATACGTACATAGATAATAAACAACACACACACACACACACACACACACACACACACACATATAGTTTCGGAAGTATCTCAACCATTAAAACTATATAAAAACAAAAACAAACAAACAAACAAGAACAAATAACCCTTAAGTCCGAAGTCGTTCAATGGAAAATCACTCATGTAAGTCAATTTAATTTTTACAGTTATTATACTAGTTTGCTTCTAACATTATTTAAGGGATCATCAGTTGTTTACCACGAAAAACCGCCTCGGGAATTTATATATATATATATATATATATATATATATATATATATATATATATATATATATATATATATTCTCTTTCATGCTATGTTTTTGCATTAGTGAGGATTTATGTATAGCGCCTTTTACAGACATTTTCTAATCCGTTTTTCTTTTGTGCCCATACCGTCATCCGGATGCGCATGTGCCAGTTATTTCACTTCCGTTTTTAATTAACACGAATCTTTTCTTACACGTATGGCCTGAAGTTGTCTCAAGATCAAAACATCTTTTTATCCTTCATCTTCTAGTAATTTCTTTCATTTTCTTTCGTTTTTTAGTACTCTTTTAACATGTAATGGACGTTTTAGCTGCTGTAATGCCTTGTCATTAACGAGACATATTTATTTTTTAATTTACTAGCTGTATTAACACGGCGTTACCCGGGATCCGTTACTTTCAAATTTGTTTTGTAAATATTTCTAGCTTCTATAACCACGCCCTTTTTTTTATTTATCTTTAGTACCTAACTAGAAAAAACTGCAAATACTAACTAGTCATCCATCTTAGGTGATTTTTTTAGGTATAGGGTGGGCCAAAATAAGGGTCCTATCTTTAAATTTGAATAACTTGAATTTGAATAACTTCCACAAAATAAAAGTTAAACTCACCAAACTTTATGTTTGTGTAGACTGACCCTTCCGAGATTTTTTGAAATAAACAAAACAAATTTCAGCCGAAAAACACTTCTTAAAACTTACAAAAACTAAAGTATTGTTTTTTACACTGTTTTGAGTTTTTTAAGCAAAAATAATGTTTTTTAAATGAGGGTACGTTCCTTAGGGCTAATACGGCCCATGCTTGCTTCGGAAGGGGTCCTTTACTTATTCTAAAAAAAAAAATTAAAAAAATCAATAAATAAAAAAGTTATGAATTTTTAAAAATAGGACCCTTATTTTGACCCACCCTGTATTTATATTATTATTATTAAGAATATCTACATATTAAAAAACTGTTGAAACATATTAAATATTAATAAATTGAATTGTAACGCAATACGTTAGTTTCTTGCCAATAACACGGCACAGCAATAACAAATAAAAAATGGGTTAGTCAGCTTAAATGCTATTTAGGTCAAACTTTTAAAATACGACTGATATAATGTTACACATTAGATATCCAGCGTTTTTAGATGATAAATAAACAATTTCCTCTGAAAAGAAAGTTAACAATAATAAATGAATAAATAAATAAGAGAAAATAAAATAAAGTCGACATTTTGTTGATGTGTTGAGGCGTCGGCGACTTCATTTCGTTGAAGTGTTGGAACATCTCGGAGACGTTAACGTTAATGTTTCAATCATAAAAATACTAATTCTTACTGAGACTTAGTATTTATCAAATCTATACTATATTTGTAGCGTCTATGTTTGCCAGTCTGTTTATCTGCCGAAGAATGCAATTGAAACAAAGCCCTATACAAAGATCCAAAAAAATTTTCTGCGGGTAAAATTCTACGAGGAATCCAATGGGATGTTTTCCCAGAATTATTTGAGTTATCTCCCTTTGGATTTATTTCTCGGCAACGTTTGAGAAAGTCTGTAGTCGAGAGAGTCGGTAATCTAATTAGGACTGGATCATAGCTTCTTTCTGGTGCGTTTTTCAAAGTGGACGGACGTTTCGTTGAGCTCCTCCTAGAGAATGCCTTTTGACACCAAAGCAGGTTTTGTCGCCAGGTTACGTATTTTGATAGCAGTCGCATTAACTTCCAGAAACACATAGCATAAAGTAAATAACATTTACTTATCCACACACATAGTTGTCTTTCTCCGACCACAGAAACATGTGTTCATTCTTATTGTATTTTAGGACCTTAATATATGCCTTCTTTAGGACTTAAGCATGCTATTCTTTCCTAGGTATATAGTATCCGGTATTTCGTTACACGTTCCGTAAGCCCATTTACAAACTGTTAATCTGTAAATAAATGTGTGTATGTATATAAATTCAACATTTTCTTTACTATTGTTCTCTTTCTTCTGACACTCATGTGTGTGTGTTACCCACGATAATACCACACACAAAATGGCGACCACGTGTGCGGTAAAAATATACCCGACCACGTGGTTGCTAAAAACGTAAAAACTACAATATAAAATATTCGTAGTATTTCAGGGGTATGGATTTTCTTTTAACAATAATATTGATGGGTCTGCGTCCGTGCTGCGCATCTATAAACAGCAAATGAAACGTTTTACTTTATTTTTATAACTTGGAAATTAAAAATTACTCAGTGTTGGAAGCAGTATTACTAAGTGGTCCTCATCGAATTATATATTTTATAACGAATACGCGTTTTCAATTTTAACATCCTAGCGAAAGAGTAGAATTTAAAAGAGATTTAGGTTTCAATCAGATTATATATATCTTTCCCGTACACGAGGTCGCCATTTAGCGTGTTGTATTTTCATGAATAATACGTGTGTGCCGGAAGAAAGAGAAAAAGACAATAGTTAAGAAACAGTTGTAGTTTAAACATTTCATTTATTCTCAGATAAACAGCTTGTCGGAGACAAACGTAGAAATAGATCACAGAAGATGTCATGTCATAAACAATATAATACACACATGGAGTGAACAAATGCCATGGGTACTAAAAAACGCCCATAATAAGGTCCCAAATACAGTTAGAAAGAACACATGTGGTCAGGGTCGGAGATAGAGATATATGAGTGAACAGTGAATAAGTAAACATTACTTACTTCGTATTGTAAATGCACCTGGCGAATATGACGTTAGTGATTATAAAAACCATACAAGGATGAACAGGCAGTCGGACCATTTCCGACGGCTTTGAAAGACATGTCCGAAAGATGACAAGTTTCGAAAAGCCGCATGCACTTTCTCTTCATTTTTACAAATCTTAAAGATTTTATATATTATTTATTTATTTATTTATTTATTTATTTATTATCTGAAACTTTTCACAATCTTGATTGCAATGTATTTGTGTATTGATCTCATCATATAGAGATTTATTTATGAAAATTGAACTTTGTTTAGTTACGGAGGAGAACCCTGTCAATATATAATCTTGTACATCTATCCAGAACTGTATACTCTCAAACACCTTTCGTAGTCTTTTCCACTCATTCCTTTTCGCATTGTTTTTCTTATCGCTCCTTCTACTGTTCGCTTCTTCAGACTCACCGTTTTATTTTGATGATTTTTTATCTAATGCATTTACTGATGACTGTTAGCATCACTTATTTAAATCTATATTTTATATTCTACAGGTATACCGGCCCAGATAGCATTTTAAGAACCAGTCCTTTTACCGAAAAATTATAGGTTATTTAAGCAATTCTTAACTATAACAATCTGATTTTCATATGTAATACTATCGTGGCCCGAGGCGTGTATCTTGTGGCTATGTCGACAGATATTCCGGGATGGAATCTTATCGTCCTGGGCGCGGCACCACCAGCCTCTGTGGGCCACGATAGTCACATCCCGGCTAGAGCAGCAGTTGACCATTCTCTTGAGCCCATGTTGTCTTTAGATCCTCAAAAGCATGTGGTCTGCTGCCTGACTGAACGTGTAATAATTAGTCGTATTAAGGTTAGCCATTAATTCGACTCGATATGAACGAAACTTACTCAGGCTGTACCAGATATTATGTATCGATTCTTCTTTGCGTGTCTTTGAAGCATATAGTCATACGAAAGTTCCCCACTCTTTACGTAGTCCTCTGCATTATTATTGTACTCTGGAAGATCTTTCAAGCTGCACCGGTTGGGCAGTCGGCGGTACACAAAGCAGTGTTGCATCGTATGCCCCCCTCTCCACATTCGAAGATGGTTGGGTCAGTTTTGTAGCCCCATATACTCATAGCAACTTCTGATAGCCACATTCCTGTTCTCAGGCGTTGAGTGTTTTTAACTGAGGCCAGGGTGCTTCCGAACCGGAAGAGGGTTGTCTCAGAAGGGGGATTCCCATGTCAGTAGGAGGGGGCCATTCTCTAGCCGTCTGGTCCACAGCTGTAGTCTGGTCTTTTTCTTGAGATATTGGAGTTCGATATGGCTGAAGAGGCTCCTCCTTGACTTCAGTCGTTCGACCGTTGGTGGGCGTCCATGAAGTAGATGGCGTTCATCACTGACAGCCTCTGTGATCTCTACACGGCTGGCAACTTCCCGTCTCACATGTGAAGGGGCAATGCCAGTGAGGAGATACAAGTTTTTCAGGTTGTGCCAGATGTTACAGCAACACTCAATCGAGTTTGTACTCTGCCAAGACAAGCAAGGGCGGCACCTCCCCAGATGTGACAGCAGTACTCCATCTTAGGACGTATCTGACTCTTATATAGGTAAAAGATTGCATCAAGAGTCAGGTACTTTCGGAGAATCGGTAGAATGATCCAACTATGTTTCCAGCGACTTTCCCTTTTGGCAATAAGATTAAATTTAATCCGCATACGCGTGCGTGTGTGCGCGTGATCTTATTTGCTCTTTCTTGCTTATCAACTTTTGTTTATCTACATTGTATCACGGCCATTCGCTTGGATTATTTACCCCCTTCCAACGTCGGTAAAATCGGAATTTGAAGCCAACGCCCTACAGGAAGAGCACTCTGACCGGACAAAAATTGCCTGGGCAGCCCTGTCGGCATTCCCCGGCGATTAGCAATAAAGTAACATTTTCTCAAAGGGTGAGAAGGTAAATCCTGGGAGGACGGACCTCCTAGAACTGTACAGGATCATACCTCAGCCCGACAGAGAAGCAGGTCATAACCAGCATAATCCGGGGTCTGCCGGTTTGGTTTTGGTATGAAATAACCGCCCCGAACGGCTGAGGTTTGGTTTCCGAGTAATTACATTTTAAATGGCTTTATACTTATCTAGCACAAGCTGAGTAGGTGTGTTCTTACCAGTCAGGGATACGCCCCCGACAATCAGTCCGACAGTGACCTTGTGGCTGTCGGGCTGAGGTACGGTTCTGTTCAGTCACAGGAGGTCCACCCTCGCAGACCTTTCCTCATATTTGAGAAAGGGGTTGGTTTATTGCTAATCGCCTGAGGCGCCTCTACCGGGGAATGCTGACGGTGCTGCTTAGGCATGTTTTGTAGGCCAGAGCTGGCGTTCCACACCTGACCTTGTGTCCAGCCTCCCCTGGAGAGGAGGTAAATAAAAATACTCAATACTTGAGTACGCTTCTTAATATTCTATATGATTTCAATACTACTGTAATCCACACCGTTCAAATATTTCCCCAGATTTTCGGTCCTTCCACTCTTGTAAGCGACTTCCCGCAGACAGCTTACAGTGCTCCTATCACAATTGACCCGAGAGGCTATGGGATTGTGTAGTGAATCCCGTCGTGCCGAGTTGAAATCCTATCGGATCTATTGAGAATGGATTGCGTGTTAATGAAGCTACAATTTCCTACAGTTATGGATAAAATAACAACTTGTTTTCAATGAATCATATACTATCAGTCGTTTAGAATAGGTATTGATTTCGGTATTAGAACATCCGAAAAAGGTTGATATGCCATAGAGCAGACAAACCAACTCGAAACTTTGTTTTTTTTATTTTTGTGCTCTTGTGATTAATCAATATTTTCTTCTTCTTCTTCTTCTTCTTCTTCTTCTTCTTCTTCTTCTTCTTCTTCTTCTTCTTCTTCTTTCTTTATATTTAGTTTGGTTTTTTCTTTTCTTCTTATTCCCTCTTTTTTCTTTCTTTCTTTCTTTGTTTAAAATCCTTCGTTTTCTTTCTCATTTTAAAAATGTTCTTCTTCTTCTTCTTCTTCTTCTTCTTCTTCTTCTTCTTCTTCTTCTTCTTCTTCTTCTTCTTCTTCTTCTTCTTTATTTCTTTGTATTTATTTATTTTTCTTATTCCCTCTTCTTTCTTTCTTTGTTTAAAATCCTTCTTTTTCTTTCTCATTTTAAAAATGTTCTTCTCCTTCTTCTTTCTTTATTTCTTCTTTCCTTATTTATTTTTCTTTTTTCTTATTCCCTCTTCTTTCTTTCTTTCTTTGCTTAAAATCCTTCTTTTTCTTTGTCATTCTAAAATGTCTTCTTCTTCTTCTTCTTCTTCTTCTTCTTCTTCTTCTTCTTCTTCTTCTTCTTCTTCTTCTTCTTCTTCACCTGAGACGTTACCTCATCCTACTTTCGTAATAAAAGAACTGGAACAGAAAATGTCGCTCGCTTTTTTAAATTTTTTTATTTAAATTTAAATAACGATACCCCCTCCTTCTCCGAACAATAGATTCAAATTTCAGAGGTTAATGACCTTGTATCAAATTCTAAGCTGATCCGCCGTTTACATCTCCAGTAACAGATCCTCTTGACTATTGATTTTAGGTTCGCCTTAATTCGAACAATTTCATAATAATAAAAAAAGATCCCTCCTGGATACCTGGTTATTTGTTCAAGGTCGTTATACACCCAAACGGCTCGGTTATCTTTTTATCACCCTCCCCCGTTTTCTTAATGACAAACTTTCTTCCATTCGATTATAAAATTTAACACCGTCTCCCTCTTTCGTTACTTTCCCCTATTCTTGGCTGTCAGTTTTAATTTCTTCCTTCCGACTATTATCCGGGATCTTAGTGAGGAATCCTTATTTTATATTTTGCTAGTAGATGGACCTGACGTTGGCCGGGTCTAAAAGAAGTTGAAGCATGTTGTTTAAACTTACGCAGGTTTCATGTTTATTGTTTTATGTAACGAGTGTAAGCCCCCCCTCCCCCCAAATGACTGGAAAAATTATACTCCGCCAGTGTTCGCACGAATGTTCAGATAAAAAACAACGTCTCAATCGGTGAAGTAAAAATAAAAAAAATAAAGAAACAAATCGTCCAAAACTGGAAAGTTTAAAAAAAGAAAAAAAGAAAGAAAGAAAACGTCTCATTATGGAAATATAGTGAAGGATTTCTTTCCGATTACATTTCAGACGGCGGGATGGTCTGACTTGCTATTTACTTTCTCCCTAAACACTTGAAATGGTTTCATCAGGAACAAACAAAATTATTTTGTATTGGATACGCGTTTCTTTCAACCGTATTCAATGTGTAAAAGGTTCAGTAAATATGCATTACAGTCTTGACTCTTCGAAAGGAGTGGAACCCTGATTATCTAAAATAAACATTATATATATATATATATATATATATATATATATATATATATATATATATATATATATATATATATATATATATATATATGAATAGATGAAAGGATAAAATAATCCGACGGTATGAAATTAAAATGGAATAAGCGGATAACCTAAAAAGCTCAACGTTTCGGCAAAATGGGCTTTGTCAAGAGCGAACGAAAAAATGCAAAGAATGACAAATGATCTATATATATATATATATATTTGTGTTATAATGGAATAATTCCAGGAGGAAATCCGGGTATGAGAGCTCAATGTAGTAAACAGAGCAATAATAACATAAAATATAATAACACGAAATCACATAATTGTCGATGCAATAATTTATTTCAACCGTTCGGTTTTTTCAAGCATCACTCAGACAATTACATTTTTGAGACTGATAGAAAATTTAATTTCCCTACCACAGTTCCAATATAACCAGAGAGGGTGGTGGTAGCAACCAATTTGATACATCTTTTATAGAGAGGGGGAAATTTAAAACTTATATTTAACTATTAGTCTTACCTTATTTATATTTTAGATTAATTTGATAATCTATTATTATAAATATCATGGGGGGGGGGGTTTACCGTAAATAATGTTATTCAATTTGTTATCTTCACCGTTATCAGTCTAGAGGACCATCGTATTATTAATTCAAGTCTAATAATGTCTAGTGGTAATATTTGACATTTATACTTATATTAATTCAATAACTAGTGTATTACCTGCAGAAAAATGTTCATACCACTATCTTATTTTAAGTAAATAATCTGAATAAGTAAATATTTCAAAATACCATTATATACGTATACACACAAATACTATATATCACCAAGTCGGTAATTCTGTGTCTATAACAGATATTATTATGAATATTATGGGGGGGGGGGTACCGTACCTAATGTTATTCAATTTGGTATCTTCACCGTTGTAATTCTAGAGGCCCATCGGATTACTAATTCAAGTCTAATAATGTCTAGTGGTAATATTTGACATTTATACTTATATTAATTCAAAAACTAGTGTATTACCTGCAGAAAATTTTTTCATACCACTATCTTATTTTAAGTAAATAATAAATATCCGCGTGCACACAAATACTATATATCACCAAGTCAGTAAATCTGTGTCTATCACAGATATTATTATAAATATTATGGGGGGGGGGGGTTACCGTAAATAATGTTATTCAATTTGGTATCTTCACCGTTATAAGTCTAGAGGTCCATCGGATTACTAATTCAAGTCTAATAATGTCTAGTGGTAATATTTGGCATTTATACTTATATTAATTCAATAACTAGTGTATTACCTGCAGAAATTTTTTTTTCTTTTTTTTTTTTAACCACTATCTTATTTTAAGTAAATTATCTGAATAAATAAATATTTCAAAATACCATTATATACGCATACACACAAATACTATATATCACCAAGTCGGCAATTCTGTGTCTATAGCAGATATTATTATAACTATTATGTTGGTGGTGGTGGTGGGGGGGTTACCTTAAATAATGTTATTTAATTTGGTATCTTCACCGTTATAAGTCTAGAGGTCCATCGGATTACTAGTCGTTGGTTATTTTAAATTTATATTTATGTCTGCACTTAGCCATAAGTTCATCTCGTTTATTTAAGAGGTTATTTCGATCATATTTTAGGATTCTTATTTTTTCTTCTAGACATAAGTTGCATCTTTGTCTAAATCCATCTGGAATATTCGAAAAACATAAGATTGACCACGAAACCACCGGGGACCTGTTCTCATTTTTCAGATGCCACCATTGTTTAGCTAACTCTGTTTTGCTCTTGAGTTCTGGGTTATTGAAAGAGTGTTTGTGGTCATAAAAACGTTGTTTCCAGTTTCCCGCGGAGATGCCGATGTAAACCTTTTTATCCCTGTTGTTATCTTCCGGATGAATAGTGGCCTTATAAACCACACACTCAACTTTACAGTTACCGTCCAGTGGGCAGTTATTTTTCACTTGACAATTACATTTATCTACTGTGACCTTATTCTTACTAGGATTGTTAAGAAATTTACGATTATGGGTGCTGATAATTCTGTCCATGTTCTTGGTGCAAGAGTAGCTGATTTTAATGGTTTTTCAGCTACTCTTGCACCAAGAACATGGACAGAATTATCAGCACCCATAATCGTAAATTACTTAACAATCCTAGTAAGAATAAGGTCACAGTAGATAAATGTAATTGTCAAGTGAAAAATAACTGCCCACTGGACGGTAACTGTAAAGTTGAGTGTGTGGTTTATAAGGCTGTTGACGGCATTCGCCGGTGTGAGCGCCTCAGGCCAAATTTTTTCTTGGGGGGGGGGGGGGATATTAAGCAAATCTATAATAAAGACAAATGTGCATTAATTTGCATCTATAATAAAGACCAATGTGCATTTATTTGTATCTATAATAAAGGCCAATGTGCATTTATTTGTATCTATAATAAAGTGATTAGGGGGTCGGTGAAAATTTTAGGGGTCAGGCCAAATTTTTTTTTTTTTTTTTGAACTTAAAATATTTCTCAGGGTTGTGGGACACTGACAAAAAAAGTTGGAGGGGGGGGGGCTGGAGAGATTAGGGGGTAGGGAAAATTTTAGGGGTCAGGCCAAATTTTTTAGGGGTCAGGCCAAATTTTTTTTTTTTTTTTTTGAACTTAAAATATTTCTCGAAATTGTGGGACACTGACAAAAAAGTTGGGGGGGGGGGGATGGAGAGATTAGGGGGTCGGGGAAAATTTTAGGGGTCAGGCCAAATTTTTTAGTTTTTTTTGTTTTGAACTCAAAATCTTTCTCATGGTTGGCGGAGAGTGCAAAATTAGGGGGCTAGAGAGATTTAGGGGTCGGGGAAAATTTTAGGGGTCAGGACGAACTTTTTAGGGGTCAGGCCAAATTTTTTAGTTTTTTTTTGTTTTGAAGTCAAAATATATCTCATGGTTGTGGGAGAGTGAAAAATTAGGGGGCTGGAGAGATTTAGGGGTCGGGGAAAATTTTAGGGGTCAGGACGAACTTTTTAGGGGTCAGGCCAAATTTTTTTCTTTGTTTTGGTTTTGAACTCAAAATATTTCTCAGGGTTAGGGGAGAGTGAAAAATTAGGGGGCTGGAGAGATTTAGGGGTCGGGAAAAATTTTAGGGGTCAGGACGAACTTTTTAGGGGTCAGGCCAAATTTTTTTCTTTTTTTTGGTTTTGAAGTCAAAATATATCTCATGGTTGTGGGAGAGTGAAAAATTAGGGGGCTGGAGAGATTTAGGGGTCGGGGAAAATTTTAGGGGTCAGACGGAACTTTTTAGGGTTCAGGCCAAATTTTTTTGTTTTTTTTTGTTTTGAAGTCAAAATATTTCTCATGGTTGGGGGAGAGTGAAAAATTAGGGGGCTAGAGAGATTTAGGGGTCGGGGAAAATTTTAGGGGTCAGGCGGAACTTTTTAGGGGTCAGGCCAAATTTTTTTGTTTTTTTTTGTTTTGAAGTAAAAATATTTCTCATCGTTGGGGGAGAGTGAAAAATTAGGGGGCTGGAGAGATTTAGGGGTCGGGGAAAATTTTAGGGGTCAGGCCAAATTTTTTAGGGGTCCGCCCAAATTTAAGGGGCGGCGATATGTACGTATTTAGCTTCCACACCGGGGCGGCGATAGGTACTTATTTAGCATTCAGCGGTGGTGATAGGTACTTATATAGCATGTGCACATGGGCGGTAATAAGTACGTATATAGTATGCGCACCGGGGCAGTGATAAGTATGTATTTAGCATGCGCACTGAGGCAGCGATCGGTTTATATATAGCACGCGCACCGGGGCGGCTATAGGTACGTATATAGCACGCGCACAGGGGCGGCGAAAGGTACATATTTAAAATTCACACCGGGGCGGTGAAAGGTACATATTTAAAATTCACACCGGGGCGGCGAAAGATACATATTTAAAATTCACACCGGGGCGGCGATAGGTATGTTTTTAACATTCACACCGGGGCAGCGATAGGTATGTATTTAGCATTCGCACCGGGGCGGCGATATGTACGTATTTAGCTTCCGCACCGGGGCGGCGATATGTACGTATTTAGCTTCCGCACCGGGGCGGCGATAGGTACGTATTTAGAATTCACACCGGGGCGGCGATAGGTATGTATTTCGCATTCGCACCGTGGTGGTGATAGGTACGTATTTAGCATTCGCACCGGGCGGCTATAGGTACGTATTTAGCATTCGCACCAGGGCGGCTATAGGTACGTATTTAGCATTCGCACTGGGCCGGCGATAGGTACGTATTTAGCATTCACACCTAAGCGGCAATATGTACATATTAATTATTCGCACTAGGGCAGCGATAGGTACTTATGTAGCATGCACACCGGGGCGCAATTGGTATGTCTTTAGTATTCGCACTAGGGCAGCGATAGGTACTTATGTAGCATGCACACCGGGGTGCAATAGGTATGTATTTAGCATTCACACCGGGGCAACGATAGGTACTATTTAGCATTCGCAACGGGGCGGCGATAGGTACTTAAATAGTATCTGCACCGGGGCGGCGATAGGTAAGTATATAGTATGTGCATTGGGGCGGCGATAGGTACGTATATAGTATGCGCACCGGGGTGATGATAGATATGTATATAGTATGGACACCGGGGTGGAGATAAGTACCTATATAGAAGGCGCAGATAGAGGTGTTACTTTTTATAGAAATATGTCATACTATTACCCTGGGCAATAGGAGAAATGGTGGGGAAGAAACAGCTTTTGTAAAAAGCAAAATTAGAAAGTAGCGGCGAAATGGGGCGACCAGGGAAGAGAAAGGTAGCAGATAAAGAGACGGCTATAGAGAGAGGGGGCGGACATAGAAGTTTGAATATAAAGATGTTACACACACGATCTTTCTTCAAATATATGTTTTTATGACCCCGAGCAACGCCGGGTAGCCCCGCTAGTATAAGTATAAATGTCAAATATTACCACTAGACATTATTAGACTTGAATTAGTAATCCGATGGGCCTCTAGAATTACAACGGTGAAGATACCAAATTGAATAACATTAGGTACGGTACCCCCCCCCCCATAATATTCATAATAATATCTGTTATAGACACAGAATTACCGACTTGGTGATATATAGTATTTGTGTGTATACGTATATAATGGTATTTTGAAATATTTACTTATTCAGATTATTTACTCAAAATAAGATAGTGGTATGAAAATTTTTCTGCAGGTAATACACTAGTTATTGAATTAATATAAGTATAAATGTCAAATATTACCACTAGACATTATTAGACTTGAATTAATAATACGATGGTCCTCTAGACTGATAACGGTGAAGATAACAAATTGAATAACATTATTTACGGTACCCCCCCTCCCCATGATATTTATAATAATAGATTATCAAATTAATCTAAAATATAAATAAGGTAAGACTAATTTTGAGAACTCATATTACATCAGTAAGAATATAGAGTGTTATGTAAATATTGTGTGTAGGTGTGTGGATATATATGTATGTGTGCGTATGTATATGTGTGTATATGTGCGTATATGTATATATGTGTGTGTGTGTATGTATGTGTATGTATGTGTTTACATGTGTGAGCAACTACATGCGTATGCATTTGGTCAATATTTCAAATAG
>OY744541.1:82931908-82959408 GCA_963556195.1 Sepiola atlantica
TTTGGAGAGGGACGATTTATTAAGCTGTTGACATCGCCTTCTTTTCTGTTAGCGGCGGAGGAAGGTATTCGCTGGCTACGGACATTGGGGCATTACCCCCTTAGTTTATAATCGATTCTTAAGTCATTTATTCTCGCTTCCTGTTCGCCTCAAAGCTTCCCAACGAACTCCCATGTGACGTCGCATCCGTTTCTAGCATACACTAGGTCGAGGTGACATCTAAGTGCACAAGTTGACCCCCTGAACCTAATTTCCTGTTTACGTGTTAACGTCCACTTGCGAATAAAAATCATCAGATATGTACTATCGAACGTACCATTTACTATTTAATAACTTGAGGGTGAATGTTAGTTAGATTGCCAGTTGGACGAGGAACAATATCATGAGACGATTGAGAACTATGGACGAAATGGACAAAGTTAAATTACTTAAGAGGTCAGCTCGACAGGTATTTGTTAACATTATACTTGAAAACGACAATGTTATAGTTTGTAGGGAAGCAGTCCATCGCCAACGTGTTCCACATGTGGGAAGTTCTTGAGAAGAAAGCTTGTTCATGAAAGTTGCGTTTGGTCTGAGCTACACAGACGACGAAAGGAAACTTCTTTGCAATGTTGATAGTAAGACGAGTTCTTGCTGTGAATGTTTTACATAAATAACTGATCTTTAATATTTCTTTTTACTATTAAGTAACGACTTATAAAGGACAAGAACCACCTGTGATACAATGAAGGCCGCGAGGATAGGAAGTGACTCATCGACAGAGACAAAAGAAAATACGGGAGTGGTCAGTTTCCATTGTTTAGGACAGGTGACTCAGACAAGAATTCCGGATACGACATTTAGAAGTGTCAACGTTTTACGACAGTTTGACGACAGTAAGGTAAGTTAGTTTTACGACAGTTTGACGACAGTAAGGTTTTATGGCAAAAAGTTAACGAGTTTAGGTTTCGGAGAGAAGCCAATCTGGTTGGATTGAACCTGGACAGAGAGCGGATCGGGACAGATTGGACCGACAACTGACGACTGACGAGTTATAGACTGAGAGAGAAGACGGCGAGTTCGGGGTTAGTTTTCGATCAGAGCGGATCGGACCGACAACTGACCAGAGAAATATCGACGACCACGACTGGAGTACCTATTTTCACGCGGACGGAGAAAAAGCACGCCTCCCAGACTCAATCGAGGTATATGAACATTTGTCTTGTGCTGTGTTATTTTAGCGTGAACATAGGCGATCACATCTGGCCACACACTCGAGGATAACGGTTAATGAGACGGGAATAGTGGCCAGTAGAAAGATGAGGAACATTAAGTACTAATATTGATCAATGGTAGTGACAGCGTTTGGTTGTTTATGGGACAGTCTCTGACAAGAATTTCTAACATTGGATTTGAAGATAACCAAGTTGTAATCAGCAAGGAAGCAGTCTCGCGGTAACGTGTTCCACAGACAGGGAGCCCTTGAAAAGGAGGTCTGTCCATTGAAATTCTGTCTGACGCTAGGCATAGGGAGAGAGAACGGTAATACTTTTTACGTTGTGTAAATAAGACTAGTTCTTGCTGTGAAAGAGGAACCAAACACCGGAGATTAGTTTCGCGGTAACGTGTTCCACAGACAGGAAGCCCTTGAAGAGGAGGTCTGTCTATGGAACCAAAGACCGGAGATCAGTGGATTCTTAAGTTTCATGAAAAGACATAAACTGTAAACAATGGTAATAATAAATGTCCAGCATTTCAATTTTGGAAAAACGCCAAGAGGCTCCAGACTCTCTCCATAAATAGATTAGCAACACTTTCCGTTCAATTGATTAATTGAACTATTGATTTCCTCTCACTGATTTGTGTCATTAATTACTCTTAATGAACCTTGTCCAACTCCTACTTTTACACATGTGACTTCGTCTCTAAGATTATCGAACGCGTTTCTAGAAAAGTTTTGTTTGGTGTCCACTTCTGAAGAATAGATTTGTTTGGTGTCTACTTCTGAAGAATAGATTAATTTGTCGATGGAATTCAGTTCTTTTATTTATTTATTTATTGATTTATTCATTTGTTCTTTCATCTGAAGTAGTATCATATGTGTTTACTGAATTCATCGTGCGAGATGCTAATTCTATATTGTCAGAAATCTCTGAGCCAATGCATTAATTAAATTCGTCATTTATATTCCCACAAATATTTATGTCAGTTACAACTTTGGTACTGGAACATCCAAGTGGTCTCGCGGGGCTCGTTCATAAAAGTGATTATCATGTAGGAACGAGCCCCGTGATACCGCCTTGATGTTCCAGCGCATCAACTTAGCTATCATCCGAAGCAAAGCCATGTGTATTATGACATCATACTGCAACGTCTAAGTCTCGATGAAGAAAACAAAAAAGCTTTGCCCATGAGTAAAGGCAAGTAAATAGGGACTTATTAAAATACACTTAAAAATTTTTTATTGGTGATTAAAATAAAATTAATAATTTTCAGATGATATATATATATATATATATATATATATATATATATATATATATAATCTGAACATTTTATTTATCAGTTCAGGTTCCTTTAAATAGTAGAACACTTTACGACGTCTGCTTTTAAATAGAATTAATCTGTCGCTCATTAACCGAGTTGTTGACAACGGTCGTGTGGGCTAAGATGTAAGAATTTGAGTTTGAAGTATGACTCGTGTTCCGAGGTTCGAGTTCGGCGACCGGCGTGAATAATTCTTCTCTACACTGACGATTCCCGTTAGGATGAAACGTATAGTATGTAGATAAAAACAAATATTTATAATTATTTGTCCCCCCAAATCTAGGCTGGACTCTGTAGTGAGTGGTATTAACAAAACTGTTATCGTGGTTTCAATGCATGCCCCTTTACAACGGCTGCCTTTAAATAGGATTAATCTCTTGCTAATTTAACGAGTTGTTGACAACGGCCGTGTGGGCTAGGACATTGGAATTTGAGTTTGAAACATAACTCGTGTTCCGGGGTTCGATTCCGGCGACCGGTGTGAATAAATCTTGTCTACACTGACGATGAAAGAATAAAATAAAATTACTTGACTTCTACTGGCTTAATAACTGACGGAACGAGAACAATCTACCACTGTTGATTAAATAGAGTGTTCAGTTCGAAATTCAGTATAGATTCCCGAGTTCGACATAAAGATTCCGATAGAGGAACCCGAAGAAGGGCGATGGGTTGCCGGGAGTACTTCATTCTGTGACCGTCTGAGATTGTTACTTCCCTGTACTGATGAGAGCCGTAAGCTCGAAACGACGTCGTACGTAGGTAGAATATTAAAATAAAGTTTAATATTATTAGAAGCTCCTTTCAAGTAAAATTAAAAGTAGAGCACTATTGGAGAGATTAAAAATAGACGCTCAGTGCAATGATTCGACTCTGTGTCGTTGAGTACTATCAGATGTCTTGGTATTAATACTAGTCGCTTTCAGTTATCACGTGACAATCTCTCGTGGCCTCATGGACTAAGTGAACGCTTACAGATTTAATATCATAAATATATATATATATATATATATATATATATATATATATATATAATTATAAAAAGGAAAAAACTAGTTTTTTTCCTTTTTATAATTCTATTTTGCTCTGTTTAAATTACATTGAGCTCTGTTATTCGGATTCTCAACACAAAATTGAAATCTACACGCTATATATATATATATATATATATATATATATATATATATATATATACCAATATCCAGGGGGTATGAATCCGAAGGAAGTTGAAACCGGGTTTATGAGAGTGCTCAATGAAAATTCAGAGCAAAATATATTTTTTGTTGATGATTCTATTCCATTACTTGCGACAAAACATATTCTGTTTCGTTAACATTTGCAAATAGCGTCAACATCGTCAGGCTACAAATGGAATCAAATGGCATAGATCTTAGATTTACCTCAACAGGAAATTGAAGATGCATTGCGTGGGGGGAGGAGGGAGGGGGGACAGAGATGGAGCTCTGCCTATGACGGGGACATGAGACATGAGAAGGGAGGGGGGAGACCCCAACAAGTCATGTTTCAGAAATTGCGTGGGAGGTTTTCTCGTGTCTGGGCCATAGTGACCTCAATTCCAGCCGGGGCGACGGGGTGGAGGGCAGGGGGAGTTAAATTTAAAATGAGAATAGAATTGAATTATAATTAGTTATAACTGTCATTTTTGTTGTAATAGGTAATTATTATGTAGATAAAAATTAAAACATTTTTATCTAAAATCATCAACAATATATATATATATATATATATATATATATATATATATATATATATATATAACTACAACTAAATATAATAGTAAGCTCAATAACAACGAGCTGAAAATCACCTATAAAAACATTATTACATAGAAATCATTACATACTTGGGTGATAAAAATCGTACATATTTCTACACAGAGCGTCTTGGCCCAGTGGTAGAACGCTGGACTATAGACATCAACATTGATGGTTCAATCTCTATGTAAGTTAGCCATACTGATGACGGCTGTGAGCCAGAAACACGTGTCCATGGATTACTTTTATGTACGTATCAAATGAATATATATATATTTATATATATCTATATATATATATATGGTGTATTTAGGCAGCATTTTCTCATTTATGCAAACATTGTTAAAGATAACAAAATTGTTCTGTTTAATTATACCTTTTTTATATTGTCAATTTTTCTGATGGTCCTTTTTTGTATTAAAATATAAAAAAAATAATAAATGTTCCATAGGTTTCATAAACGTTTTCGATTCTTCTTTTGACGCTTGAGAATGATTCGACGAAGAATCGAAAACGTTCGTGAAACCTATAGAACATTTATTAATGAAAAATAAAAAAAGGTATAATTAAACAGATAAATTCTATTATTTTTTAACAATTTTTGCATATATATATATATATGTATAATATATATATATATATATATATATATATATATATATATATATATATATGCATACAGACATATATATTAAAATAAACATAGTTTGAGTATCTGACAATTGTTTCAGAACCTTCTCGGCTCCTCCTCAGAGTCTATCCCCGAGGCGGAGCTGAGAAGGTTCTGAAACAATTGTCGGATACTCAAACTATGTTTATTTTAATATAAAAGCTCTAATATATATTGAGCACTTTTGAAAAGTAATGGTTTTGTTCATTTAGTTAATATTTGAACTTAATTAATTATACATACATATATATATATATACATACATACATACATACATACATACATATATATATATATATATATATATATATATATATATATATATATATATATATATATATATATATGCAAACACCATTAAACAACATGGAGTGTTTTTGCTTGATAAGACTTTTTCTTTTCAATTTCCCGAATAGGTCACTTAGTATTTCGGTCAAATTGGTGTATGTAAGTTCCGTTGTTTTTTTTTGTCCAATTTAGGTTTCTGGTTCCATTTTTCTTTGTTTTTCTTCGCGATTACTTTCGATTTGATTCATGAAATACTCATCAGGCGGTGTGAGTCTTGCTGTGTTTACAACTACCTCTTTACTGTAGAGTGTTTCAAAACGGCTAGTAATTTACAACTTTAAATGAACGTCTGTAATATTGAGATGTTGCATGCGGACGTGATTACGTGCTAAGCGCGTGCAAAATTCAAAAGTAGTCTTGGTGTGTTTACAACTCCGGACAATCTTTACTGTGTTTATATAAAAGTGCTCCATAATACACAGAGCTATATATTTATAATGAAACGTTTTATTTATGCAAACATAGCATGGCTACACATTCAGGAACATGTTTCAGTCGAAGCTTTAAAAAGGCATCGACTTCCTTAGTCCGAAAAAATATTCTCGTTCTCTATGTTTTCATATTGATAAAATAAGAAGCAAAATTATAATCCGTAAGTGTCACGTGACTAAATTAAAAAAATATAAAATATTCGAAAGAAAAAAAAAAATTAAGTAAGTAGTTAAAATCATTAAAAAAAATCAGGTATGGTTTTAGTTTTATTACATTTTCTGCGGATATTAATATTTACTGCGTTATAAGCAATATTGCCATCCACACGTTTTTTGAGATTTGAAACACCTACCATTTGACAAAGAGGTCTTCCTCGAAATATATTATGGAACACGGTCACACAGATTAGATCAGTGTTGAAGTTTTGCCTAATCAAGTAAGATTTGCTATATAGGAAAAAAAATTATTAAAAAAGTTTTTGAAAAATATATAATTAAAATCACTTGTTTTTGTCTTACTTCTCAACGCCGACATATTTCCATTTCTTGCATTGTGATAGCCTTCTAATACTCCTCTATATACGTATTACACACAATGCTTCAAGCAAACTACCTCTCTTTATTAAACAAATAATATTTTAAACATATCGTTAAAACTTTCTCATATTAAAATTCAAACGTCGTCGGTTCAAGGTTAACCAGTTTCAGACGTTTTACTGTGTGCGTCGTTGAATTTAAGTAGCTCAGATATGGCGCAGTTGACTTGACGACACGCGTATATATATATATATATATATATATATATATATATATATATATATATATATATATATATAATAAGGAGAGGTAGTTTGCTTGAAGCATTGTGTCTAATACGTATATAGAGGAGTATTAGAAGGCTATAACAAGGCAAGAAATGGAAATATGTCGGCATTGAGAAGTAAGACAAAAACAAGTGATTTATTTAATATTTATTTATAAAAATATTATTGTTTATCAGCCCCCTCCCACGGAGGCTGGGCACTTTTCGAGGAGCTTTAATAACAAACAGTACAAATAGCTATATGCATGGTCCGACGTTTCGTAGATCACTCTTAGCTGCTTGGTGGGTAGTCGCCGAATTCCGCTATTTACAGTTAAAGTTCCCCTCTATTTACTAACTAAAGACTATATACAGTGGCGATTTGTGTTCGGGGTTCGCGCCAGCCGACCGTTGAGAATTAGTTCCTAGACTGAAGATTGCGTTAGCATGAAACATCGATGTCTCTAGGTATTTAAAATATTTAATATTTATTTATAAAAATATTATTGTTTATATATATTAAAAAAATTTTTTTTCTTTATATATAACAAATCTTACTTGATTAGGCAAAACTTTGATGTAATATATTTCGAGGAAGACCTCTTTGTCAAATGGTGGGTGTTTCAAATCTAAAAAACACGTGTGGAATGGCAATATTCCTTATATATATATATATATATATATATATATATATATATATATATATATATATATATATATATATATAGTTATCCACAGATAGACCGTTTTGCTGTATCACAGCTCTTCAGTTCGGCTAGACTAGCACCTATCGCTAAGATCAACCTTCAACCATCTAGTTGACAGTCAGCAACTTTATCCATTAGGACACCGGGAGAAGCGCTTGTAATTTGTATCTACAATGTCTATTACATAATTATATGATTATTTACAAATGACCTGAGAAGATGGGCATAGTCATCAACATACAGACTGTTTCGCTGTATCACAGCGCTTTAGTGCGGCTGAACTAGCACCTTTCCTTAGACAGGGATCGAACCATCAACCATCTAGTTGACAGTCGGCAGCTGTATCCATTAGGTCACGGGATAAACAAAATAAACGAAACCGAAACCACAACCTAAAGAAAATAACATCGGAAATAAAAATGACGTCAAGATAATAATAATAATAAGAATTGTAAGTAAACAAAGAAATTCAATTCAACAAATAACAGAAAGGGTAAAAGAGAATTTCTTTTGTTAATTGTCGTTCAACTCTTACTGACCTTATCCGGTTGGTACACTTCACAATTCAATATTTCTATTCAAACGATTTCGTATTAGGTTTAACAAAGTCTTTCTACATGTTTGTTGCCTTTAGTTTCACAATGGTGACTCTATATTGGTGCCACTTAAATCCAAAGAAAATAATGCCATTCCAGTCAAATTGATTCTCGTCGCACAAGTGATTCTTTTGTTGCACTTCGCGTTGCTTTCAGATTATGGAAGCTGCTTGACATTTGATGGCGGAATATAGATCTTAATGATACATTGACAATCCAAATAAAAATAGTTTACAACATATTAGAAGCACTTTTATTATTAAAACTTTTTGAAAGTCGTTGCCATCTTGGTTATCATTTTCACAAAGTTTTGTTTCGGTTCTGTTAGTTTATATTACAGTAATATTGTGATCAGGTGTATTGTCGTGGTGAAGAAAAGCATGTGAAATATTAGGTCGTTACAAAAATAATGGACAAGTTCAGAAACATACATTTATTCATGAAATTTTTTTCATCTTTCCAATACTCTGTAAATGACTCGAAACTGTTGCAGTGCTGACAACAAATGTAGGAGACATTTCTTTGACACTTTGACGCGGATTTTGCTCAACAAGTGCTTGCAATTGTTCATTGTCAAGATAACGCGGCCGTCCTCTACTGTCTTCATCATCAAGGCTCTCATCTCAACGACGAAATTTCTGGAACCACCTTAGCACTCCCCGATCGCTTGAGTCCGAGCTGTGCGGCAAAATTATAACTTTTTAAAAGTACGTATGGGTGATTAGATTCCATATTTGGAACGTCATCACGTGTTAGGCGCGTGGCTAATTGAAATTTACAATATTTAAAATATAAAATTAACAATATTTAAAAGGTTAGACGTACAATTATTTTTGTCGGCTAAGGATATTTTAGAGTGAATTACTAACCTATCTTGGCTTTTTGGCTAAGATCAAAGTGTAGTATCTGTTCCAATGGATACTGCACCCCATAGACTGGTATTGTCTTGGCCTTCGGGGCTTGATTTACGCCGGTCTATGGGTCTGTCCTGTGCAGTTCTAGGAGGTCCACCCTCCCAGGCTTCGCCTCCCCTCTTTGGGGAGGAGTAAGTTTATTGCTTACTGTCTGAGGCGCCCCTATTGGGGAATGCCGACGGGGCTGCCCAGGCAATTTTTAAACCCCACTTTCCCGACCCGACCTTGGGTCACATCTTACTTGTGGGAGTAAGATAAAACTGGCCTTGTTCCTAACTCCTGGAGAGGAGTAAATCAATACTAACCTAGGCACTTTAAAATATTTTGACTTGATTCGTAATTAATATTGTTTATTGTGAGGCGTCTGGCCTTTATATACAATGCCTCTAGGATTTTCAGTCGTAATGAACAATTTTTGTGTTATAAACTAAAAGTTGTCTAAATTGCAAATGTTGACAGCTGTGTTGCTTCAAATGCTGGCAAATAACACTGGAGTCGGAAAGTTGTAATGTGAGCCTACAATCTCTTCAATGGATTTTAGAAATTCCATTATATCCATAGTTTTTATGCTGAGATTAATTTTTATCGTTTCCAATTTTCTGATAAAAAGGCTTTTCTATTTATTACATTCTGTTTCTACCGACGTTGTTTTCTTATAGGTTTTTGTTCTTCTATAATATTTACTGATTTCTTACATAATCGGATAAAACGCCATCGACGAGTTAAAAGCTCCATTGTGTCCAAGAACATAGACGATTTTTTTTCTGTGACGTCCAATTATAAACTTTCAAATGTTCATTTACAAAAAAAGATGAGACCAGAAACAGACGATGTATCCTGAAAGGTATACAATTGAAAGTAAGTGCCTCAAAAATAAATAAGAATGGAAACGTCTGACGAAAATAACAAAGGTAATATAAGCAAAGTGCAACGATAAAAACGGTAGTTTCATAATAATGAGAGAGGCTGATAAGAGCATCGCCCTTTTACTATCTCTGCCCACTTCTCTCTTGGCGGTGACTTCTGAATATAAGGGAAGACAAGCAGTCCAGCCGCGCTGTTCCGATGGATACTGCACCCTATAGACTAGTATTATCTTGGCCTTCGGGGCTTGATTTACGCCTGTCTATCAGTTTGTCCTGTGCAGTTCCAGGAGGTCCACCCTCCCAGGCTTTGCCTCCCCTCTCTTTGGGGAGGAGTAAGTTTATTGCTTACTGTCTGAGGCGCCCCTACCGGGGAATACCGACGGGGCGGCCCAGGCAGTTTTTAAAGGTAATAGGTGCTCTTCCTCTAGAGTGCTGACTTATCAAACCCCAACTTTCCGACCTTGTGTCACATTTTACTCTGTGGGGAGTAGATAAATACCTACTCTCTCGGTCCGTGTATGAAGTGACGTCACGAGCGGAAGAGAGAAGGGTTGCCTTCCCTCTTTCCCTGGACGATTTTCTCTTGGAAAGACGTGTTTCGACAACTTAAAAAGATTTTTTTTTGCCAACGACTCTCCGCTTATCTAGGACAAAAGGCTCGAGGATAAGGGTTATTGGGTTGGACAGGTAGAGGGTGAGACACCGATGGGGTTTGTAACGATACTTGTAACCGATCAAAAATTGATTATTGAAGAGGACGGCTCAGCAAGAATTTGTTTACATTGGACTTGAAATGGGAGATAGATACATATATATATATATATATATATATATATATATATATAGAGAGAGAGAGAGAGAGAGAGATGTGCAAAGATAGAGAAAGTACACGGATGTGTATGTGGGTGGGTATGCATAGGGGTGTGGGGTAGAGTCCATTCTCCTTCGTTCTATTCTCATAGTCTAATCGTCTGTAGGGATCCATTGTTTCTGGTTACCGAAGTTCCGAGTCGACGAGAGTTTTTGGACTCTTTCCATACACCGATTACTATTTCCAACAAGCCTGTGCAGTGGTGCCGGTACTAATCCGAGAAATAAATCGCAAAACGAACTCTATCCTCCCATCCCCCTTTCTAACCCTAACCCAACTACCACGACTCTATTGGCTGTTGTCACCTTGCCAGGGGGACGTGGTGATCAACTCAATGCCGTTGTCCCCGTCTCATCGTGACTTAATGCCTTCTTAACTTTCGCCATCATTCTCTTCGTTATCATTAATAGCAATGCAACAGCTGCACGCACTGACCGCTGTCATTAACGCCTGGACGCTAGTCGATACTGTGTGAGGTCAGAGTGACATAAGGAGATTAACGCCTGGACGCTAGTCGATACTGTGTGAGGTCAGAGTGACATAAGGAGATTAACGCCTGGACGCTAGTCGATACTGTGTGAGGTCAGAGTGACATAAGGAGATTAACGCCTGAACGCTAGTCGATACTGTGTGAGGTCAGAGTGACATAAGGAGATTAACGCCTGGACGCTAGTCGATACTGTGTGAGGTCAGAGTGACATAAGGAGATTAACGCCTGGACGCTAGTCGATACTGTGTGAGGTCAGAGTGACATAAGGAGATTAACGCCTGAACGCTAGTCGATACTGTGTGAGGTCAGAGTGACATAAGGAGATTAACGCCTGAACGCTAGTCGATTCTGTGTGAGGTCAGAGTGACATAAGGAGATTAACGCCTGAACGCTAGTCGATACTGTGTGAGGTCAGAATGACATAAGGAGATTAACGCCTGAACGCTAGTCGATTCTGTGTGAGGTCAGAGTGACATAAGGAGATTAACGCCTGAACGCTAGTCGATACTGTGTGAGGTCAGAATGACATAAGGAGATTAACGCCTGAACGCTAGTCGATTCTGTGTGAGGTCAGAGTGACATAAGGAGATTAACGCCTGGACGCTAGTCGATTCTGTGTGAGGTCAGAGTGACATAAGGAGATTAACGCCTGGACGCTAGTCGATACTGTGTGAGGTCAGAGTGACATAAGGAGATTAACGCCTGGACGCTAGTCGATTCTGTGTGAGGTCAGAGTGACATAAGGAGATTAACGCCTGGACGCTAGTCGATACTGTGTGAGGTCAGAGTGACATAAGGAGATTAACGCCTGGACGCTAGTCGATTCTGTGTGAGGTCAGAGTGACATAAGGAGATTAACGCCTGGACGCTAGTCGATTCTGTGTGAGGTCAGAGTGACATAAGGAGATTAACGCCTAAACGCTAGTCAATTCTGTGTGAGGTCAGAGTGACATAAGGAGATTAACGCCTGGACGCTAGTCGATACTGTGTGAGGTCAGAGTGACATAAGGAGATTAACCCCTGAACGCTAGTCAATTCTGTGTGAGGTCAGAGTGACATAAGGAGATTTCTTTTGACATCCGATTTTGTTTTACACCTAAGCAATATCAGTTGACTATTTGGCGCAAACCGTGGAGGAAAATGCAGCAAAAAAGCTACGCGCAAAATTGTACTAATCATATGAAATATAGATATTCACTCTCACCCTTAAAAGCTGAGTTTGTAGTCATAGTATAATGTAGTTATGTATATAGCACCTGTTCTTCAGAATTTTTCTGATTTATTCCCCGCTTCTTTTGTTCCAGTTCGTTTGACCCATTGGTCAAATGGTCTTCATCAATTCGCTGTTAAGATACCTAGTTATAATACAACTTCCGATTCCAGTAGCTTCTTGCCAAGAACCGCACGCTTGTGGAACTCTCTTCCTGCTGACTGTTCTCCTCCTATCTTTTCAACACTAAGGTCAATAGGCGTCTCCTGTTTTACGATAATCGTATTTCGTTAGTTTTAGCTCCTTACATGAAGTGGCTTCATGCCTTGTCTGGAACGACTTCCATAAAAAGAAATCGATCGAATCCCTCGCCTTTACAAAAGATATGATGTAACCATGAAATCAGTTTCACGTGAAGTACACACAAATTCCACAAAGTTTTAGCCTTATTTACTTTTTTATACTAACTAGAAGAATATGCGTCCCAGGACGAGTAAGATTAATTAACCGAACAGAACAGTTTTGCACCACTTTTATGTGCCCATACGAAGATTAACATCAACATATTATGATATTAAACCTTATGTCTAGAATCCTTATTTTAATTTTAATTATGATATTGATTCTAGAAAATGTTTAAAATTTAAGCCTTAAGCGTAAGAGGCCTTAAGAAAAAGTCGAAATTCAGGGAATCTTGATTAATTGGTGGCTAATGATTCTGGATCAAATTTAATGCAAATCTGAAATTTTTGAAGTTTCAAATAAGAGGTTGTGCCCATATTATGGCCCCTAAAAACTTAAAAATACTTCAAAGAAATTGAAATTAGAACATTTATTAATCGATGTCTAATCGATGTTGTTAAATTTTAACGAAAATCGGAGGTAGCATACTTTTCACGAATTTTACCCAAAAAGGTCATTCTAATAACACCATAACTTAAACAAATATTTATGTAATGGTTTTAACGCTATTTTTATCTTCTGTTAATTTCCATTAAATTTATAAAACACGCATCCAGTTAAAAAAATATTTTAGACTTACATGAGTTTCGAACTCGGGTATAGCAAGGGACTTAGCGAACGGATAAAAAGAAAAATAATAATTTTCAGTGTTTTAACGATTTCACATCGTAAAACCTACTGCCTTAATAATGTGTACTCTGCCTATTCATTTTTGCAAACCAATAAAATATTTCTATTTGCGTACGAACAGACACATTCCAAAAAACATCATAACTTTTTAATAGGATATACATGTGTCACATTTTATCCTGACCCAAAGGCCACTCGAGGATAAAGGTTAATGAGATTGTCAATAGGACCATGAACAATTGTATGACGATAGGATTGGAGACGATAGGCAATTAGTTGTTGACTTTGAACTTGAAGACCACTATCTTGTAAGCAGGGAAGCAGTCCAGCGGTAATGTGTTCTACGAAGGGAAGTTCTTGCAAAGAAGCTCTATTCATTAAAGTTCCGTTTGGCTTTAGCTACACAGAGGAAGAAAGCAAAGTTCAGTGCAGTGGTTGTAGTTGACGAGTTTTTGTTGTGAATGTTTTTACGATGAATGCATAATTCAACATTTGACAAAATATGATTATTAGATTTACATTGAGAAGTTCAATTTTATACGCGTTAAAAAGTTAATGCAAACATTTACTTTGTTGCTGTCATCTTATATAAATAGGGATTTTGTAGTCTGTCCGTCCGTCCGTCCGTCCGTCTGTCTGTCCGTCACAATTTTTAAAACCTAATCAGTACATTGCGAAATAATGGGGAATATTGCATTTAGCTAATCTAATATTCCAATCCAATCTAATCTAAATCTTATATAAATAAGGATTTTGTCCGCCAGTCACAATTTTCTAAACGTAATACATGAGTAATGCTACGAGAGGATTGAAAACGATTACTGGAATGGTCAGAATTTGATTTTTCAAAAGGGATGGCTCAGCAAGTATTTGTTAACATTAGACTTGAAAACAACGCTGTTGTAGTCTGCAAGGAATAAGTCCTGTGGTAATGTGTTAAACGGATGGTAAAATTTGCGAAAGTCCCGTTTGGTTTTAGCTACACAGAGGAAGAAATCAAAGTTCGTTGCAGTGGTGGTATCCAAACGAGTTCTTGGTGTGAATGTTTTCACAATAAATACATAATTCAACATTTCACAAAATGTGGCTATTTAAATTTAGAAGTTCAATTTAATACGCGTTAAAAAGTTAACGCAAACATTTACTTTGTTGCTGTTTTATTCTAAATAATTGGTTTCAACAGACAAATAAAAAACAAGACTTTGTGGATATATCCGGAACATCAACTCTCACACACGGCTCCCTTGGTATTGCTCTGATTCTTGCTGTGACGCCCCTATTCAGTTCAGAAATAGTCTGGGGATGTTTTTTTTTTATGGACGTTTCCTTTGAGATAACACTACATATAACAATCTAGGTGGTTAAGATCCGGTGAGTGTGAAGCCTATTCAGCAGCACTCATATTGATGAGACGATCACGGAAGTGTCCCGTATATCTTGAACGACTACAAACGAAGACTGATAGACATTCCTAACGAAAACTTACATACATATAGGGGTGGGACGTAATGGGTGAAAATTTCAGATTCATGCGAGTAGTATTTTTTTGTGTTCATTTATACATAAATAACACTAAACAATCAAACATTTTGAAAATTTTGCAAAATTCAGAAGGTGCAGGCCACTAGTTTTTGGCTATTTTACATTCATGAAAACCCTTTCACAGCCTGAAAATGGTCCTAAATTAAAGTACTATATCAGATTTAACCATGTATATCCATTCATAGCTTTTGAGGATGTTTTAGGACCGGCAATGTCGCATGAAACCACTTTTTCACCGAAAAATGATGGATTTTGAGTCCCGTGGAGCCTTTACGGCTTTTTTTGGCCTGCACCTTCTGAATTTTGCAAGATTTTTCAAATGTTTGATTGTTTAGTGTTATTTATGTATAAATGAACATAAAAAAATACTACTCGCATGAATCTGAAATTTTCACCCATTACGTCCCACCCCTAATACATAGACTGACGTTTGCACCAAATTTAGTTGGATTGCAGAAAGAATTTTGTTAATGATTCCATTTATTTGGGGGGCCGGGGGGGGGGGGCGAGGGTGTCACCATCTCACATCAAACTATAAAGGTACTATTCCAAATATGCATTCTAATAATAATTGTGCTAAAATAAATTCTTTCTTTGACTACTGCAAGAATCCTTTGTCTGTGACTGCTATTTGATTCTTTTGCTGGAAGAATTGACGTCTACAAACCCCTCAAGAGATGTGGGATAAGATTACTACAAGTGCAAGAAACATTCCCATCGATCTGTTCTCAAAATTGTCTCTCTCCTCAATTACATCACGCTGCCATGACATGATCGATATTTGTAAGCAATACTTGAAAAATTAAACTCGAAGTACTAAAAAAAACTTTTTAAATATCCTATTTACAAAAAAAAAAAATAATTTATGAAATTTAATCCACAAGAATGCATTTCAGTTTCTTCGTAAACAAGTAAGCTATTTCATTTTTTGAAAAAACAAAACAATATGGCAGTCACTTTAAACTGATTAAAAAAAAGAAAGAATAATTTTGTGACCCTTTGAAATTTGAAAGGAATTTGCTTAACCATCGTAAGTCTTTGATCAACTCGTGTAAGAAATCGTTAACATTCTATTAAATGTCCCCTATTTACTTGTCTCCCCACGAGATCAAAGTTAGACGTTTTTTTATGTGCTTAATCCAGATCTCCCCAAGGAAAGGGGCACTCTAGATTGAAAATAATTACCCCAGTCTAAAAGCATGTTTCTGCCTCGGACCGAGGACAGAACAGATACCACACTTTGATATTTGCTAATAATGTCCATGCTGATTTACCGAAAGAGTCGAGAATGTAACTGGTTTGATTAAACAACATCGATCTTGTCTGCCTTGTTTCAATGGCAATGTTTTCTGATCCGGATAAAGTAATCGATACGGCAGGGTCAATAATTGTATTTTAATTGATCGACGCATAAGAAAAGAACCAAAATGGAACGCAATGCGTCGGCGGATAGATTGGATGACGCAAGCATTTTGGATCAAGACGTGATTTGATGCATCATTTGATCGCAATCATGTTCACGTCTGCTCAGTAGAGGGACACTGTTGTTATAGGTTATTGACGCCTGTCGTGAATTCACATATTCCTGTAATACTTTTGCTACAGTTGTTATAGATAATGTTTATGACACAGCCTGATCGTCTAGTGCCGATTACGTGATGTTGTGGTGCTAAAGATCTCTTGATGTTGTGAGACTTGCCAGAGAACCGAAAGAAATACGAACATGAAGAAAGTCAATATAATACCAATAATCATAGGAGCGCTAGGAACAGTCCAGAGAAACCTGAAAATAAAAAGACTAGGAGTAATTGGAATAAAATGGAAGGCTGATTCTATACAACGGACGGCAATGATGAAAACAGCTGAAATCTTAAGGAAAATCTTAGAATGCAGAAACCAACCGCTACGAACTACGAATACTAGCTAACCGCAAGGAAATTGCAACATAAATAGAATAAAACATTGAAGGAAAACCACATGAACCCGAGGGAACTGAAACTGCAAGAAATCTTATAAGCTCCCATCCAATGAATCAGTCTAGGCTGAGACCACACAAAATAATCGTAAAGGGTCAAGGAGGATGGAAAGACCAAGGAGGGAGAGCACTAACCAGACCTCCACTGGATGAGTGTGATGTGTTCTGCTAGCGAGAAATGAATGATAAGCGGCTTTTGCGATAATGCAAAGTTATTTACAATGGTTATCAAAACAAGAGAGTAATGGACAATTAGGGAGACTTGTTGTCACTCAGACCTGTGTGAAAATTAATGACTAAATACTACTACTACTACTACTACTACTACTACTACTACTACTACTCTGGTGAGACTTTTTGTCACTCAGACTCCAGGAAACACCACTTGTTTTTGCAAGTGAGCATCCACTAATAATAACTCCTAGAGAGTAAATAATAATAATATTAATAACATAATCTGGAATCTTTTCCAAAAAAACGCTGCGGCACCACCGATGCTGGTGCCACAGAAAATGATCGGGAAAAGTCGTGAATGGACGAGGAAGGAAAGCACCGTCCATACCTCCCACTGGAATGGCACAGAGACTTCTGGAATCACGAGGGAGACTTATTCTTATTCAAATTCCAGAGAGAGTTATCGCCCATTATCAGCGAAAATTCAATTGTAAACGGCTGCTGTGAGAACGCAAAATGATTAACACTGATGATCGACAGAATTCCTCTATTTGTGTTTGTCTTTCTCCTATGTTAATGACAGAATGAAATTACCATTCTCAAATCCGCAAATGCCTGAAGATGACAGAAACACATGAAGCTTTAAAAAATCAACTGTAAACATCAAATACGAAGAATGTAAACCGGGAATTTCGGGGAAAAAATTTCGTAATTTTTTAGATGATAATTTGTATCATTTAAATAATTCGAACTACTGTTCTCATCTTGGATGTTATTATCACAACGTTTCGGCCGATGTAACCTTCGACCGTCTTTGAACTCTTTATTTAATCAACATGGGTAGACTGTTCTATCAATTTTCATCCAAACAATTTCAAAACATAATCTTGAGGTGTTTTCTTGTAGTGTGGCCGTGATGTTGAAGTTTTCCCTGGGTGGTCTATTCCTGGATTGCGGGATAATTGTGTCCGGTTGTCCCTGAGTCACATCACATCGATACAAAATGTGATCCTATAGCTCAGTGGAGATCCCTCTGGCTGTTACGTGGATGTATCCCTGGGTCGTATCTTCGCTCTTAGGCACCACTGTAACACTCGTTGGACGGAGAGTAGAGCTTGGTGTGTCTACGCATTGAGGACGTCTCTTGGAGGGCTTTTATCGTCCTGGCACGGGCCACTAGCTCCCGAGGGTTACACAATAGTTATATTCCCTAGTTTGAATAACGGTAATACTATTGCTTATACGGTCAAGCCCACGTTGTCAAAGATCCTTAAGCGCAGTATTTTTTTTACACTCCGAATAGGTGATTCTATCGTTGTACGATTTCGTTTGTTTGGCGTGTTGGGCGTCATTAATTCTCTCTAGAGAATTGATTATCTGAACTTATTTAGGACATTGTCGCTTGAAATTGAACATTTTGAATAAAGAAGCGAACAAGCATATTATATCAACATATATAATTTATTATCCATTCCGAAAAACATATAAAACTCTCGAAAGTCTGCCGGCTGGTCCGCACGCGACCGTTCTTGTGCGAAGAAAAGCACCCAACTGGTAAATTCTGCTTCTCTTTTTCGCAGTCAATAGTGGAGAGAGAGGGGGTATACGTCTCACAAGAGACAGGAATTTGATGAACCTGTCAACCTCGATTGCTTTGATTGCGTCGATGCTTTTATAAACAACCGACCCTCTGACGCGAGACTGAAATTTGAAGTGCGGTGTTATCACACTATCGCTAATGCAATAACTACATTGTCTCGATGAACTTGCCCCCCCCCCCTCCCGCCCTCCATCCGAATGGGTTATTCTACCGTTGTACGGTTTCGTTTGTTTGGCGTGTTGGGCGCCATTAAGTCACTCCAGAGGATTATTTTAGATGAGGATTGATAATTTGTATTAGTTGGATTATTCGAACTACTGTTCTAATCTTGGATGTTATTCTCACAACGTTTCGGCCGATGTAACATCCGACCTTTTTCAGGTGTTCCTTATCGAACTAGGAAATCTTTCTATCGAACTCGGGAATCTGTACGGAATTTCGAACGGAACCCTTTATTTAATCTACGGAAGTAGCTAGCTCTCGTTCCGTGTAGAAGTCTTAAGTAATTCGTAATTGTATTCTTAGTATCGCCCGCACTGAGAATTGAACCTTCACTCTCCAGAAGCGCGTCACGTTTATTATCTCTGGTGTTTAGTGTGTCACTTGTCATCCTGCAGTGGGCCACTGTTCGTACATGTGGCAAAGGTTGACAACCCCCTGCTCTAGACGAAACATAATTGTTTTACCTTAACATTCTTATTATGATTAAAAGAAAACTAATTTTCTAACGCTGCGATTTTCGCGTTGTTATCTCAATAATTGGTGAGAGTCTGATTTTCCTTTCAACGTATCGATTCTCCATTTTGTTTGTTTAGCGGTGAAAAAATCGTTGGTTTATTTATAATTCAGTGCTACCCAAAATACACCCGTTTCCAGTGCGCAGTAATTTGAATAAAGAGTTCCAGCTGACTGCTTCATATGCTGCGCTTCTTTTAGATCCAAATTTTGTTTTTAGATTAATAAATTTAAGCCCCAAAATAGAAAATATAATTTCTTTTAGCATGTCTTTGTTCTAAGTATTCTTATTTTGTTTTATTAGTGCCTCAATATAAACATATACATAGCATTACCCGATGTGTATCCTCCCAAGTATTACATCCTCCTTTGTGGGAGGGAGTAATGTAGTATCTACTCTGTTGTCATGAAACCCAGTTTCTTCTTTTATTGGGAGGGAGGTGGCTGTGGTATCTTTTCTGCTGCCATGATACCATACTCGCGGGCATTACCTTCTCTTATCATAGTGGATCCTCCCAGGTATTACCTCTTCTATTTTGGCAAGGTCGTGTAGTATCTGTTTTGTTGTCATGATACCATTCTACATAGCATTGTCACCTCCATATTTTTTTTTTGGTGGGGGGGGGGGGGAATTCCCGCAGGCTTTAACTCCTCATTTGGGGAGAGGGTTAGTGCAGTATATTTTCATTTTATGATACATTCCTCCCAGGTATTACCTCCTCTTTTCTGTGGAGTGCAGTATAGTATGTTCGTTTACCATGATACTATCCTCCAAGGCTCGTAAAAATATGCGACCAAAGAGAGAGCATATATTTGTTAGTACCCCTCAGGATTAATACCACCAATATGAGGAGGAAGAAAAGAAGAAAAAAAAACACTATAAGACAGTCTCGCTTGAGAAAGTTGTATTTACAACGAAAATTCGCAAAAAAATTAAATAAATGAATTTTTCATTTAAAATTGCACGATTGTTTGATTTTCAAAATATTTCACTTTAATATATATATATATATTCCCGAAACAGTTTTTCATGGTAAACAACTGATGATCCCTTAAAATAGTGTTAGAAACTAACTAATATAATAACTGTAAAAAATAAATTGACTTACATGAGTGATTTTCCACTGGAAGACTTGAGACTATAAGTTTTTTTTTTAAATTTTATTTTTATTTTTATTTTTTTATATAGTTTTAATGGTTGAGAAACTTCCGAGACTATATATATATATATATATATATATATATATATATATATATATATATATATATATATATATATATATATTTCCCGAGATTTGATTTTACAAGAGGGCCACTTGACAAGTATTTGTTTACATTAGACTTAAGACAACCATGCTGTAGTCAGTTGGGAGGCAGCCTCGTAGTATCTTGTTCCACAGATGGAATGTTCTAGGAAAGAAACTTTGTTCATGGAAGTTCCGTTTATGTTTTAGTACACACAGAGAGGGAGAGAGAGAGAGGGCAAAATTATTTTCTGTGGTTGTAGCCAGTCTCATCTAGGGATGCAATTAAAAACAAAGCCCTATACGAAGATCAGACACGAGATTCCGGTCGTGATATTCACTTATTACTTTTTTACAATAATATCGTGGGGTTTACGTATTCATCGAACCTACATACATTCTATTTGTGGTACAACAATGGGCGCTCCTTTTGTTGGATTTGGATTTCCACACATTAAATGCCAACCATGGGCCTAACTTTTCCCTCGTAGGGGGGAGGGCGTGAAGTACATCGAGACAATGTTGTTACTGCATTGGCGATAGTGTGATGACACCGCACTACAAATTTCAGCCTCACGTCAGAGGGTCCGGTTGTTTATAAAAGCATCGACGCCATCAAAGCAATCGAGGTTGACAGGTTCATCAGACGGGACAAAGGTCATATCAACTGTTGATTAGCGCCGGGGGTTTGTGAATACAACACAGCCAGTCGATGACTCTTGTCTTGCTATCTCTTTATTTTATTTCAATATATGTATTCCTGTTTCTTGTGAGACGTATACCCTCTCTCTCTCTCTCTCTCTCTCCACTGTTGACTGCGAAAAAGAGAAGCAGAATTTAGCAGTTGGGTGCTTTTCTTCGCACAAGAACGGTCACGTGCTGACCAGCCTGCAGACTTTCGAGAGTTTTTATATGTTTTTCGGAATGGATAATAAATTATATATTTTGATATAATATGCTTGTTCGCTTCTTTATTCAAAATGTTCAATTTCAAACGACGATGTCCTAAATAAGTTCAGATAATCAATTCTCTAGAGAGAATTAATGACGCCCAACACGCCAAACAAACGAAATCGTACAACGATAGAATAACCTATTCGGAGTGTAAAAAATACTGCGCTTAAGGATCTTTGACAACGTGGGCTTGACCGTAAAAGCAATAGTATTGCCGCTATTTGAACTAGGGAATATAACTATTGTGTAACCCCCGGGAGCTAGTGGTCCGTGCCAGGACAATAAAAGCCCTCCAAGAGACGCCCTCAATGCGCAGACACACCAAGTTCCACTCTCCGGCCAACGAGTGTTACAGTGGTGCCTAAGAGCGAAGATACGACCCAGAGATACATCCACGGAACAGCCAGGGGGATCTCCACTGAGCGATAGGATCACATTTGCTGTCGAAAAACCGATGATGTGACCCAAGGACAACCGGACACAATTATCCGGCAAACCAGGAATAGTCCACCCAGGGAAAACTTCAACATCACGGCCACACTAGAAGAAAACACCTCAAGATTATGTTTTGAAATTGTTTGGATGAAAATTGATAGTTCGTGTTATTTGGATTATTTGGACTATTTCCAAAATATGCAACTGAAGAAGCTCAGAGGTTACATCTGCCGAAACGTTGTGAAAATAACAACCAAGATATGAATAGTAGTTCGATAAGGCAAATTACTTTATTTTTTAAATATTTTTTAAAATATCACTTCAAAATTATAGATATTAAAAATAAGAATTAAAATTTTAATATGGGGTTCAAGGATGAAAGCAGAAACACATGGATTTTCATTCGTTCCAAGACAAGAACGGGTTTCCCTGCTAGTCTACAATTGAAAAAGAGTATGAAAATTACCACATATTTCAAGTAGATAACGTAGCCATAAAATATGCCGTCTTCGTGAATAATTTAAACCGTTTGCAAAAAGATCAGATTCCAAATGTAAAAGAAATAAACTTCAAGGGAAATAAATAAATAAATAACTTGTTATCTAGTATTACATGTACACAGTCATGGCAGAAGTAAATATACTAACCCTAACCCCTAACTCTTATCCTAACCCTACATCCTAACCCTAACCCCTAACCCCTAACTCTTATCCTAACCCTACATCCTAACCCTAACCCTAACCCCCAACTCTTAACCTAACCCTACATCCTAACCCTAACCCTAACCCCTAACTCTTAACCTAACCCTACACCCTAACCCTAACCCTAACCCTAACCCTAACCCTAACACTAACCTTAACCCCAACCTTACACTTTAACCATAACCCTATCCTTACCCTCCAACCCTAACCCTAACCCTAACCCCTAACTCTTATCCTAACCTACATCCTAACCCTAACCCTAACCCCTAACCTTAACCCCAACCTTACACTTTAACCCTAACCCTATCCTTACACCCCAACCCTAACCCAAACCCTTACCCCTAACTCTAACGCTAAAATAGTTCATACATGTTTAAAGTATGAAGTCTTTTTGCTGCTCCCTTCGACGACGGTCAGCACTCGGAGCCGTACATAGCAGCAGTAAAAGGTTTAATTTATCTATATTTTATACTAATTGACATTTCTTATGTGTTTCAAATATCAATATTTCTATTGTATATCACCATTTAAATTCGACACAAGCTAAAGGAGCATTAGAATTGTCAGGGTTTCAAAGAAGCCATATTAATATAAGGTAACCATAAGCAGCATTACAATAGTCATAGCTTCAGGGGAACAATATTATTGGTCAATCTGAAAGTGGAGTTAATCAGCGTCAAATCGCAGCAAACCTTGGGATTCCACTTTCCACTGTAAACCGAATGATTGTTTGATTCATCAGAGGAGAAATGTTACGTAGTCGTTTATTAAAACATACAGTTATTTTTAAATCAATTAATCTTACTTCAGTATTCTCTGTATACTTTTCGGCACTGTCGTCATCATCATCATCGTCTAGTACGCTGCATTTCGCCGTCGTCATCGTCTTACCGGGCCGCACTTCGCAGTCATCATCACTATCATCGTCTAGTGTCTGTAATGAAAACTTTTCATGCACAGAAAAAAGGCGAGAAGCGGCTGAGTGTTAATGGGTCTTTATTTTGGAGAGATTTTCTCGTCATACGATTAAATGCCACACATTCATTAAGTTTAGAGAGAGAGACCGAATTGTTCTTATTAACTTAATTCTAATTAGTTACGGGGAAAGAGGAGGTTAGGCAGATCAGTCGCTATAAACTCTTTAAGGAATTAAATTACCATGTTCCTTTTTTGAATTACATCTCGAATTTCACATCTGCTCGCCACGCTCCAGAAAACAGATTGACTATAAACGTCTTTCTTTTCATTCACATGATATCGTGACTTCACTGCTACAAGGGTTACACTGAATTTATCACAACGCACCTGTTTGACCTAGCCTTGATCTCCAACCTGAGTTCAGGCTTGTTTATATATTTTGTCCGAGAGCGAACTTGTTTCTCAGAGTTTTGTGTCAAGGTAACTTGCACTGGTCCATCTAGATACTAAATCCATACTAGCTGATGTAATCATTCGTCACATACATGCATCCTTTTTGTAACAGAAATAATCAGTATCATCTCGCCTAGGTAGATCAAGACCCTCTGACAGTAATCTTCGTTATTAATGATAATAAAGGTGTCTATTTGCTTTTGTCACGTCTGTGCAATACTTATGCAGAACCGACATTACACCCTCCATCTACCGACTAGATAGAGGGAGGGAGCCAAATCTACTAAGGAGCTGCAGAAGGAGTAGTTAAAACCAACGCTCTAAAGACATACTTAGTTATATATTTTTGTTGTCACTATACAGAAAATATAGGGGAAAAGTTATGTGTAGCCGCCTTTAACGATAACAATAAGAACACAAAAAGAAAGCGTTATTGCGAATGTGTATGGTTATTAATCTTGTCTAAACTTAACTTCTGGCAAACTTTCTAACCAAAAGCTACCTATAAAATCTGAGTTGTCAACGATTCACGCCAATTATTGGTACGTGTTTTCAAAAACAAGATAAAATAAATTTTCTCAAATTCAACGATTTTTATATTTAATCCGAACAACCGTTTTCTCTTAGATTACTAATTTCAGCGCTAGAGTAGGCGTGACTAACCCCGCCCAACAGTTATAAGTTCTAATCCTTCAAACAATCACATCGTCCTTAAAGAAATACGGAAGAAATCTAATTAAAGTCCTTTTTATTACAGAGTGCGTTCGTTCACTTCATATTAAACTTTATGAAATAGCACCTCCCTTCTAGTGTTTATGTATAGATACTATTAATTAGAATCACACCAATCCTATCCTTTACGAACTTACGTTGAGGATGTTCATTATTACTTATGAAATAATACGAACGTTTAAATGTTCATTATTATTCATAAATTTAACAAATAAAGAATAAAATAATTAATGCTTATGAAAGGTTAAAAAAATAGATTTAAAATACTTATATGGGATTGAGGGATGTAAGGTGAAGTTTCTTGTATTCCTACATTTTCCTGGGCAACACCGGTATATGGGTCTACTAGTTTGATAATAAACTAAAGAAAAGTTGTCTTTTCTGTCTATTTCTGTCCGACTAAAACACCTATGGTACCAAAGATACACTTAAAAACCTTACATATTCTGATTTAGTATAACCTCGAACAGGTTATGGTAATAATTATTGTAATAGTCATTAATTTGGGGTAACCAGGTACCGAATTAGTGATTGTGAAGTAAGAAAAGATGTTCTTTCATTGAAGAAATTAAGAAATAAAAGAAAATAACCTCCAAAAATTTTAAATTATGGAATAAAAAAAATTAATTGTTGTGACCTTGAAGGGCGAATAATAATTAAGACAACGCGGTGGTATATTTAAAAAAGTGCATCTACAGAAATATAGAATAGTATGTTACAGAAAGTCTGCGTTCGATACTGTGGCTATGGCTGCCACCAATATACTGCCACGACACTTAGTCGTAAATCTATTCATAGTACCAAGAAGAGCCCATCTATTCTCGGAATATGGTAGATAAGCATCACTCAATAGCAGTGATATAATAAATCGGGGCTGGGAGTAGGGGCACGCGGAGGCTCTTATTCGTTCTCGGTAAACGCTAAATAGCGCTGCAAGTTTTAAAGAAATATATAATTATTAAATAAATGCTTAAAATTACATGAAAATTGACTGATTTAAAAAAAAAAACGAGTTACAATATTTTGATTATCGATAATATCGAAAGGGACCACGTGAAGGTTTCCAACATATCTAGTGGTTTGTTTTACAAGCAGTAGTATCCAAAATGGCGCGCATATCATAAGCTGTCGCTCGTAGCGCCGACATTGGCAGAAAGTCGTAGTTATTCTGTTCATATCTTTCAACTGAACAGAAGACGTTGTGTTTTATTGGCTGTTTCGAGAGAAGCACGTACGATCGTAGGACAGCATCTGGGCGATCAGGGGGAAGCGTAGCGCGTGTAAATCGATAATAACACAGATAAAAGTAAAATGATGGAATGGCTTAAAGCCATTAGATGATGTATTGGGATAGTGAGATGAGGCCAGTTGCCAATGGCCTGGCCGGTTTGGGCCGGGGAAAGTGCGACGCGTTGGCCAGCGATTCAGTGAAGATTTTTTTGAAAATAGACTCTAAGTCGAATTGCGAGAAGAGAACTGAACAGGAAGAGGTCAATTATTTAGTCTTTATGTCTGCGACTTTCTTGGAAGAGTTGGCGTTAGAAGAAGAAGAAGAAGAAGAAGAAGAAGAAGAAGAGGAAGAAGCAGAAGAATATGATGATGAAGAAGAAGTCGAAGTAGAAGAAGAATCCAAAGAAGCATACGAAGAATAATAAGTAGATAAAGAAGAAGGAGTAAATGAAGAAATGATGATGAAGAAGAAGAAATAGATGAAGAAGAAAAGAAGAAGTCGAAGAGGAAAACGTGGAAGAAAGGAAAAGAAGAAGATGAAGACGAGGAAGATTAAGTAGAAGAAAAAGATTATTATTATGAAGAAAAGGATAAAGAATAGAGGATGAAGAACAAAAAGAAGAGAATGTAGAAGAAGATGGAGAAGTATAAGAAGAAGACGATGAAGATGAAAAAGAAGAAAAAGAAGATGAATAATAATAATAATAACAATAATAATAATAATAATAATAATAATAATAATAATAATAATAATAATAATAATAAGTCTGGGGAGACTTGTTGTCACTCAGACTCCAGGAAATACCACTGGTTGTTGTCGGTGAGCAATCACTGACGATGATCTGTGTGAGAACTCCTAGTGAGTACAAATAATAATAATAATAATAATAATAATAATAATAATAATAATAATAATAATAATAATAATAATAATAACTGAAGACAACTGAGGGCATGAAAGTGTCCAACCAAGACGAGATGAGGGTGCTAGGCGAATAGGATAGCTATACAAATTTCGGAGTTCTGGCAACAGACACCATCCAATATACAGAAATGAAAGAGAAGATCGGAAAAAATATTTCAGAAGAACAAGAAAGCTCTTAGAAACGAAATTATATAGCAGAAACCTAGTCAAAGTAATAAACATATGGGGACTATCACTAATAAGATACTCTGGACCATTCATAGGCTGGACTAAAGAAGAACTCAGGCACTTTGACCCGAATACTAGAAAATTATTGATCATGCACAACGCGCTACACCCAAAAGACGATACGGGCAGACTCTACGTGAAAAGAAATGAAGGGGGAAGAGGACTGTTAAGTATAGAAGATTGCGTGGAAGACACAGCCAATGAGCTGGAGAAATACGTGAGCCAGAAAACAGAAAGGCCGATCACCGCAGCAAGAAACACCGGCCCAATGAACAACTCAGGAAGCAACGAAACCAGAAAGAAAAAGACAAAAAAAGAAAAGTGGGAAGAAAAACAGTTACATGGACGTTTCA
>OY744541.1:82966908-82989408 GCA_963556195.1 Sepiola atlantica
TGTTTGCGTTTTTTTTTTGTTGTAATTTTTTAAGAACACACTGTCTGGCGGTGTTAAAAAGTTAGATTTGTCAAAAACGTGGACACGGAAGAAAGAAAGTGATAACCCAACGAGAAATGGCGTCATCAAGGTGGGGGAGAGAATTGCTACGTAATGAATTAACGACAAGAAAGCGAGTCGTGAAGATGCATGAAAATACGCTCTTAAATAAGAATAAGTAAATGCATCTCATTTCTTTCCCATCATTGTGTCAACTTTATACGATACCAAAAATCAAGAACCAAATTATCCAGTAAAAATAATCTTGGAGTTGAACTTATTAATTTCGTTGTACGGTTGTTTCATTCAATCAGAAAAAAAGCTTTTCTCAATGATTTTAATAGTTCAGCTTCTACAGCAGTTCAGTCCAGTACTTTCCGGGAGCAAGAAAAACAGTTATATAGTTACTAGCGTCGTTCATCATACATGTCTGGATGGCTCAATCGGTTCGGCAGTCGTACTTGACAGACAGTGGTTCTGATTTCGATCCCCGCACGAGTTGAACTAATTTTACTTTGATTTTATTCCCAAATGAAACATTTCAAATTACAAAACTTTTGTTCTTGTTTTTATTCACCCCAAGCAAAGCATATTGCCACTGAAGCGTAAGAGGTTACTTTGATAGGGCATATTTATAGAAGGGGGCTACCTGGGTGAAGAGTTGGGTAGCGAGATATTTGTTCACATTACATTTAAATTTCTGATTGTTGATGCGGTCGGGGAAACAGGGAGCCGGAAAAAGATTCCAGAGGCAAGCGGTTCGAAGAAAAGAAGGGACTTTTACAGTGAAGGGGTGTGATTTTGTTGCTAGTCGGGTACGTTGGGGGATATTTTCGTTGGTGGTGTACAAGCGTAGTAAGTTCATCGGTACACATTCCGTGGAAGTACTTGTTAAACAAGCACAGGGATGCAACACTGCAGTGATGCGACAGAGGTTAGAGCTTGGCAGACAGTGCGGAACCTATTAAGTTAGACATTCCTTTTTGCATCCTGTTTAAGAGGGAGAGACTAGTGGTTGGTGCACCAGCCACCATGTGGCAACAATATTCCAAGCTCGATTTTCTAGAACTAAAATCATGTAATGGATTTTGATCAAAATTGGAATAACGATTCTAGACACAAGGTTTAGTAGCATTGTATTTATAAATATTCCACAAATTTCAGTTTCTTTAAAGTATTTTAAGGGCTTTTAGGGGCGATAATATTGGTACAAACCCCCATTTGAAAATTCAAATATTCGAGATTTGACCTTTATTTCACCCATAGTAATTGGACACCAAATTTCTTCTTAAGACCCCTTAAGCTTAAACCTTAAATTTGAGATTTTCTAGAACTAAAATCATGTAATGGATTTTGATCAAAATTGGAATAACGATTCTAGGCAAAAGGTTTAGTAGTATTGTATCTTGCTTTTAATCTTCGTAAGGGGAGATAAAAGTGGTGCAAATGTGTCCTGTTCGGGTAATTTATTTTAGCTGTTCACGGGCGGACATTCTTTTAGTTCTCTGTATAAAGTGCGCACCTTTTTTTTTTTAGTTCAAGCAATTAAATAAAAACCTAAACATGACGTGTAAAAAGAATAAAATCTATTTAAAAATGAGCAATAAACAAAACAAAAAAAACCCACAAAAATAGAATTACGAAAATTAACAAAGATGAACGTTAAAATTCTGGACCTTATTTTTAGCATAATCTAATGAATAAATATTAAAAATTGTAAACGATAGAAAAAAAGGAGATATAAAAAAAAAGATGGCGACAAACTGAGGAACTTCAGACGTTTTATTTAGAATTAAAAAAAAAAAAAACTCAACTCCAGACTGTTTATCGGTTAATACATCAAAAGTTCGTGTCATGGCGGGATTTAAAGTCCTTCTAAAAGCATGGAATAAAAGATAAAACAATTATTTCCATTAGTTTTGACTGAATCAATTCCCGTCGTCTGTTTGTCTCACTCCGATTTCAGTAGCAATGCAGACGAACGTGACATCAACCAGTTTAGAGAATAGATTAAAAATGGAAGAATAGGCAGAACGATCCATCATATACAAACAGAAAAAAATCGAAAAACTAATCAACAATAATAAAATCGATAACAGTTGAAAAATAAACAACAAATAAATAAGTGTAACAGAAGTTGGACTTCAGGAATGAGTAAGTTCTGCAAATTACATCAAGAATTATTCATCGAAATACTAAACGAACAGTATTTTAAAAATAATGATGGCAGTTTGCGATAATATAAGAATAACAAGATCAAATCACCATCTGCTTAATCTATATGCTCTATAACGAGAGAGGGATAGACGAGATCTCGTGAGTGACGTCACGGCGAGAGTTGGCAGACAGAGTCTGATACCGACGCCGCGTAAAAATGGGCTTGTGTGGATTCCCCAACCACCGAATTCGGACGAAGAGAAGTTGAGTACAATTACAATAAAAACGGCAGTTTTGGGCTTCAATTCGCGTTTTAATAAAAATACTGGACTGCTAATACTTGTTGTTTAGTGTTTGTGTCGGAGCCACGAGGAACGTAATTAGAAATGTTATTATCTCTAAAGAAAGTCGAAGGTTACAGCGGCCGAAACATTGTGAGAATAACACTCAAGATGAGAACAGTAGTCCGAATAATCCAAATAATACAAAGAATGCAACGAAAAATGCAACAAAAAATGTAAAATATTTTTACTGCGATTGTATTTATATATACAAAACATGTAGTATATAAATTTATATACAAAACATGTAGTATATAAATTTATATACAAAACATGTAGTATATAAATTTATATACAAAACATGTAGTATATAAATTTATATACAAAATATGTAGTATATAAATTTATATACAAAATATGTAGTATATAAATTTATATACAAAACATGTAGTATATGAATTTATATACAAAACATGTAGTATATAAATTTATATACAAAACATGTAGCATATAAATTTATATACAAAACATGTAGTATATAAATTTATATTCAAAACATGTAGTATATAAATTTATATACAAAATATGTAGCATATAAATTTATATACAAAACATGTAGTATATAAATTTATATTCAAAACATGTAGTATATAAATTTATATACAAAATATGTAGTATATAAGTTTATATACAAAACATGTAGTATATGAATTTATATACAAAACATGTAGTATATAAATTTATATACAAAACATGGAGTACATATTTTTATATACAAACCATGTAGTATACAAATTTATACAACCAAATGGTAGTTCACAGACCGAAATAAATGGCTAATTTGCATATTTTTCAAGCAAGTATTTTTAATAAATAATCATGACATTAAGTTGATTTCGAATTATGTCCAAAAATATGTTCAGTTCGAAGTTCCGTACAAATTCCCGTGTTTGATACAAAGATTCCCGAGTTCGACCGGACACATCAGAGGGAGGTTGAAGTCTACATCGGCCGAAACGTTGTGAGAATAACATCCAAGATGAGAATAGTAGTCCGAATAATCCAAATGATCCAAACTATTTATTTACATGTTCTAATACGCCACCCCCCTGTTACTGTTTCTATCTCCCCCCGGTAGGCCAACCCTTTCCTTACATTGATAGTGTCAGAGCTACCCGGTTAACAGGGCTCTGATGAAAATTCAGGAGGAGTCGACATCAAGATTCGTCGTCCTCTGGTCGTCTCTGCCTCTGCAAAGATGTGTAAAGCGCGGAAACACAAATCAATGGAGCGTGATTCTTTTGTGTGTTATGGGTCAAACATTCAACCAGTGAGCCTTGCTGCTGCAGGTGTCGGAGGTAAACACCTGCAGATTAGTGAATAGATGCCACCATTGAGGAGAACTTCATGCAGATCAGACAATCCTGAGGCACAACCACCACCACCACCACCACCACCGCCAACAACAACAACAACAACAACAACTACAACAACTACAACAACACCACCACCACCACCACCACCACCAACAACAACAACAACAACAAAAACATCACCACTACCACCACCACCACCACCACCACCACCACCACCACCACCACCAGCAGCAGCAACAACAACAACAACAACAACAACAACCACCTCACCACTACCACCAACAACAAAAACAGCCACACCACCATTACCACCACCATCACCACCACCACCAACAACAACACTACCACTAATAACATCATCACCACGACGACCACCACCACCACCACCAACAACAACAACAACGCTACCACTAATAATATCATCACCACCACGACCACCACCACCACCACCACCACCACCACCACCAACAACAACAACAACAAAAACAGCAACACCACCATTACCACCACCATCACCACCACCACACCACCACCACCACCAACAACAACACTACCACTGATAACATCATCACCACGACCACCACCACCACCACCACCAACACTACCACTAATAACATCATCACCACGACCACCACCACCACCACCACCAACAACAACAAACAACAATAACACGAACAACAACACCAACAACAAACCAACAACACCACGAACAACAACACCAACAACAATACCACCATCACTATTGCAATCTTATTATTGGAATAAACTTCTAAAGCTTCTCGCCCATCATTAATAATTCGCTACAATTTATTTGACTAATTCAAAATGGAACATTGAAGGCATCCTCAGCGGTTCTACGTTCATCTTGACATAGACATGGCTGGAAAATGTTGGGAACACTGGCTATTAAATTTTGAACACTTTGTCGTAACCTTATAGGCCGAGAAGTCGAATCGACCGACAAATGGGCTAGGACTTCTAACAAACTACGTATCGCGCGCCACCCACGAATTCAATGGCGGCTGTTTTTCACACGAACAATCAGACGGATCCGCACACAACACGAAAATAAAACCGATATATTTGCTCGCTAGTTTAGAGTATTGATTTACTCCTTTCCAGGAGTTAGGCACAAGGCCAGTTTTTATCTTACTCCCACAAGTAAGATGTGACCCAAGGTCGGGTCGGGAAAGTGGGGTTTAAAAATTGCCGGGGCAGCCTCGTCGGCATTCCCCGGTAGAGGCGCCTCAGACAGTAAGCAATAAACTTACTCCTCCCCAAAGAGGGGAGGCAAAGCCTGGGAAGGTGGACCTCCCAGAACTGCAACGGACAGACCCATTAACCGGCGTAAAGGCCAATACAACACCAGTATGGGGTGCAGTATCCATCGGAACAGATACTACACTTTGATCTTAGCCAAAAGGCCAAAATCTCGCTAGTTTAGAGTAACTAGTCGTTAAGAAAACGTTAAATGATCAGAGCATTACCGGAAGTAATTGTGAACGCTAGCCAAGGATTGAAAATTGTGAGCAATGGCTGCAAAAATATGCGGATACAACGGAGATTTGCTAAAGTATAAAGAATCGTGACCGGCAAAATAATTACACTTCACACTAATGATTCTTGGAAAAAATGAAACACATGTGTATGTGTATAAGAATAAGAAATATTTATCATTATATATATATATATATATATATATATATATATATATATATAATATTAAATTATTTTTTTATCTACGTACAACGTCGTTTCGAGCTTATGGCTTTCATCAGCGCAGTGAAATAACAATCTCAGACGGTCATAGGACGCGAACCCAGTTCACAGAGACACCTTGAATCTGTAAGCATTGCACCTAGTCCCATTAGGCCACGAGGGATTATCACGTAATAACAGAGAAATTAAGTGATATTTACACGGAAAGCGGCGAGATAAACATCTAAACATTCAATAGCACTCAACGACAAGGTATATATATCTTAAAAGCGAACACAACAAACCTTTATCGCTTTGTACTGCACACACACATACATACATACATACATACATACATACATACATACATACATACATACATACATACATGATGATTGCCACTTCTTTACAGAAGAAAGCCAACCCTACAAACATTGTGGTCGCGCATATTGTTCACATGCCCGGTTTATTTTTACAGGTCTTCATCGCCGCGAGTCTTGTAGATTGTCATGCTCTGCGTTTGTGCGACACACAGAGCACGCTCTCTTTCTACAAAGTCTGGTCTCAGTGAAAAGCCGAAGCAAGATAACTGAGAGACTATGTAGAGCGCAGGTTTTATATCGGAGTTTCCGTCTCCTAAATGTATGATCTAACAAAATCTACGGGTTCATCTACCCGAGTAGGGTAGCATCGCGCCTGGGTACTATACTAGGTATTTCTACGCCACCACTTATACAGGGTGGGCCAAAATAAGGGTCCTATCTTTAAATTTGAATAACTTGAATTTGAATAACTTCCACAAAATAAAAGTTAAACTCACCAAACTTTATGTGTGTGTAGACTGACCCTTCCGAGATTTTTTGAAATAAACAAAACAAATTTTAGCCGAAAAACACTTCTTAAAACTTACAAAAACTAAAGTATTGTTTTTTACACTGTTTTGAGTTTTTTAAGCAAAAATAATGTTTTCTAAATGAGGGTACGTTCCTTAGGGCTAATACGGCTCATGCTTGCTTCGGAAGGGGTCCTTTACTTATTCTAAAAAAAATAATAAAAAAAATCAATAAATAAAAAAGTTATGAATTTTTAAAAATAGGACCCTTATTTTTGCCCACCCTATACATACATACATACATACATACATACATACATACATACATACATACATACATACATAAGTTAGTTCACTCAAAAATAGCCCGAATACGAATAGTCTGGAAGAATTGAAGAATGAGTCAGTGAAAATACTTGTTGGCGATTATTTGCATACACAGTGGATTAGACAAAAAACAACAATAAAAAACTTGGATCGGAAAGCAACATATACAGCATATGATCCACGGAATATTGTGGATGAGGGAGCAGGCTACGTTTAAGTGGGCGACCGTATAAATTTATTCTAGTGCGTCAGTAGACAACTGCCGTCTAAAACCCAAAGTATAAAGAATCAAATTCATTGAAAGTTGAGTTTTGCTTGATTTGATCCGAGAAACTTATGTAATGAGCAATGAATAATCAGTGATTCAGATGGCGACGATCAAGTGTGAAACGCAGACTGAAATGAGTTTGAATTTTCGATTAATTCAGCTGACATTCATGCAAGACTTTGTAACAGTCGTAACAGAAGTTCTTCTTTTGCATGAAATTTGATCCATAGTCATTAGACACTAATTAAGCAAGATTTCCGGAATTTCAATCTCTTCTCAAGACTCCTAAGCTTAAGCCTTAAATCTTAGACATCTTTTTTCTAAGAATCAAAATCATCTAACTTTGATCAAAGTCATCGAATAGATTTTAGTCAAAATTGGAATAAGGATTCTAAGCATAAGGTTTAGTAGCATTACATAAATTTGATTCATAGTCATTAGACACTAATTAAGCAAGATTTCCGGAATTTCAATCTCTTCTCAAGACTCCTAAGCTTAAGCCTTAAATCTTAGACATCTTTTTCTAAGAATCAAAATCATCTAACTTTGATCAAAGTCATCGAATAGATTTTGATCAAAATTGGAATAAGGATTCTAAGCATAAGGTTTAGTAGCATTACATATTGATTCGTGGTGCAAAACTGTTCTGTCCAGGGAATTAATTTCACCCGCCCTTCGACGGGTATTTTTTCGAGTATATATATTATAAAAAAAAATCTGTTGATTAGCCATTCGTACCGGCAGTTTCTAGAGTAGACAGTTCTTCGTTACTTCTTCTTTGGCGGAAATGGACTAATTGGTCGCCCCGATACATATTTAGGAGAGTTCGACTTTCAAAGTCAGACGCAAATCGCAGTCAGTCTGACATATCGATATTTGATTTGAACTAGCCTATTTTTTGTTTCTTCCTTTCATTTAAAATCATGGAAGTCATACCCACGTAGTACCTCTTTGTTTTCTCTTCATTAGTAACTTTCCCTTTTCTATTTGGGTGATTGCTAGTAGGGTTAGGGTATTACTATTTCTACTGGTTATATTTTTGTTCATCTTAGTGTCATTATTATTATTATTATTATTATTATTATTATTATTATTATTATTATTATTATTATTATTATTATGATTATTATTATTATTATTATTATTATTATTTTATTATTATTATTATTATTATTATTATTATTATTATTATTATTATTATTATTATTATTATATTATTATTATTATTATTATTTTTTTTTTATAGTAGTCTTAACTTTTGGATGTTTTAGTTGGACTTTTCTTTTTTGAATATCAAGCCAATTCCCTTGATTTTAGACATTCAAGCTGTACTTTAACACTTTCGCTGTTCCTAACAGGCAATCCTTTTGCAAAATTGGAAAAGAAATTGTCTCGTCGATCTATTTAAGCAATTTATGGTGGCTTTTCGTTATGGTTCCCAGCGTTCCAATTACAACGTGAATCACCTTGACTTTTTTACATTTCCATAGTATAACTAATTCCCATTTTAGATTTTGGTATTTATTATTTTAAAAACAGATCGACGTTCAAAAAGAAAAATCCAACTAAAACGTCCAGAAGTTGTGACTACTATGATATAATAATTTTCATGGTTGCAAAATCTTGTTTTAAAATCTAGGGAAACCATATTCACGTAGTACCTCTTTGTTATTCAGGCTTTCCTTGGCAAATATTGTGGCTTGGTAAACAATGATTTTAGTTAGGCAGTTATTTTGTAGTGGACAATGTGGGTGAGTTCTACAGTTACAGCTTTTCTCTTCATTATAAACGTTCTTATTTCTATTTGGCTGATTGCTGTTAAGATGTGGATTATTACTTGTTCTAGTGGTTATTATTTATGTTCTTCTTAGTGTTATTTTTATTGTTGCTAAATTGATCACATTTTTACGTATTTTATTACTATTATTTTCTCTACTGCTCTCATTTAGTATTTTGTTATTGTGTGCTTTAATTAAAATTTCCAAGTTTTCACACCAACTGTAGGACTGTTTGCAGTTAGTTTTATTGAATATTTTGTGCAAGGGATTAGTTACGGGTAAATGTTTTTCGATGAGATTTAGGAATTTCTTTCCAAGTTTAGTGTTTAGCATCTTATTTTAGGGCGGTGTAAACAAGATTATATTTCTTTTTCTTTTATTTTAAATTTTATTATAATTATTGGTGACCTATTGCTCATATTTAATTTAGATATTATCATACCCATTATTTCTTAGAGCTGTGCTGTATTTTTATTTAGTTTAAAGTTACATCTAAAAAGTGAGTTATTTTTATGTTAGCTAGTACGGCTACTCTTAGGTCTAATATATATATATATATATATATATATATATATATATATATATATATATATATATATATATATACAGATATATTATTTCATCTATACACGTATACAATTATAAGTATATAATCTATATCAGTATTTACTATAACAGTGCTCAATACCCGAATAGAGCTTAGTAGTAAAGTATGAGTATATGTATATGAATACACCTTATCAACAGACATCCACCAACTGGACAAACACCATATTTTTTTACACGCATACCCTTACTCTCCATTACTATATATTTTTTCAAATTTTGAATTTTAGCTTTTCCACTGTTAACTTATCAATCTATGTTATTCTTTTGATGATAAGATTTTAATCTTTGAAAAGCCTTTGCTTAAGGAAAGAAAAATAAACATGTTTCGAATCGCATGACCGGTAGTGAATAGTCATATCTCTATGTTGACGAGTCCCGATTATAAAGGACGAAACGTATATGTACATAGATAATAAACAAAAACAAATATTATATATATATATATATATATATATATATATATATATATATATATATATATATGTGTGTGTGTATATATAAAACGAGGGACTACTTCAGCCTTGAAAAATCGAAAATGAAAAAATGTCTGCCTAAAAATCATACGGTAACTTTATTGCTTTTTTTGTGTGTAATCCTCTTTTACCTTTCTTTATAGCCTTTTAAAGTCATATTTTATTATCGATGAAGGTCTGTCGTTCATCAAAGGCGAAATACGATACGAACGTGGTTGCCAACCAATGCGCAGTGCTTCGGGTTAACGCCGAAGGATTATTCTAAAATCGCATCTGTACGTGATTTACTGACCGTTACAGACGATAATGTCTTCGAAGGCGCCTCGTCGTTTTATTCACGTGCTTCCCACAGCGGCAAGGCGTGACACAAGCCGGAAAGTGGTGAAAACCCAGCTCCCCCGAGGAGGTACTCTAAGCGAATACAAAAGAAGCCGAGAACGAACTCGTCAGTAGGGACGTCTCAGCAATAAACCAATCATACTACTGAAGGAGGAGATAATGTCTGGGAAGATGGCTTACTAGAAACGAGCTTAACTATACCACACTTAAACACATAAGGAGCTTGCAAAAGGCAAACAGTCATTAAGAAGTCAACATGATGTAGCATATGGGCGAAAGATGGTAAAAGCCAGCTCTAAAAAAAGGGGCAACCTTTGTGGGATTTTCCCAATTAATTATGTGGTATGAAATATATTGTGACGACGGCGAGAGCAAAGGAACAAAACACAGTTGAAAGTTATAATAAAGTTTCGAAGAAGAGAAAGAGAGGAAAACAAGAGGTGAAAGGTGTTTTGCAAATAACTGCTATTTGTGAGAACTTATCTCAGGAGATTCGTCCTTATAACAGTCTTTAGTTTTCGTGTTCTCTGTGTTCGTTTCGCTGAGTTTTACAGGAAGCCTCGCTTTTCTGCGCTACTAGTGCTGATAAGAGCCGCCGCATGTGTCTTGCTGTGTTGTCAAAGGAGATAGCAGCAGCCAAAGTTCTACTTATTGAAGGTTTTCAAGAAAAGAGGAAGAAACTTTAAATTTTGCGGTCACATAAACCTGGCAGAATTCGTTAGCCGGCCAGTGATTGGTTGTTTTTCGACCAACCACAGACCTCGTAAGAAGTGCCGTTTTAAAGGGGTGGTATAGTCTTGTAAATTCTTTTACTCTGTTCCGGTACAAAATAGCTGTGAATGAACTTGTCGGAATTCCAGGCGACCGGTGATAAAGCTACTCCCATCCCGAAAAAGGAGGTAAAAATGCCTGGGAGTGTGAGCCTCGTAGGACCGAGCAGAACGACAAAGTAGGGTGTGCTGAAGGCAAAGTAGTCTTTTGGAAGCCAGAATAATGTCAAGGCAAACATTTTATTTGATTACGACTATCAGTACCAGTTATTGAATCCATAACGATACATACGGCATAATCACGTTGACACGACGGTTCTCGTTAGGTCACTTAAGTTAAGCAACGTTGAACCTGGCTAGTACCAAATGGGTGACCATTCGGGGTTACTGTATGTGCGAGGACGGGGTTAGGGTGGAGAGTAGCGTCTACAGCACGATAATAGTAGCAGTCGGTATCTTAAAAGAAACGTTGCGAGTTAATTATTTACTGCAAAAAGAATCGACATTTTACTGTCATAGTCACGAGTTACGTCAAAAAATAAAACCACACATGAACGCGTGGGAAAAATCTGGGAAAAATCCTGTTAGTTGTTTGAATTGAATTTCAATAGTAAAAGTCGATTTATTATAATAATCAGCGCGTGTTAAGTATAACGTAGAAAAATAAAACAATGAATGAACGTGTGTGAAGTCTTATTTTGAAAAAAGAAATCCCTGCACGCGTTCATCACTCTCTCTCTCTTTCTCTTTCTCTCTCTCTCTCTCTCTCTCTCTCTCTCTCTCTCTCTCTCTCTCTCTCTATATATATATATATATATATATATATATATATATATATATATATATATATATATATATATATATATATATATATATATATATATATATAGGTTTGTAATCCGTAGCAATGCGATGTAGTTGCCGGAAAGTGGAGAGGGTGAACAGAAACAAACGAGAAGAGAAAACGAATCTCAAAACGATTTATTAATATTTCACGTAAAACCTGATTAAGTACCAGAATAGTAAATACTGTCAGGTAAATAAAAAGTTCGGCAAAAGGTAATCTTAAAATTTCGAAAGAAAAACTTTTATTATCAAAAGACATTGTTTTAAATTATATACGTGCATACAAACCCTTGTTTTACTGGGTTATGTTGTTTCGCTCGAACGAAGATTCCAGTTATTAACCTTAAATCGAACTCTATTCTCATCCGAAACGTTCGCCTATTTATACGTTTCTTACGCATATTTTCGTTTCCGAAACGTTTTCATTGGAGATCCATTTCAATGAGAAACGGATTATCTGGCTTTATTGTTGATTTCAGTGTTTACATAGATTCTCTTTACATGAGAATCCCCGGATTTATAGCTTATATGAATGTCGATCAAATATCGAACAATCACTTCCTCAGACTAGAACACACGTAATGACAGTCAGATAGATAAATAAACTGGACGACTGGAAAGTAACTCCCTGCTTCCTTTGTTCCAGCTCGTTGGTCTAGTGGTCTTCATCAATTCGCGGTTTTGATGCCTCATTGTGATACAGCTTCCTATTCCAGAAGCGTCTTTACTCTATGCAATAAGATAGTGTATAGCACAGGCCACTATTGATGAGGACTACCTTATCCACAAGCTCGCCACAGAGACCCCTCCACGAGCTCACCTGAAGTCACGACGCCCATTCTCGGAGCATGCCCACCAGCTCCTGCTTTCAACACCCGGTGACGTCACAAAACGAATCTGGCTGAAACGTTGTTGGACGGAGGAATGGCAGGCAGCAGATACATCAAGGTTGCACAGATTTGTGGAGGACCCGGATAACCTACCAGGCATGGACCCTCCCTCGGCGGCAGTGGACAATGCTCAACCGCCTCAGGACAGGTGTCGGCCGTTTCGCCGCGACCATGAAAGGATGGGGACGCAGGGACTCGGCTGTCTGCGACTGTGGTCACTCTGAACAGTAGACCACATCATCGAGTCATGCCTTAAACATCGACCACCCAACGGCGAAGCCGGCATAGCTGCGCTAGACAACACAACATTAGCATGGCTTTTCTCAACCGAGCTGGTGATCTAACAACGAGATGCTGTGAGGCAAACGAAAGAAGAAGCACAGGGTTTTATTTAAAACCCGATAGAAGCGCATGAACTGATTTCACACTGAACTTCTTTCTTTTACTAACCCTAACCCTAACCCTAACCCACTTATCAATGCTAGAAACATTCGAGGATGATGGTTAATGAGATAGATTGACATTTGAATGATGATGAATATTATGAGGTGATTGAACATCTAAAAATTGAATTTCTGCATGTTAGTACAGTCAGGGAAGCGGAGAGCAGGGTTCGTAAATTTCAAATGCTAACAGCTCGAGGATGGAAGCTATTAGAGTAGAAAGCCCGACGGCATCTGGGTACCTCCACAATAAAGGGCTGGGGTTTAACTTGTTATCGAGTTGATCGGGTGTATTAACGTCGAGGAGGCACCCCAGAGCATCAAGTTCGTGGGAAGCACATTCCATTGAAGTACTTGTAAAATTAGCACAGGAATGAAACATTGCGGCGATGGGACAGAGGCTGTGGTTTGGTGGACAGTGCTAAAACTATTAAGTTAGAGACTCTGTTTTGGACCCTGTCCATGAGAGAGAGAGAGAGAGAGAGAGAGAGAGAGAGAGAGAGAGAAGGAGAGAGAGAGAGAGAGACTAGTGGTTGGTGCACCAGCCCAAAAGTGGCAAAATACTCTATGTATTGTTTTGTAGAGATATAGGATACTGGCAGGTGAGAGAAGTTTTCTAGCACGGTAGAGGGAGCCCAGTTTCATTGCAACAGCCTTGGCAGTATCTTCAATGTATTTGTTCCAATTCATGTTACCTGTGAAGGTTAGGTCGAGGAGTTTGAATAATGAACCTTCGGGTAGGGTGCCATTAGCGATGAAAATCTATGGTTGGAAAGGTTTGTTATAATTGTTAAGGGAGATGTCTTAGTAGTATTAAATACTACCATCCACTTATGTCCCCATTCAAGTACAGACCGGAAGTCACTTTCTAAGAATTCAGCCATTGCCTTAGATATGTGTACGTTCGTTTTACCCACATGTCGAGAATAGAGCATGATGTTATCGGAAAATATGCCCATCCTAGATACAATTGCATCAGGGAGGTCTTTTCTGAAAATCAGGAACAGTAGAGGTCCAATGGATCTACCTCTGGGGTACACCCGCATTAATGTCATGTTGTTTGGATGTACGGGTATTGAGGAAAACCGTGCTATTTCTTTTGGCTAGGAAAGATCTAATTATATTGAATATTCGTACAGTAATACCGTACGAATTAATTTTTATGAGAAGACCTTCATGCCAGACCTTGTCAAAGGCTTTAGATATATCAAGGACTACCGTTCAGAGACGACAGCTAGGATATCCGCAGTAGAACGTGCTTGCCTAATCCATACTGATGGTCAGAAAGAAGTTTAGCATTAACGGGGTGGCGGACTATTGATTAAAGATTCTACGATTTTAGCGAAGAGCAGGAAGAGACTGATGGAGCGAAAAGTTTGCGGGTCAGTTCTTTCACCAGAATTCTTGAAGACTGGTACCACAGAGGCAATTTTCCAGCTATTTTTTTTTTTACACATATTAAGTTTTAATATAAAAGTACCCTACACTTTCTAGATAAACAATATTCTTCCATAGAACTTCCACATTTTAAAACAGATTTTACTTTAAAAACTTCACACCCGTGGAAAACGTTATCACGCGAATGTTTCCCGACATACTACAACATAGTCATTTTCAAGTCCCATATCAACATATATCTGTTGAGTCGTTCTGTGAATTTATAATAGTTCCCAATCCTTTCATAGAACTGTCCCTACATAACTGAAAATCTAACTAACCCTTATCCTCGAGTGGTTTTTGGCCTTAATAAGCGGTGAACCGTTAGTATAAAAAGCATTTCTCTCTAGTCAGCTGAAAATGTCATTCGGTAAATTTGTTTCGGAATTTTATGTATGAAAGTATTTGTGGCAAATATACCATTCTTTGAATTCCTTAGAATCCACTACAATTTGCAATTTTTAAAAAAATATTGAATTTTTGTCATATATTTACAGGCTGATTAAAAAAAAGATATTGCCATGTAGATTATTTGAAAGTAACTCTAAGGAAATGGCAGCATGGTCATGTTTGTAGGCTTTGAACATTATCCCGAATAAATGAAATATTCATGTTTTAACTTCATCCGTTCAAATTCGATTTGTTGGAACCACACAGAGAGTTTGAGTAAAATCAGCAGAAAGGTAAAATAGAACATTACGATTGTACTGTACTGTACTGTACTATACTGTACTGTACTGTACTATACTGTACTGTACTGCACTATACTGTACTGTACTGTACTGTACTATACTATACTGTATTGTACTGTACTATACTGTACGGTACTGTACTATACTGTACTGTACTGTACTGTACTATACTGTACTGTACTGTACTATACTGTACGGTACTGTACTATACTGTACTGTACTGTACTATACTGTACTGTACTGTACTACACTATACTGTACTGTACTGTACTATTATGTTGTGCTGTACGTTTTAAATAATAAGGGTACGTCTGCTAGTACTTATTTGATGATTTAAATTTGCAGGGGAAAATGTTAACAGGAAATAGATGTTAGACGAGGATCAGATGGCTGGCCTTTGGGGGCATTGTTTTCTGTGAAAACACAACCTAGAGGAAATGACGTCAAACGAGATAATATCGTGCGAAAAGCATGACATCTCCGTGGAAAGCTTGAAACGACAAGACGTGATCAGAAATCACTTAAGGATCGATTATAAACGAACAGGCCAGATCTCAGAAATCCGTAGCCCCGATATGTATTTGCCCCCGCCGCTAACAGAGAAGAAGGCAACGTCGACAGCCTAATAAAACGGTTCTTCTCTAAATTCGGGATATACTTTTTTTCTTTGTGTTGTTGTTGTTGTGCCAATGCACCCCCCCCCCCCCGCGGAGAGGTAGCCACCACGGGACGACGAGAGACGATCTTAGTATGACATGTCATCAGTCTCGGAGGACCACTAGTTGAGCGATGAAGACACGAGTTATGATTTAACTGTACTGTTCCTATTTACTTGCCTCCCTACGAGGGAATATTTAGACACAACGTCGGGTTTTAATGTGGAGAAATGGAACAAAAATTAATATTGCCTCAGTCTAGAAAGATTTCTCTTTCACTGACAGAGAAGATGAAGTCTAGTATCAGAACAGATACTACACTTTGCTCATAGCTAAAAGGCAATTGTACTGTTATGATTTGTTTATTTGCATTCGATAACAATCATATATGTTCCTTGGCCTTTTAGTTAGGAGCTAAGTGTAATATCTGTTCGTATACTTCATCTTTTCTGTTCTCAGTCAGTGAAGGAGAAATTCTCCTAGGAAGACGCCATTTTTATTTTAGTTCCAATCCAGAGTTCCCCTTTATGGGGAGCTGGATTCTTCCACACTAAAAAACCCAACCTAACAAACATATATTTTATTTGCTTGTGACATACGAAAGATTAGATCTCCCCTTGGAGGAGAGGTAATGCAACACCTGTTTAAAATTTGTCCCGTTGTTTCATTAGGTATGAAAGACCGTCCAATTTGATATTCCTGAACCTCATGTTTTCATAGACCGGCACCTGCCATACCTGATCCTTTAAGAACATGGTTTCTGAAGTATTCAGTGCCTTTAAGAATATTTCAATTCATATGGATGTCAGCCTGCGTGTGTATATACATCGAATTGAATGAAAACTATTTTCAGCACCAGAAATTAAATTCAACATATTGTTGGTAAAAGACGTTTTTATTTGGAACTTATTTGGAGGTTCGCTTGCACGGGAGAGAGAGAGAGAGAGAGAGAGAGAGAGAGAGAGAGAGAGAGAGAGAGAGAGAGAGAGAGAGAGAGAGACTCTTCGCTGATGTGCGGCCATTTTTGAATCGGTTGAACCACTCCTTAATTTATGTTACACCAATCGAATCTTCTTCAAACACCTGCTGAATCTAACGCGACAGATAGTTGAAGAAGAAAAAAAAAAGAGTCTAATCTAATACACTGATAAAGCGTGACATGCGTAGGTAAGTAGGTAGTTGCTATCAGCAGGAAATTCAACATATATAGTAGAGATTAAAGGTCCAAACACAGCTATGTGTCTGCCTTATTATTAGTATTACAACTTCTTTCACCAAACTAAACATTACAGTAAACCTTCTCAATAGTTTTTCAGTGAATCCTCTCGTATTCTGACTGTCAGAATTGCTGCCATCGAAATTAACCCATTCACTAACGTATTCCCAGTTCTCATATATATATATATATATATATATATATATATATATATATATATATATACTCTTAAACATATAGTGGGTCGGAGTATGTTGAAATCCGAACCTTACCCCAGACCATATTTGGGAATATGATCTGAGGTAAGGATCGGATTTTACCTCAGTTTCCAACAGCTGTTGATTGATAACATCGACATGCCAGTGTCGCAGATTTTGTACATGTTTGTATAATAAAATAATCATATATATAAAAGCTCTATTTGATATTGAGCATTTTTTATAAGCCCGATTGAAATTCTCTGAATTCCTATCCCGTGGATGTTTACCTTGCCTGGATTATATATATATATATATATATATATATATATATATATATATATATATATATATATATATATATATATATATATATATATATATATACCGTTAAACAGAAAACCCCTTGAGGGCCCTTTCAACTATCATCTTACCAGGAGAAAAATCGATAGTTCGAATGAATAAAAAAACAAAACAATATTAGCGTAAGTAAAGAGATCAAAGGGGACATTGAATGTGCCAGGGAATTAACGGTAAGCGATTAAAATAAATAAGTTTAATTCAATAGTCGTCTTAAAACGATTAAAAGGGCCCAGTGTGGAAACAAGAAAATGTCTAATCTAATACACTGATAAAGTGTGACACGCGTAGGTAAGTATGTAGTTGCTTCTATTTATCTTCCTCCCACAAGGTAAGATGTGACACAAGGTTGGGAAAGTGGGGAAAAACCAGCGCTCGAGAATTTGAGCACTCTGGCCATTTAAAAATTGCCTGGGCAGCCCCATCGGCATTCCCCGGTAGGGGCGCCTCAGACGATTAGCAATAAACTAACCCCTTCTCAAAGGGTGAGAAGGCAAAGCTTGGGAGGGTGCACCTCCTAGAACTGAACAGGACGGACAACCGATAGACCGGCGTAGATCAAGACCCGAAGGCCCGGACAATACCGGTCTATTGGGTGGGGTAAAAACTGTAGTTTAAGAGGAAACAAGAACATGTTTAATCTAATACACCGATAAAGTGTGACATGCGTAGGTAAGTAAGTAGTTACCAGCGTATTAACAAAAATAGTTCATATGCAACGAAAAAGGCGAAGGAATGTTCATCGAATGAGAAAGAAATGATTCCATTTCTGACCATTAAGAAATGCTCCAAACAGATTTTTCAGATGACGCTCAAGTGGAGAGATAAAAATAGTGGCGTCTGATTCGGTTCCAACGAAAAGACAACAACACCAAAATCTGCGAATAAAAAGAAAAAAAGAAAAAAAGAAAAAAGTACCGAGGCAAGTCACTGAATTCGAGCAATGTTAAGATGTCAGCATGATTGACCATGGCTTTAACGATAGGTGGCCATTTTGCCGTCTGGACAGACACACCGATCGATAATGTTTGTTTTTTTAGTTCCAGCTAGCATCTGGTCGGTATTGGCCAGCGGGATTCTGGCGTGATCAGCATGTGGGCTGCCCGACTACAAATTCCAGTGCCCGGAAACTAACAACCGCCATCGACAACTCTTCTCAGAGGATTCTGTGTCGTCTGACTATTTGTGTCTCGGTAGTGCTAGCCTTTTGGCATCTATCTGCTGGCTTGTTTGTGGAGTCGTGAGAAATAACAATTCTTCGCTTCGTAATATATTCTTAAGAGTTAGATGTGAATGGCGGGGCGAGTCTCACTGTTCTTAAATTAGTGGCACGTATAAATTACATGTCTCTTATTTCATTATACAGCTCAGTAGAACCATTGGGAGGTGGTCGTCAGGATGTGGTTACTTACGTTGACCTGGCGAGCCAAGTTCGAATCATGTCCTTTCCGTAGCACTACCCTTACTATGGATGGTGGCGGCCTTCACGTGGTCCCTGCTGTAAGTCTATGGTTCTCTAAAGAACTGGTGAAACCAGTGCCGACAACAGAATCGAGCCGATCTAAAAATGTGGTACCATGCAGATTTACACGTTAATGAAAAGAAGAAGACAAGAACCATTAATAACCATTTTACCATCTTCGAGCGAAATAGGAATCAAAATTGAAAATGAAACATTCGATACAAAATAAGTTTATTTTACTCACAATTTCGTAAATCAGGAAATTCTAATATAAATCAATGAACTCATTTAAAATATCAGTATTTTGTATGTTCTTCCTTTTCTGTTAAGATGCGATGGTGCATCCTGGGAAATAATTTGGTCCAGTAATCGACAGAGATTTCCCACGTCGTTAATGGCTTCTCTTAATTAGGTAACGTTTAACCTTTAAATGCTGCTTTTCTGAACATTTGTCATTCGCTATTACTTATATATATATATATATATATATATATATATATATATATATATATATATATATATATATATATATATATATATATATATATATATAGGGTGGGCAAAAATAAGGGTCCTATTTTTAAAAATTCATAACTTTTTTATTTATTGATTTTTAAAAAAATTTTTTTTTTTAGAATAAGTAAAGGACCCCTTCCGAAGCAAGCATGAGCCGTATTAGCCCTAAGGAACGTACCCTCATTTAGAAAACATTATTTTTGCTTAAAAAACTCAAAACAGTGTAAAAAACAATACTTTAGTTTTTGTAAGTTTTAAGAAGTGTTTTTCGGCTAAAATTTGTTTTATTTATTTCAAAAAATCTCGGAAGGGTCAGTCTACACACACATAAAGTTTGGTGAGTTTAACTTTTATTTTGTGGAAGTTATTCAAATTCAAGTTATTCAAATTTAAAGATAGGACCCTTATTTTGGCCCACCCTGTATATATATATCTATATCTATATATATATATATATATATATATATATATATATATATATATATATATATATATATATATATATATTAGTATTTAATGTATCCACATAAAATTTTATAAGGAGATATTATTTTTTATGTATAAATTTTCAGGATTTACTTCAATAGTGCTCGATACGTAAGTAGAGCTAGGTAGTAAGCTATGAAAATATATTGATGGCAATTAAGTTAAACAGAGGTCCTGCGTTTCATCCACGGGGGGAATTTTAGCCTGAAGATTCCCCCGGGGATGAAACGACGCGGGAGCCTCTGTGTAGCTTAATTGCCATAAATATATTTTCATAGCTTACTATATATATATATATATATATATATATATATATATATATATATATATATATATATATATATATATATATTAGTAGTACGTTTTTAAAAGGCTGAGGGCAATGCAAATTCCGGGTAAGATGTAAGCTAGAAGGAACAAAAATAATAAATCGAAATAGGACTTACTATTTATTTTTTCTCAAAATCTCACATAACAGCAAGTGTGGTGTTAGCTGTTTGTGTGATGTCCGGATGATTATAAAACTCATTTATTTAATATTTCGGGAAAAGAAACTTCCCTTTGTCAAAAATAATAAACACCAGAGGAAAATTCCGTCCGTGCAGAAAATCTTCAAAAATGGATGCCTGAAGACAGAGACAGTATAGCAGCAAACCAGTCCCGCTGAGAATATCTCTCTCTCTCTCTCTCTCTCTCTCTCTCTCTCTCTCTCTCTATATATATATATATATATATATATATATATATATATATGATGTTTTTATTTATTTATACATACATGTACATAATCTGCGACACTGGCATGTCGATGTTATCGATCAACAGTTGTTAAAAGCTGAGATCTCATCAGACAGAATAAAAATCTGATTCTTTCCTTAGGTCAGATTTGGAAAGACAGAGGTTATTTCCAAATATGACCTCTAAGGGATGGATCAGATTTTTATTATGCCTGATGAGATCTCAGCTTTTAACAGATTTTGATCGATAACCTTTCGTTGTTTCGACTCTTTATTTACTCTTTATTTACAAGAAGATTTCCCATTTTTGGGGATCCGTTTCTATTTCATAAGCTCAGGATACTTAGGACCATTAATTGTGGTTTCAGGAAGCGCGAGATAAAATTAAGCAGATCCAGATTGCGAGACGACGCATTACATTACTTGGCTCGTTGAATGTCTCATGATTAGTGTTGGGACTAATTTATATACTAAGAAAGAAGAGAAAAGGGAAAGAAAAAGAAAAAAAGGGAGAGAAACGATAAAGACAAAGAAAGAAAAAAGAAAAAGAAAAAGCGAAAAGAAAAGAAAAAAGGATTTAGAAAAACAGATAAAGAGAAAAAAACTAAAACAAAAATTGCAAAAAGGATTAACAAAGAAAGAAAGAAAAGGAACTGACGCCAGAATATGAAAAGATAAAAAAAAACGTTTTGAAAAACAAGTAATTTAATTTTGCTCTCCCCCTCTCTATCTACTTATGTATGTATCTGTCTCTTTGCTTCTCTTTCTTTCTCTCCCCCTCTCTATCTACCTATGTCTGTATCTGTCTCTTTGCTTCTCTTTCTTTCTTTTCCCCTCTCTATCTACCTATGTCTGTATCTGTCTCTTTGCTTCTCTTTCTTTCTCTCCCCCTCTCTATCTACCTATGTCTGTATCTGTCTCTTTGCTTCTCTTTCTTTCTCCCCCCTCTCTATCTACTTATGTCTGTATCTGTCTCTTTGCTTCTCTTTCTTTCTTTTCCCCTCTCTATCTACCTATGTCTGTATCTGTCTCTTTGCTTCTCTTTCTTTCTCTCCCCCTCTCTATCTACCTATGTCTGTATCTGTCTCTTTGCTTCTCTTTCTTTCTCCCCCCTCTCTATCTACTTATGTCTGTATCTGTCTCTTTGCTTCTCTTTCTTTCTCTCCCCCACTCTATCTACCTATTTCTGTATCTGTCTCTTTGCTTCTCGTTCTCTCACTAACTTGCCAGAGATTGTTGTCAAGTTGAGTTAATAATAAAATATATTGCTATCAGAAAAAAAAAGTAATTTAAAATATTGGAAAATTTAAAGCACATTTTTAACAGTTATTTATATGAAAATGTTTTTTTTTATTAGCGTAAAGAAACCAAAATTTAAATGAATAAATAAAAGAATAAATAAATGAATAGAAATCGGAAAAGTCGGAACTTTTTGGGGTATCGGAATCGGTATTGGAATCGGTATCGGAATCGAATAAATTTATGCCTCTAAAACAGAGGCACAGAAACGATTATTTGAATTGTTGTTTTTGATTGTTTGTTTTTGTTTAAAAACGTGATTTTCCATTGTTTGTGTCCGTTGCTGTCTATGCATACGTATGTGTCTCGTTCTCCG
>OY744541.1:82994408-83059408 GCA_963556195.1 Sepiola atlantica
GGGGATTGTTTTGATAGACATTATCTTTGATATATCCTCACAAATAAATATCCGTGGAGGGGATAAGGTCCGGTGAGTGTGAAGCCTATTCAGGGGTCACACCTCCTGCTGATGAGATGATCAACAAAAAGGTCCTCATATTGTACAACGATTAATCAAAGACTGTTGGATATTCAAGACTGAAACTTGGTGGACAAGTAAGGCAGAGAATAAAATTTATCTGTACTAAATATCGTTGAATTGTAGAAAAAAAATGAGAATTTTATTAACGATTCCATGGGTGGTATTTTTTTGGGGTCACCCTTTACTTTATTTATAGGTTGATAATTCAAAATTATAGAAATTAAGAAAATAAAAATGGTTATATGAAGCTGAACGCCGGGAGAAAGAGTACGCAACGTTCCCCATTCATTCCCAGGCAAATAGAATCTGAGTTCCCGACGAGTGTATGATGGGTTATTGCCTGGGAATGAATGAGGAACGATGTGTACTCTTAAGAAAATGCTTTCAAAAGAACTTTATCCATTTTAATACATTTCTAGCGTCTTTTAAAATTTTATATAAAAGAGCTGTTTCTAAATCATTCAAATAACATCGGACGGACGCTTCGATAGCACCAAGAAGAAAAGGACCCTACTAATTATTAACAAAAACAACGGTAATACCTTTACATTTGCTTGGCCTTTTGGCTAAGATCAAAGTGTAGTATCTGTTCCGATGGATACTGCACCCCATAGACTGGTATTCTCTTGTCCTTCGGGGCTTGATTTACGCCGGTCTATGGGTCTGTCCTGTGCAGTTCTAGGAGGTCCACCCTCCCAGGCTTCGCCTCCCCTCTTTGGGGAGGAGTAAGTTTATTGCTTACTGTCTGAGGCGCCCCTATCGGGGAATGCCGCCGGGCTGCCCAGGCAATTTTTAAACCACACTTTCCCGACTCGACCTTGGTTCACATCTTACTTGTGGGAGTAAGATAAAAACTGGCCTTGTGCCTAACTCCTGGAGAGGAGTAAATCAATACCTTTACATTTGTGTTAAAACACTCTCGATCTCTGAAGATGAGTATGTTATCCAGAAAAGATAAAAGTAAAAAAAAAATTAAATGATTTTTAATAAAAAAACTATGTACATCTTATGCGTGGTTTCCAAAGACATTTTGCCAATTTTTTCATATATATATATATATATATATATATATATATATATATATATATATATATATATATATATATATATATATATATATATGATAATTTTATTTACACAGACATGTACAAAATCTGCGACACTGGCATGTCGATGTTATCGATCAACAGTTACTATAAACTGAGATCTCATCAGGAAGAGTTAGAATCCGATTTTAACCTCAGATCATATTTGGAGAGAATGAAGTGGAGGGATAGAGCAAGAGAAGAAGAAGGAAAGAAATTTAACATTTCAAAAATTAAGGCCGTTAAAAAATTAAAAATTAAAAATTAAAAAATCTAAGAAACAAAAACAGAAAACAAAAAATATAAAATCTAGAATCTGAAACAAACAGGGCAAATAAATAAATAAATAAATAAAAAAAAATATAAGGTGGAAAGAGGAACAAATAATGATGAGGGGAGAGGTGATGGGAAGGTAGACACAGAGGAAAAGAAGGAGAAAGAGAGGGCGTCTGTTGATTCAGATCGAGAGGGAAGGAGGGGTTGGGTAGACATGCACGAATCAAGTGTCAAAAAAACAGTCGAGTTTATAAATGTATTTTTCCAAGTGAACTGTAATATTGTGTATATGTGTATGCGTGCGGGCAAACTGGTCTGATTGTTGTGGTGGTGGGGCGGTGATCAAATGTGTCGCGATTCTGGGTTTAAATTGTCTTTATAATTTGTCTGGAGTTAATTTGCTTACTATGAATAAATATATTCGTTAAATATATCATATATATATATATACATATATATATATATATATATATATATATATATATATATATATATATATATATATATATATATATATATATATATATATATGAGGCTACTTACGTAGTTAGTAGTATACTTACAGCCGTCATCGTGGCTTCAATGCATGTTCCTTTCAATAGTCGAACACTTTACGACGGCTGCCTTTAAATAGGATTAATCTCTCGCTGATTTACTGAGTTGTTGATAACGGCCGTGCGGGCTAAGACTTTGGAATCTGAGTTTGAAACATGACTTGTGTTCCGGGGTTCGAGTCCGACGACCGGTAGTAATAATTCTTCTCTATAGTGACGATTCCCGTAAGGAAGGATGAAATGTATACGTATGTAGATTAAATAAATATATATATATATATATATATATATATATATATATATATATTGCTACAAACTTTCATGTATTAAATGTATCTTTTATACTTCTTTCTGCAAGTAAATTTCACACGCAACTAGTGGTAGAAAACTTGATGCAGATGGAACCTATATGGTTATATTTATATCGGACATCTTAAATCCATATTTATTAAAATCAGGAAACACGACAATTTCCCCAACATTTATTTACTCCTGCTTTTCTTTTTCTTTCATCTTTCTCGTAAAAAAAAATACTCATCTTTATTTTATATATTTCTTTATTTACGGTGACTTATTTGTGTCCTCATCATCCAATCAGTGGATGCGGGAAGCACGTATTAAATTTAGATTCTGCATGGAAATACACACGATAAAAATAAACAATGCATTATGTATTGCACGAGTTTATATTAAAGAGGAGATTGTTATGTTTGTTCAGGAGCCGTTTTGCGCCTGCGCATAACCGCGCGTGTTAATGATCCAGTTTTACGCATGCGCCGAAAGATGCGTGCGTAGACATATTTGGAAGGCGTCGCTGAGTACAGGCGGATAGTCAGAAGAACGTGATTTGCCATTTTGAAACTTGTTCTTTCTAACGTATGTTTAGTAGAATATTTCAGATTGATTCGTTTTCCGTGACGCCGTGTTGATGCTCGACTCTGTAAAAGGAAACTAAATGATAGGTTGACAGTTTCAGATATTGATGCAAACGTAATTTGGAATGTGAAAATGTTATTTGTATAGGAAGTTATGTATACAGTTAAATATTCTTAAGATTCGAATGAAAAGTTCAAATGAATTGCGATAAGTACATTCATCCTTGTTTAGATTATAACGCGACTGATAACATATTGTTCTTGAACCCGGTTGGACTAAAATATCTACTTGAATAAAAAATTGAGATTTCCAAATAATCCATTTGCTGTTTATAAATATTAGGTCGTTACAAAAATAATGGCCGACTTCAGAAACATACATTCATTCATGAAAATTTTTCAGCTTTCCAATACTTTGTAAATGACATGAAACTGTTGCAGTGCTGACGGCAAGTATCTGAGACATTTCTTTGACACTTTGAAGTGAATTTTGCTCAACAAGTGCTTGCAATTGTTCATTGTCAAGATTACACAGCCGTCCTCTACCTTCTTCATCTTCAAGGCTCTCATTTCTACTACGAAATTTCTGGAATCATCTTCGTACTGTCCGATCGCTTGTGGATCCATCTCCCCATGCTCTATTGATAGTGGCAGAAGTTTTTCAGGCATTGTGCCCAAGTTTGAACTCATGCAACATAAGGCGACGGTCATGTTTTGGCATGTTTATCATTGAGGGTGTTCTAGGCTTCAAAAATACTTTCTATCTGAAAAACAAGTTACACATTTTTTCTTATATATCTTAAAATTGACCAAGAATAAACTACAAATTCTGTGTTAAAACGACTTTTTAAAACAGCTCTTCAGGCAGCCATTATTTTTGTAACGACCTAATAATTGTGGCTATTTGAACATCGATATGGAAACATGTTAAGTGGGTGGAGGCATAGAGAAAGAGAGATATAATTCCCAGGGGATTTCGTATATATATATATATATATATATATATATATATATATATATATATGGGAAATGAAAAAAGATGTTTTTTTTAATGTATTCATCAACGTTTCGTCTTTATTTGTAAGACTTCCTCAGGATGATAATTTTAAGAAAAATGTCATACAAGTACATGAAAATATTGGGTTGACATGATGGGTTAATGAGAAGAAGTAGTAGCCACTACTGGGAGCACATGACCGAGGTCCGAGTTGAAGGAAGTCGGTGGCATGGAATGAAAATAATGTGGATGGCTGTGAGTGAAAAAGTGGAGGGGTGGGGGTGAATGAAATTAATGTGGATGGCTGTGAATAAAAAAGTGAAGGGTGGGGAAAGAGGGGTGAGGGGGAGGCTCTGTGTTTTTGGTGTGTAGGTTTTTTCCTCCTCTCACTGTCATATTCTCAGCACATTTCAACATTTTCCTTCTAACTTACTTATATCCACACATTCCTGACATAGCCAGCTGGGCAAACACTCCCACCCTTCAAGAATTTCACACCTAACAACAGCAAAATCTCCCCTATCCACCTCACCCATTTAACCCTTTCGACTACTTATTTCACACTCTTACCCATCCACCCTTCCCACTTCCAATCACCTTCATTTTTTCAAATCTTTTCTAAAAACCTACACACCAAAAACACAGAGCCCCCTCCACTCCTCTTTCCCCACCCCGCCACTTTTTCACTCACAGCCATCCACATTAATTCCATTCACCCCCACCCCTCCACTTTTTCACTCACATCCATCCACATTATTTTCATTCCATGCCACCGACTTCCTTCAACCCGGACCTCGGTCCTGTGCTCCCAGTATTAGATACCTTTTTGCTCATTGTATGGTATTTTTCTTTGAATAAAACCTTAAGGCATCACACTAAAGATATTAGAATGTTGGTTTAGTAATTTGTATCTATCTTTAAAAGGTTTATGCATGAACGCAAATTCTCTATAATTTGGTTCTCTTAAAACTGGTTTTGTTCATGATGATTAGTGCCATGTAGTTTCGTACATCTATACTTTGAATTCGGCTCTTTCAATTTTACCTTAAATTACGTAACTATTGCGTAAATAATGACACATGTAAGGTAGTGCTTAATATTATACACAAATAGTGAGAATCACAGAAATAATTACCAAATCAACAATTACGTAACTATTGCGTGAATAATGTTAAATTATTTATTATTATTTATAAATTGATTGAGCTATTTATTTTATTAATAAATTGCTATCAACCTTCAACAAAGTTAACTATTAACTCTCGTAGCAGTTTTTATTGGGCAATGTTGTGCGTATTCTTCATGCCTTTTCTTCATAATACAGCCCTTTCTAGGTAGCGATTTCTGAATATCTCTCTCAATGGGGATGCATTCGATGTGAGTTGGGTTTTTTTATTCTTGTTTATTGCATCGCTATGTATTTTTTTCTGATTGAGAACTTTTTGTTTTTCTGACGAGTCCATGGAATAAAGATCCGGGTTTGATATACAAATATCGACTGTTCTTCTGTTGAACGAAACAAATCCGTAAATGTGCCAAAGTTTTTTGTTTTGAAAAAAATGATTGATAAGATGAATAAAATCTTGATCTTTGGAATGTAGAAAAATGTTGTTTATATATATATATATATATATATATATATATATATATATATATATATATATATATATATAATGACCCTTATATATTATTAAATATATAATTTCTTAACTTTAACATTGGTTGATCATCATGTTTATACAAGGATTACAAAGTCAAAGTATTTCACAAAGTCAGAATACATTGGGATGTCATAATAGACACTCTCTCTGTTCTCACTCTTTCCGTTCCCCCATCTTGCCCCTCTATCTCTTCTTTTTTCTCTCTCATCTTTCTCTCTTTCTGTTTTTAAGTATATATATATAATTCTATTAGAAAGTGAAAGGATTTCAGAAAGGCAGACAACATTGTGATGTCATAATAGATCCTACTTCCCTGGCCCCCTCTATCTCTCTTCTCCGCTCTCCACTCTCTCTTTCCCTTTTATCGATTCCTCTATTTATCTCCTCTTTTCTCTCTCTCTCTTGAATATTTACATAATTCCAATGCAATATCAAAGGATTTCACAACGTCAGAATACATTGTGATGTTATAATAATCTCTCTTTCTTTCTCCCATCTGTCTTTCAATAGCTTCTCTTTCTCTTTCAATTTCACCTTTCATTCTCTTTCATTTTTATTTCTCCCCCTTTTAAGTATTTACATCATTCCATTACAAAGTCAGTGGATTTCATAAAGTCACTATACATTGTGATGTCATAACCTATCTCGTCTTTCCTCTTTTTCTCCCTATCTCAGTTTTTCTATTTTAATTATTTATATCATTCCATTCCTGTCACCACTTCTCTTATCATTCGATCTGTGATGGTATGTCTTCTCGAATAGGTAATCGCCATTTTCAGCGTCATGTTATCGTGAATAACGTCTGGACGTCGGGAGGAAGATAAAAAGGAGAAGAACGAAGAAACAGCTGGATTTGCATATATATACATTTATGTTCACGTGAATTCTTTTTCGAAGATAAACGTAAAAGTGGAATAGGAAACATGTGAGCCGGTGCTTAATATGATAAGGGAAGAATGAAAAATCACAGAGATAATTACTCAATCAAAGAATACATTGATGTCCCAATACAATCAATGAAGATATATGTTGTCGACTTCTGAGTTGATAGTCGATAGTAGCATGTCCGATGGCTTTGAAATATCCAGCAAAGAGAGATAGATAGATAGAGAGAGACACACAGAGAGAGAGAGAGAGAGAGAGAGAGAGAGAGAGAAAGAGAGAGGGGGTGGAGTGGGTTAAAATGTATAATTACATTTTACATGTGTGTGAGCTAATATAGGAATCTAAGTGACTGCTACCAGAAGGGATTCTCTGGATCTACGATCGTGAAAGACGCCTAAAGTATACGCTGTGATGATTGTGAAGGCCATGCAGAGATGACAGTCGATCGTAGCACGTCCGATAGCTTTGAAAAGTGAGAGAGAAAGAAAACGATATATATATATATATATATATATATATATATATATATATATATATATATATATATATATATACACATTATTTATTTAAAACTATACGTTACATATTGCAGAGACGTACCATGGTTTCATTGAGATAGGCTGACCTTTTATTTTTGTTAAAAAGGTCGTTAGAGCCAAGTTCAAATCATCAGCGACTCATGAGATAAAAACAAATCGAAGAAATGAAACAATGGAACGTCTGTGAAGCATTTAACGTATAATTTTAAATAAATAATTTGTATATTAGCTCTCACATTTTTTTCAATCGAGTACTTTATTGATTATTTTTTCAACATACATTGTAGCGCTATATATATATATATATATATATATATATATATATATATATATATATTCTGTGTATTTAGGCAGCAGTTTCTCATTTATACAAACATTGTTAAAAACTAATAGAATTCGTCTCTTTAATTATACTTTTTTATTTTTTCAATATTTGTGATTGTCGTTTTTGTATTGAAATTTAAAAAAATAAATAAATGTCCCATAGGTTTCACGAACGTTTTCTATTCTTCATCGAATCGTCCTCAGGTGTCAAAAGCAAATGAACAAAAAAGCTGGAGAAAGAGAGATAATTTTTAAAAAGACGGCGGAGAAACGCGCAGAGGACGTTTCTCGCACTGTTACATGAAAGTCGATTTAAATTCAGCGAGGCTAGAATGGCATCACAAGATAAAATAATTGCTCTCCCTCTGATTTAAAACAAATTCTAGTTAATAACACTAAAATAATACATTCCGAAACCAATTAAAGAAATAAAAATACTGGAAGCTATCTATATAAAACACACACACACACACACACACTCGCAGAAACACTCACCCCCACCCCACCCCCACACACACGTATATATATATATATATATATATATATATATATATATATATATATATATATATATATAGTAAGAGAGAGAGAGAGAAAGAGAGAGAGAGAATTGAAAACTAGTCTGTCTGTCTGTCTGTCTTTCTCTCTCTCTCTCTCTATATATATATAAAGAGAGAGAGAGAGATAGAGAGAGAGAGATAGAGAGATAGATAGAGAGAGAGAGAGAGACTTGTTTTCAATTCTCCTTACGGGCGGTATTTGATTTTTGTCTTCGGAACAGTAGAGCGCATTCTCTAACAGACCAGTATAGTTAAAGGACATAACTTGGATATAATCCAAAAGAGATCACCCAGAAGCCAGCAGAGATGAATTGCGCAAGACAAGGACGCAAGATGACAACTATATATGTATAGAGAGAGATTATTATTGTTGATTATTTGTTCATTTTGATATGTTTACGTACTTACATCCGATGAACCTATTTTTGCTATATTTTCTCTTCTGTTGTAAATAAAAAAACATGAGCATTTTTTTCAGCTATTGGACGGGTCAGCAATGTTGTATTTCGTCCAATATGGCTCAATAAAATGGCAGTAGTAATCATTTCTAACAAATAGTTCGAACTTGACTCCGATCCGTTGCTGTTGTTGTTGTTGTTGTTGTTGTTGTTGTTGTTGTTGTTCTTCTTCTTCTTCTTCTTCTTCTTCTTCTTCTTCTTCTTCTTCTTCTTCTTCTTCTTCTTCTTCTTTCGACCTTTACATCCTGCTTAACTGAACAACAATCTATCGGCTACATCTGTTGGGATTTCTTTACGTCGTGACGTCTACGATTCCGCCAGGAACTGAAGTCGGACCGAAGCAAAAACAATGGAAAGCATTCAATTCAAAGAAAGATCGATTTTTATTTAGCCTGTTGATACTGCCTACCCTTTGCTAGCGGCGAGAAAGAGGAAATATTGGGCTTAGATATTTGAGGATACGCCATTAACCTTTAGTTTACTATAGATTTTTTACGTCATTTTGTTCACATCTGATCGCGTTGAATTCCCAAGTTAGACTCGTAGCTTTTCGCCCTTGGGACATTTTCTAGCTATTTCCACAGAAGAACGATGGCCTTAACTGGTTGACTCGTTGTCGACCCTTACATCCTGCTTAACCGAACAACAATCTATCGGTGGACACACATCGTTCAATAATTATACTACATTAAAATACATAATTATGATGGCTGTGACATAACGAGTCACGACTACATCTGTTACATATAAACCATCAGACATACACAAATGAAAGTTCATAATCATATCCGCTTACCCCCGTACGCGATCATTTGCGATCTTTCCAGACTGAGAGAACACCAACTGCAAATAAGTTGTTTCATACTTCGAAAAATAACTAAGTCAAGACAAAACCGTTGGAAAACAGAGGAGATTTATTCAGCTTGATCTTCGCTCCAAATCAGTGACCAGTGGTGTGGGAAGATAGATAGATAGATAGAGAGAGAGAGAGAGAGAGAGAGAGAGAAGGAGAGAGAGAGAGCAAGAGAGCAAGAGAGAGGGAGAGGGCAAAAGAGCAAGAGAGCAAGAGAGAGAGAGAGAGAGAGAGGGAGAGAGATAGAGAAATAGATAGAGAGAAAACCCGTGGCGTAACGGATAAATTACTAAGTAAAATTCAGTTCTAGGTGCACTCTACTGAAGGTTGAAAGTTCAATCCTCAGTGCAGGCGATACTAGGAGTCATCGAAAAAGGACCAAGCCAAGACTAAAGCGTTGGAAAACAGGGGAGATTTATTTAGCTTGATCTTCGCTCCAAATCAGTGACAAGTAGTGTATGGAGAGAGAGAGAGAGAGAGAGAGAGATAGATAGATAGATAGATAGATAGAGAGAGAGAGAGAGAGAGTAAGAGAGATAGAGAGAGAGAAATAATAACGGTTTAATCATATCTTATAAGCGCATTTTAAAATAACACATTCACAGGTATAGTGCTTCCAACGAACTGACGACCTATTTCCTCCACTCTATTGTTGAGCCACTTGACGTCACATCCGTTTCTATCAATTTTCACAGTCTAATAAATCTACCATCAAGGTCAGCAAATTAAACCCGACTAAACTTCAATTTCCTGTTATTTTCAACTAACTAATGTACATACTAGTGCGTTTACTTACCTAATATTTAACACGTCTAGTATTTTATAAACGTTCTAAAAACAATAAAATAATTCAATAACATAGCACCCCCCCCCCATACACGAAAAGTGTCAGAAACAAATTACCCAGGCTATTTGGATAAGTAGATATCATTTTGGTCAAAGAAGGTACATCATTATTGTGGGGGTCTGCATTCGCGTCGGGCATTCATAAAAATAGAATATTTTATTTATCATTTGAGAATTATAATATATATATAACTGGTCTAGCCGCACTGATGAGTTGTGAAACAGGGAAACAGTCTGTATGTGAATGACTATATATATATATATATATATATATATATATATATATATATATATATATATATATATACTAGTGTTGTTACTTACCTAATATTTAACACGTCTAGTATTTTATAAAGTTTCTAAAAACAATAGAATATTTCAATATATTTATATGTATAGTATACAATTTTATTGATACAACCATTATTGCTTACATATGTGCGTACATGTTTCAGCTGCGATCTCTCTCGTAATTTATACTAACAAAACAGCTCTACATGTTATTGAGCACTTTTTTATACACTGGAGTTTCATTGGATTAACATCTAGGAAACACAAATAATATATATATATATATATATATATATATATATATATAGTCATCCACATACAGACTGTTTCGCTGTTTCACAGCTCATCACGGCGGCTAGACCAGTTAGCGTCTCAAGCCAGGGTTGAAACTCAGCTGTCAAGCTGACAGTCGGCGCTGCTAAACCCTGCACTATCATACGACACTGACTGAATGTAAGAAATATCTCAATGTAAACATTGCAAGTGCCAGGAGCTCGAATTAGTTTTACCCATTGAGCTATGCCTTAAAGCTAATGGCAGTTGGCGATATCCTTACAAATAAGCTCTACCCAGGGAGGGAGCTTTATATAGTCATCCACATACAGACTGTTTCGCTGTTTCACAGCTCATCAGTGTGGCTAGACCAGTTAGTGCCTCAAAGGAGTTTCCCCACATTAACAACCGACCGTCTCTCTAACCCTACCTTGTCAATCGATTAACAACATTTTCTGCAGATCAACCGAACATATATTCAGTTTCTACTTAGTTGACTCCCCACGAGCGCAGAGTTAAAAGCAAGGTCAGTTTTTAATGTGGGGAAAATTCAGCTCCATTAAATGAATGGATGTGTACAAAAAATTTAAAAAAATAGATATGCGTCTTATCAAAAGTAGCCATAAGAATTCAGTCAGAAAAAAATGTAAGAGTGAATATCGATTTGGTTGTTTTGAAAAAAAAATCTTTTGGAGAGAGCCCCGCCACTAATCGAGACATGAGTGTCGCAAAAAATAGCCCCACTAATCATGCGCATTGCGCGCACACGCCTGTGACCTACTTTTGTGAGTCATGTCTAGACATGCGTCGGGTTAGGATTAAGGTTAGGTGGCTTCTTCAGACCCTAACTAACTTTGACCGCATCGTTAAGGTTAGAGTTAGGGTTAGGGTCAGGGGTAGGGTCAGAGTTAGGGTTAGGGTCAGGGTTGGGGGTTAAGGTTATCTCGGGTTAGGGTTAGGGTTAGGGTTAGGGTCAGAGTTAGGGTTAGGGTCAGGGTTGGGGGTTAAGGTTATCTCGGGTTAGGGTTAGGGTTAGGGTTAGGGTTAGAGTTAGAGTTAGGGTTAGGGTCAGGGTTGGGGGTTAAGGTTATCTCGGGTTAGGGTTAGGGTTAGGGTTAGGGTCAGAGTTAGGGTTAGGGTCAGGGTTGGGGGTTAAGGTTATCTCGGGTTAGGGTTAGGGTTAGGGTTAGGGTTAGGGTTAGAGTTAGAGTTAGGGTTAGGGTCAGGGTTGGGGGTTAAGGTTATCTCGGGTTAGGGTTAGGGTTAGGGTTAGGGTCAGAGTTAGGGTTAGGGTCAGGGTTGGGGGTTAAGGTTATCTCGGGTTAGGGTTAGGGTTAGGGTTAGGGTTAGAGTTAGAGTTAGGGTTAGGGTCAGGGTTGGGGGTTAAGGTTATCTCGGGTTAGGGTTAGGGTTAGGGTCAGAGTTAGGGTTAGGGTCAGGGTTGGGGGTTAAGGTTATCTCGGGTTAGGGTTAGGGTTAGGGTTAGGGTTAGAGTTAGAGTTAGGGTTAGGGTCAGGGTTGGGGGTTAAGGTTATCTCGGGTTAGGGTTAGGGTTAGAGTTAGGGTCAGAGTTAGGGTTAGGGTCAGGGTTGGGGGTTAAGGTTATCTCGGGTTAGGGTTAGGGTTAGGGTTAGGGTTAGAGTTAGAGTTAGGGTTTGGGTTAGGGTCAGGGTTGGGGGTTAAGGTTATCTCGAGTTAGGGTTAGGGTTAGGGTTAGGGTCAGAGTTAGGGTTAGGGTCAGGGTTGGGGGTTTAGGTTATCTCGGGTTAGGGTTAGGGTTAGGGTTAGAGTTAGAGTTAGGGTTAGGGTCAGGGTTGGGGGTTAAGGTTATCTCGGGTTAGGGTTAGGGTTAGGGTTAGGGTCAGAGTTAGGGTTAGGGTCAGGGTTGGGAGTTAAGGTTATCTCGGGTCCTAATCTGAAGAAGTACCAAGGTTAGTTTCCACGATGACGCCATAATTTTAAGTCAAATAAAATTCAGAATAAACGCCACTGGGCAGCTATCTGTGTGAGCTTATGTAGAAACAAACTTTTATGCAAATACCTAATGACATGAATGAATTTCGTCTTTTTGAGTAAGTAATAAAAATATGTAACTTGTGTTATTAAAATATATTGGATAAAAGCCTTAGAGAAACAAACGTTGATTGTCTCCGCTTCGGTATAATAATGGATAAATCTGACTCTATCTTATCCGGTAAAGTATTTCATTTACCTCCTCTCCAGAAGGTTAGACACAAGGTCAAGTGCGGGTTTAGGTTGAAAGTGTTGCTTTGGAAAGAACTGGATTTGAACCCGGCACAACCAGGTCGTCAGTCCACGTCGTTAACTACTTAGCCACCGTGTCATAAAGTATTCAAGACGAGAATAGAAAAACTCTTTCATTCACTGGAATAGACTATTCAGAACATGTTCACCAATCGTTGTGGGCGCCATTTTAGTTAGTAACGAAGCGAAGTATTCGTGCGAAAATCTCGCCTGATATGAGCGTAATCCACGATCTGACTAACAAACCAGATTACCAGTTGTTGTGCGTGGCGAATCAAGGCAACCCTCGCACCGTCGATGGTCGATAGACTAACACGTTCTCCATTCACGTTTTGATCGCCACTTAACCGATGATCGCGTGCGTCGTACATGCATTTCAAAGTCGAACTGAACTCTCTAAAAGGGAAATGCTATTGGAACATTATTTGGCTCACTATTTTTACAATTCGAAATCGTTTTCGTATAGAAAAGTGATAAGTGATCCACGTGCGGGTTCTTTTTAGTTACATCTTGGTGAACACACAAAGAAAAATGAACCAGATCAAGGAGGTGCCCTTTTTGTGCAAAGATCGGCTCCAAATTAAAATAAGATAAAAAAAAAAGAAGGAAAATATATTTTTCAGCCAATGAGAAATCGGCCCCAAATTCAAATAAAATAAAAAAGAAGGAAAATATATTTTGTAGCCAATGAGAAATCGGCCCCAAATTCAAATACAATAAAAAAGAAGGAACAAATATTTTTCAGCCAATGAGAAATCGGCCCCAAATTCAAATAAAATAAAAAAGAAGGAAAAAATATTTTTCAGCCAATGAGAAATCGGCCCCAAATTCAAATAAAATAAAAAAGAAGGAAAAACAATTTTTCAGCCAATGAGAAATCGGCCCCAAATTCAAATAAAATAAAAAAGAAGGAAAAACAATTTTTCAGCCAATGAGAAATCGGCCCCAAATTCAAATAAAATAAAAAAGAAGGAAAAAATATTTTTCAGCCAATGAGAAATCGGCCCCAAATTCAAATAAAATAAAAAAGAAGGAAAAAATATTTTTCAGCCAATGAGAAATCGACCCCAAATTCAAATAAAATAAAGACGAAGGAAAAAATATTTTTCAGCCAATGAGAAGAGCTAAACGTATTTACACCGAACACGAAGAATATTAAACCAAAAAAGAAGTTGCATATTTGTACAATATCGGACCCAAATGCAAATAAAATAAAATAGAAGAAAAAAATATTTTTCAGCTTATTAGAAGATATATTTACACCGAACACGAAGAAAACTAAACCAAAAAAAGGAGTTGAATAATTGTATAAAATCAGCCTTAAATAAAAAAAAGTTGTTGCATATTTGTAAAAGATCGGCCTTAAATTCAAATTAAATAAAAGAGTACAAAAAATATTTTTCAGCCAATGAGAAGAGCTACACATATTTACATCGAACACGAAGAAAATTGAACAAAAAAGGAGTTTCATATTTGTACAAAATCGGCGCCAAATTCAAATAAAATATAAAAAAAGAAGAGAGAATATATTTTTCGGTCCATAGCAAGAGCTACAAATATTTACATCGAGCACGAAGAAAATTGAACAAAAAAGGAGTTTCATATTTGTACAAAATCGGCGCCAAATTCAAATAAAATATAAAAAAAAGAAGAGAAAATATATTTTTTGGTCCATAGCAAGAGCTACACATATTTCTACCGAAAGTATATAAATTATCCGTTAAAAATGTGTCCACAAGCCGCTTGGAGCCTATTCTCGTGCTATAAAAGAAAGCTTCTGTATGGTTATCTAGTAAATCATTCACATATGTAGAATGTTCTCGACTGAGCTCCAATCTCCATTTCCTCCTTATAAGACATTTACAACAAGAACTCGTCTTCCCCCTACAATTGAAAGTAACTTCGAAATTTCCATGAACAGAATGTCTTTTTATGAACTTCCCGTCTGCGGAACACATTACCACGGGACTGCTTCCCCGCAGACTAAATAATGAAATCCAATACCAAAAAATACTTTTCATACATCCTCATAAGTAAGCAAACTTTATTCGCTTCATTCATCATTTCAAATCTTCTCATAATATTCTTTATCATTCATCTGAAAATAAATCCGTCTCATAACCCTTATCCTTTAGTGGACCTTCAGAAGTGACGGTGGCTCAGTGGTTAAAGGCACGGACTGACAACCTGTGTGTGCCATGTTCGAATCCAGTTCGTTCCACATGAACATTTCACTTAGGATGTTGGTAACCTTCATGTGGTTCATGTCTTTCTAGAAATAATTCTAACTAGAAATATATCGGGGAAACCAATGCCAACTATAGAATCATCTGATTCAAACGAAATGAATGGATGACCATTGGCGTCGATTCGTGAGTAAAAATATACTTTTTAATATAAACAAATAAAATGAGATGATGTTTGGTCAACAACGATGATGAGCACCACAAGAGTGAGGTCAAAAAGTAACGGGTACCACAACCAAAAGAAACGGAACGAATTGCAGACATTTACCAATTCCTTCTACCGTTCCCATTAAACTACAACATAAAAACACATTCATCGCATTAACCCTTATCTTCGAGTTGCTTTTGGCCTTGATAAGTGGTGACTCATTAATACACTGTCCTAAGATGAAGTTTGGTCAACAATAACGAAAGGTACCAGAAAAGTGAGGTTAAAAAGGCAACGGGCAACAACACCAAAACAACGGAACAGATTGCAGCGGAAATCGGCCAATTTGTTCTGCCGTTTCGGCGTGCACTTCAATTTTCTCTGAAGGTTTTGAGTTTTATTGACTGTATTTTCTTGCACAGATCTCAAGTTTCGAAAAGATGAACAGATCGAAACTGATCAGCAAAATGAACTTCGCGAAATCAATTATAATCGATGGGATGAATTATTGCTTAAAACTTTGCAGAGATTGCATAGTTGTAAATGCTTACGTGATTGATTGTGGTTGAGAGAACTAGTACACCAACATGAGTTATTTTATTGATGCAATTCATCAGGTAATGTAAAGGTTTTAAATAAAATACTTTATGTTAGCTCTTGCATAACCTACACTCGAGCAATTCATTTTCCCCCAACTAACTTATGATACATGCTACATATATATAAATATATATATATATATATATATATATATATATATATATATATATATATATATATATATATATATATATACATATATATATATATGTATATATATATGTATATATATATATATATATATATATATATATATATATATATATATATATATATATATATATATATATATATATATATATATATAAATTTGTGTTATAATGGAATAATTCCAGGAGGAGATCCGGGTATGAGAGTTCAATGTAGTAAACAGAGCAAAAATAAAATGAAGTATAATAACACGAAATTACAAAAATAAATTATTATAAAAATAATCTCACGTTTTTACTTTGACCACAATAATAGAATAAAATCCAGAATGAACATAGGTTCGTTCCTCAGTACTCTTACAATTTGCAGACCAGCTTACTTCTGCAATGAAGAAACCGAAATCCAGAACGCTTACGGACCTTTAAAATATCCTCAATTTTTCATCCAAAACGCTAAACGCAAAGTCTTTAATATCCACAACAACAAAAAAAACAAAACAGACCAACACCACAAAAATTTCCCCTCATAACATCACAAGCAAAAATAACACCAACATAACTGAGAAAAATCAATCTCATATATATATATATATATATATATATATATATATATATATATATATATATATATATATACAAACACACACACACACACACACACACACACACACACACACACACACACACACATATATATATATATATATATATATATATATATATATATATATATATATATATATATAATGTTAGTGGGAGAGAACTCCAGCAGAGTGCTCGATTACTAAGAAAAATGAAAAATAACATCGTAATATTTATTTGTATATGTATTACAGAAGATCAGAACAACTGTTTGTTCGGATTTGAAACCGACGGTACCGATGTTGTTCTGATCTTCTTCTACACACACACACACACACACACACACACACACACACACACACACATATATACATACATCGATCTAGGTATAGTTATATCTCAGTTACATTACATGAAAATAAGTTATTTTATTGATGCAATTGGTACATGCATATACCCACATACATTTACACACATGCATATACCCACATACATTTACACACATACATTTACACACATACATTTACACACATACATTTACACACATCTAAATATATGATTACACCGACCTGTGTATAGTTAACTCTCGGTTAAATTTTCTAATAAATTCAAAAATTAATCCATCGAACTAACCGACTGGTTATTCAGTGTAAGAATTGATTAAATCACATAAAAATTACAATTTTGTTTTACTAAAGCTTAAATCCCCTAATTCCGCCCTTCCTTTTCCTCCTACAAAACCTCATCCACTTTACAATTTCCAACATATATAAGTACGGAGGTCACCCGGTGCGTATTTTATGTAATGATTATCCGCAAGTTTAAAAGATATGTAAGAAACAATTTTCATCGAACCATTGACTGATACCAAGTAGAAGAGGCAAAAACTCTGAACAATAATCACTTATAATCCAAATCATAGGATCAAATGCAATAAAACACACAACGGAAATATCAATATCCTTGAAACTACTGACTATTGTATAAGTAAATATACTCTACTCGTGTACACACTCTCTCTCTCTCTCTCTCTCTCTTTCTCAAAAAACTACGAGAAAACATTTATGCTTCGCTAGTGTTCCCATTCGCTATTTACATAAGTCACTTCATAAGGGTGATTCATAAGTCACTTCACTTAGCTATTTAAAATGTCATTTACAATTGAAGAGCGAATTTTTATTGTTATTCATATATGCTAAATTTGATGAATCTCCCACACTTGTTAAAAGGCAATGGAAACGTGATGTGAACAGAAAGCCTCCTTCGCACAACATCATAATCAATCAAATATGCTACAAAGAGTCGTAAATTCCTTGCAAAAAAATGGAGCTATGCATGCAGAACGAAGGTGGAAATTTTGAAAATTTGCTGTAATTTTAAACTCCCATAAATTAATTTGTTGAATAAACTTTCTGTTTTATATTACCGTAATTTTAAACTTTAGAATTTCAAAAATAAATAGCTAAGTGACTTATGAATCACCCTGTATATTACTATCACTAACAAGGCACTATACGAGCTGTGCAACGAAAAAACCCTCTCCACAAAGGTCGCTGAACAAAGATGGTCTATGTTAGGCCATGTCCTACGAATGGACCCTGACACTCCCGCACAGAGGGCACTAGACTTTGCCGTTACTGGGTCGCAAGCCTACCAACCGCGACTAGGACGGCACTGCACAAATCTGCTGGGCACACTACGTGCTGACCTCAAGCAGGCGGGACTAGGACCACTACGTACAGCGAAACAACTTCATTGCCTACGACAACTGTCGCATGGCAAGGCCAGACGGCCTGGGACTAGCATAGAGGACTGATTGCAGCTACGGGATGTCATTCGACTACCGTAGCCACAGAACACAGTTTTAATAATAATAATAATATCACTAAAATATTCAGATACAATCATGAAATTACGTCAATAATTTAATTGTTCATATATGAATCATTATTATCATTTCTGATGACCCTAAAGAAAAAAAAAACACCAACCGTTGACATTTTTATTTGGAGTGGGGCATTTATATCGAATTCATTGCAGGTGACGGGGAAAGTCTGAGGTGGTTGTCTGACTTGCTATTTGCTTTCTCGCTTTCCTTCACCGCTGGAAAAAGTTCGTTCAGGGTTAGAAAAAAGCACGTGTTTACGTGACAGGATGAATCTATATTTATGCACATAAAATAAATGCACATTGGTCCTTATTATAAAGTGTATGATTTCATTTTAATACTTATTTTAATTTTAATGATATTCAACTTCGGATAATTTACTTAACGTTTTTGTGTTTGAGATAAGAAACACATGGGACGCAATTAATAAATTCTAATCTCGTTTTTACTAGACTAATGGGTAACCACTTACGAAGGCCAAAAAGCCCCTCGAGGATATGGGTTAATGAGACAGTATGTTAGATGATAAACAACATTATGAGAGGATTGAGAACGATAGACGAAATGAACAAAATTAGATTACTTAAGAGGACGTCTTGAAAATTGAAAACGACGATGTTGTAGTATCGAAGGAAACAGTCCCGCGGAAACGTGTTCCACAAGTGAGAAGTTCTTGGAACGAAACTCTGTTCATGGAAGTTACATTTTGATTTAGCAACATAGAAACGAAAATTCTTTTTAGTGTTGGCAGGAAGATGAATTCTTGCTGTGAATGTTCTACAGGAGGAACCAGATGTGAATTCTACGTTAAGCACCTATCATTGAAGTAACGATAGAGAAGAGAAAGACTAGTCACAAGATTGTGAAGTCGATTTTGTACTCTGTCAAGGCAGAGAAGAGTCCCCTGACCGTCACCTCCCCGAAGAGTCCCCTGACCGCCACCTCCCCTAAGAGTCCCCTGACCGTCACCTCCCCGAAGAGTCCCCTGACCGTCCCCCCCCCCGGAGAGTCTCCTGACCGTCACTTCCCGAAGAGTCCCCTGACCGTCACCTTCCCGAAGAGTCCCCTGACCGTCACCTCCCCGAAGAGTCCCCTGACCGTCACCTCCCCGAAGAGTCCCCTGATCGTCACCTCCCCTAAGAGTCTCCTGACCGTCACCTCCCCGAAGAGTCCCCTGACCGTCACTTCCCCGAAGAATCCCAAGACCGTCACCTCCCCGAAGAGTCCCCTGACCGTCTCCTCCCCTAAGAGTCCCCTGACTGTCACCCCCCCCGGAGAGTCTCCTGACCGTCACCTCCCCTAAGAGTCCCCTGACCGTCACCTCCCCGAAGAGTCCCCTGACCGTCACCTCCCCGAAGAGTCCCCTGACCCTTACCTCCCCAGAGGTGGCAGCAGTACTCCATCTTGGGCCGAATCTGACCCTTATAAAGGTAGAAAATTGCATCACAATTGCATTAAATAAATGATTTTTTTCTGTTAGGGAACACGTTACCGCGGGAATATTTCCCTACAAATTACAACATGGTCGCTTTCAGGTCCAATCTCTACGGTCAAGTCGTCCTGTGAATTAATCATAGCTCTCAATCCTTTCATAGTAGCATTCCGTCAACCAATTGCACAATCTCACTAACCCTTATCCTCGAGGGGCTTTTGGCCTTGGTAAGTGGAAAATAATATAGTATAAAAAAAATCCTACTGTTTACTCACCATTGTTCTGTTCTCCGTCTGCCGACACTCAACCGTTGTCCACGATAAAAGAACACATAAAATGGCGACCACCTGTGCGTGAAAGTATACCTGAACACGTGGTCGCTAAAAGCGTAACAACTAGGATATGAAATATTCGCTAGTTTTACACTTGCATTTTGCCGATATTATTAGATCATGTTGAATTAGGTTTATAAATTGCAAAACAACACGTTCATGACAAGTTCATTTTTGAAAAGCTGTATCTTCTGGAACCGGCACGGTTTCGTTTTAATTATTGACAATTCGATTTGTTTTGCTTCCTTTATGATGTTATTACCCTTCCCGTCTCCCATAGACATTTATTTATATTTCCACCCTGTGGCCATTCTCATTCTTATCATATATTTTGAAATTAAATTCTCTCTTTCGTCTTTTCGCTCGAACTCACTTGCTTTCACTCTCTTGCTCCCTCCTACCCCCTCTCTCTCAATCTCTGTCTTTACATTTTTCTGTCTTTCTGTCGGCCTCTCTTTTTTTTCCTCTCTCTTGTCTTAGTCCCTTTCTATCCCTACCCCCTCTCCATCTGTTGCTGCCTTTCTCTCTATTCATTCATTCATTATAGAAGAGATCGATATTTCCAGCATCTCGGATGCTTTTATTCGGCTTGAACGGCAGTTTCCACATGTGATTAATTCATGTACAAATCAGCGTTGCTAGGCAACACCATCTTGATGCCCGAGGAGACGAACGTGTGCTCTCCTAATGACAGTAACACGATGATGGAAAAGAAAATCAGAGAGAGAGAGAGAGAGAGAGAGAGAGAGAGAGAGAGAGAGAGAGAGAGAGGGGAGAGAGAGAGAGAGACACAATGTTTGTAAGGGAGATATGGGAGTAGATAGATAGATAGATAGATAGATGTATATACAGTATATATATGGAGAGAAATATGTGATTAGAGGTATATAGGAGAGAAAGACAGAGAAAGACAGAGAGAGAGAGAGAGAGAGAGAGAGAGAGAGAGAGAGAGAGAGAGAGAGAGAGAGAGAGTGGAAAGCGTGTGTGTAAGAGATATTAGCGAGTAGATTGATAGATAGATAAAGTGAGAAGGATAAAGATAGAGATATACATGAAATTAGAAAGATATGAAGGTAAAAAAAGAGAGAAAAAGAAGAAAGACAGAAAGAGAGAAAGAAAGAGAGAGAGAGAGAGAAAGAAAGAGAGAAAGAGAGAGACAGAAAGAGAGAGAGGAAGAGAGAGAGAGAGAGAGAGAGAAAGAGAGAGAGAGAGAGAGAGGGGGGTAAGCGTGTGCATAAGCGACATTAGGGAGTAGATTGATAGATAGATGAATAGATAGATAGAGGGAAAGAGATAGATTGAGATGGGGTAGATAGAAAGATATGGATATATATATATATATACAGGTTGATTCATAAGTCACTTAGCTATTTAAAATGATTACCATATGAAGCACAAATATATTATTAACTTTTGATAATTGTTATCTTACTCTCTAATTACTGCTATTTGTCATTTTAAATGTGTTCGTTTATATATTTGTTTCTATATATATTTATTTTTATTTATTTAAATTTTAAGTTCCCAAATCAGTGGTATTCCTTGCAAAAAAGAATGGAGCTATGCATGCAGAACGAAGGTGGAAATTTTGAAAATTTGCTGTAAATTTTAAACTCCCATAAATGAATTTGTTGAATAAACTTTCTGTTTCGTATTACCATATTTTTTAACTTTAGAATAATAAAAATAAATACCTAAGTGAAGTGACTTATGAATCACCCTGTATATATATATATATATATATATATATATATATATATATATATATATATATATGCATATATATATATATATATATATATATATATATATATATATATGCATATATATATATATATATATATATATATATGGATATATATATGCATATATATATATGGATATATATATGTATATATATATATGGATATATATATATATGCATATATATATATATGGATATATATATATATATATATATATATATATATATATATATATATGGATATATATATATATAGATATAGATATATATATATATATATATATATATATATATATATAGATATATATATATAGATATATATATATATATATAGAGAGAGAGAGAAATAGAAATGGGAGAAATGGGAGAAATGGAGGTAGATACAGGAGAATGTGACCAAAGATATAAAATGGTGATCACCAAAAACATAGATTTCCAACAACTACAAATATGTAAAAAATATGTAAAAAATATGTAAAAAATATGTAAAATTCAGATCAAAATAAATGATATTTTAGCGATTATTAAATTATGCATTGTTTCTTAAAAAAAGAAACAGCCAGGATTTCGATATTATTTAAAAAAATTTTTTTTTTACTCTTTTATGTTTGCTATTGATCAAGGCTAAAAGCCACTCGAAAATGAGAGTAAATGAGATGGAAAGATTGTCATTAGAATGATATTGCATATTATGAGAGGATTTAAAATAACGACTCAAAGTTGGTGGACAAGTCAGACAGAAGGAGGGGGGGGAAGTTTTTTGATACCAAATTTGGTTTGATTGTAGAAATGTTTGTGAATTTTATTGGCAATTCAATGCTTGGCATTATGGAAGGCTTCACCCTATATGATAAGAGAGATGCGACGGGGTCTCATTCGACGAAATTTAACCATCAGGGTTTCTTCTCGTCTCCGGAAAACAGTCCTCGTCTGTGGAGCAGTCGGGTCCGAATCAAAACTTTTGTTTTGTACGGTTCGCGTCAAGATAAGTCCTGGCCAGTGACTTAAAAAAGACGTTGGCTGTCATTAATGTGTTATCTTCTTAACCAAACGGGAGCACGTGCTGGCCGATAAAAGATGGCGACACGCACGTGTGGCACAAAATGCGGCTAAAAACACCAAATGTTACAGAACGAGGCCAGTGTTTGAATGGAAAAGTTTGGGCGACACCTTAAGGTTCAGAGATGACCCCAGAACGGAATAAGATGAAGCCACGTGATTTCCAGACAAAGTCATAAGTTACATAACGAGGCCAGTGTTTGAATGGAAAGGTTTGGGTGACACCTTAAGGTTCAGAGGTGACCTCAGAACGGAATAAGATGAAGCCACGTGACTTCCAGGCAAAGTTATAAGTTACATAACGAGGGCCGTGTTTGAATGGAAAAGTTTGAGTGACACCTTAAAGGTCAGAAGTGACTCCAGAACAGAAGTCGATGAAACTACGTGATTTCCGCGCGAAGATTTTCTGTTCTTTGGCTGGCGGGATTTCAAGCAGGAAATACGTGTCTAAGGGAGGTGTCCCCAATGGGGGGGGGGGGCAGCGTGCAAAGTGTGGCTGGGTGTAGCGAGACGAGCTATCCGTCTAGCTATCTGTCCGTATATCTCTCGCTCTCTTTCCCACGTGTACACAAGTGTCCTGTCGCTCTGATGTTTTTTTTGACTGCCCCTCTCTCTTTTTAAATAAACCTCGGCGTCGAGAAGTGATGGTGACTAAGTGGTTAACGGACCGGACTGACAGCCTTGGGCGTGTCAAGTTCGAATCCAGTTCGTTCCGCAGAAACACTTTCGCTTAACCTTCACGTGGTCCCTCCTGTACGTAACAATATATTTTTAAAAAGAATTCGATGCTTCTCTGACATCGTCGTTAGGGTTAGGGTCAGGATCAGGATCAGGGTTAGGTTCAGGGTCATGATCAGGGTTAGGGTTAAGGTTAGGGGTCAAAGTTAGCTCGGGTCCTAATCTGAAGAAGTACCAATAATTCTAACTAGAAAGATATCGGTGAAACCATTGCCAACAATAGAATCGTCTGATTCATACTAAATGAATGAATGAACATCGGCGTTCGAGTGGTTTGGTATCCACAAACAAGCAATAACCTGCGTTGACGGGTGTATAATGGTTTTATGTACGCATCGGTGAGTGAAATATGTAACGCCAATAGAGTGAAGCGAGTGAATATTCCATTGACAAGTTGTGTCTTTTGTATCAAGCAAAATTCTACTTTGAATGACATGTTATCTTCCTTAATGTTTAATTTTACTTCAGTCGAAGTTCTCAGAAATCAAGGGGCCCCTTCCTGGGGCTAACACTTGATCTCTATATGAGATACATAGATACCCGAGTATTCTATTAAAATTCTCTTTTATTTCTCAATCATTGAGTTAGTAAAAGAGTTAAGAATAATTTCTTCTCTCCCCAATTGACCAGTCAATATGTAATAGTATATCTTTTTTGTGGTCTGTTGGTCTTAATGGATTCCAGGACAAGAATTCATCTAGTCTGGTGGAGTATCCAGCACGTGGTGTTACTTGAGGTAACATCACAAGGAGAAGATGCACTATTCCTCGTACGAGGGGATCTTATTTGTGCTGCGGATACCTTGTAATTTTGAATATTTGGTCAGGGTTTACTTGTAGGAGTAAGTATCCTCATGTCAGGTTGTCCTGACAAACCCTTGTACAGAGAGACCGAAGACACTCGAGGATAGTGTCTAGTAGGTAATTCAAACTCCCTTTGTCGATGTTTCTTTATTCGAAAAGTTTCTGTATTCATACAAGTGTCACGATAATGTGCACTTTTTTTCTTTTTTTTTTTTACTGAGATTCGTTTTCGACTTTACATTTACTTCGGGTCAAATTAAGAAAATACAGAAGTAAAAAAAAAAATAATAATTCTGAAATATATGACGCATGTTTTCATTGCAACGTGACTTGAGCAAAATAAACACACACACACACACACACACACATATATTTTTTTTAATAATAAATATCTAATTATTATCTGCGTACGTATACGTTTCATCATTGCGGAATCATCAGTTTAGAGATAACTATTCAAGCCGGTCGCACGATTCGAACACGGAACGAGCGTTGTTCGTTTATAACTCCAAATCAGACGCTTTAACCGATGAGGCCGGCATGAAAAATGATACGAAATGATGCGAACTAAACTTATTCATGTCAGTAAGCGGACATTTTATAAGCAGCGGTCAAAGAGTGTTCTACATAAACGGAACGTTGCATTATAGCCAAGGTGATCTTATCTCGCATTATAGGGCCCAGCCAAATGGATATTTTTTACAAACTTATCACCTCTTATCAAGGCCCATATGCCATTCGAGGATAAGGGTTATTGGGTAGGACATGTAGATGGTTGGGTAGGACATGTACAGGGTCTGAAAGTACTTAGGAGACAAATCCAAACTATGGCAAATTCATCAGCCAATTCGCCTCCGAAACTAAGATCCCGATTCGGACTATTGAAAGGATCTATTAAATGATATCTAGACATGAGTTGTCTCTTATATTCAACAATATATGTATATATATATATATATATATATATATATATATATATATATATATATATATATATATTATAGTTGTATTCTAGTGACAATATGAACAATCAATCAATAACTACAACTTTCATCTGTTCTTTCAATATCGACGAATATATGTAATTCTTCTTTGCCTCACGAATAAATCTTTTTAATATATTCATATTTCATTTATTTTTGGTTATTTATTTCCAAATTCAATCTTTTTTTACATCTTACGCGCGTTTCACAACAAAATCAAGATGAATACATAGTCTTCATCTGAACCTCGTCTAGATTGGGAGCGACAAATAATATATATATATATATATATATATAGATTGAGGCAAACATTATTAAATAACACGGAGTGATTTTGCTTGAGAAGGCTATTCTTTATTTTCTTAATTTTCCGAATAGTCCATTTAGTATTTCGGTCAAATTGGTGTATGTAAGTTCCGTGGGGTTCTTTCTCCATTTTCTTATATATATATATATATATATATATATATATATATATATATATATATATATATATATATATATACTCATCCACAGATAGATGTATCGTCGTCTATTTCTTATCAGCGTAGTGAGACGTAATGAGATTCGAAACCCGGACACCAGTGGTTGACGTCCGGTGTTCTACCGGCAGAGCTATCGAAAACGTACTCTATATAAATGAAATTGTTGGATGATTTTAATTTTCTCTTTTCTTTTATGTTCAACTTACTTATTTTGGAGTTCGCGTTTTGGATCGGAAGATGTCAGTGTTTCAGGAAACAAGTAAGCAATAAGTCGGTTGCTTAGTAGATCTGTTTAGTTGTGAATATATCATTTGGTTTTGATGCAGACACGACGACATATTTTGTGAGATAATAAGTGAACCCCCCCCAGAGTATATCGATTCATTTTTTTTGCCTGTCAAGCATGAAAGACAAGCTTTCGTGAAGAAGTCGATATAACAATGAGCCAGTCAACGGAAAGAATGACAATGGCGACCAAATTGAAGGACAGACTTGGAGTGTCTGAAGATGATTGACAATATACGTGCAATGATTAAAACGTATGTGATGGCTTACCCGCTTTTATTCAAAGATTCAAAGGACAATGAACTCTTATTAGCGATACATATTAACCAAATAAAGTGATCCAAATTCAATTAGTTTATTATTAATTATGAGTAATAAATGCAAGAATCTAATATTAATAGTATATAATATTAATAGATTTACTGACGAGAAGAAATATGGCGTCTATTCTAATGTAAATTTTCTGTTGCCACAAAGATGACATCAATCTGAAAAACATATTACAATAACTATGGAAGGTGTGGGGGCAAACATTGGTAGCAGTCGAAGTTATTTAAATCATGAAGGAGGAGGAGACATGAGTCATGTTTATTGAAAATTTAAAAGTTTGTATCGAGGCAGGAGAGCATAATGGGCCAGTGTTGGCGGGAAGAGGGAGAGGGAGGGAGAGAGGACGAGAACAAGATATAACGAGTGGAAGGTGATGTATTAATATTTGATATTTACATATATATAAGCATACATACATATATAGAATTAAATATATACATATGCACACATACAGACACAGCACGCACATCAAACCCCACCATATCTATGGTATATGTAAAATGCTTATCGTAATGCGATGTTGTTCTGTGATGCTATTCAGCGTGGGTGAATTTAAATCGTTAACGACTCCCTGGAACAATGCGAAGAACGTTCTATGCGTGTTTCTCCGCCGTCTTTTTAAAATTCTCTTCTTTCTCCAGCTTTTTTGTTTATTTGCTTTTGACACCTGAGGATAATTCGACGAAGAATCGAAAACATTCGTGAAACCTATGAAACCTATGGAACATTTATTTATCTGTTTATTTGAATACAAAAAGGACGATCAGAAAAATAAAAAAAAATAAAAAAAAGGTATAATTAAACAGACGAATTCTGTTATTTTTAACAATGTTTGCATAAATGAGAAAATGATGCCTACATACACATAAACACACACACACTATATATATATATATATATATATATATATATATATATATATATATATGAACTAATAGTTAAAATATTTGTAAGGAAATTAAGATTTGTGTATGACGAAACAAACTCGATTATCAACAAATTTGAGGTTAATAGTTTCTCTTCTTTACATGATACTACCTAACCCTAACCCTAACCCTAACCCTAACCTTAACCCTAACCACCTAACCCTAACCTAACCCTAACGACCTAACCCTAACCCTAACCCTAAACCTAACTTTAACCACCTAACCCTAACCCTAACCCTAACCCTTACCCTAACCACCTACCCTAACCCTAACTCTAACCCTAAACCTAACTTTAACCACCTAACCCTAACCCTAACCCTAACTTTAACTACCTAACCCTAACCCTAACCCTAACCACCTAACCCTAACCCTAACTCTAACCCTAAACCTAACTTTAACCACCTAACCCTAACCCTAACCCTAACCCTTACCCTAACCACCTAACCCTAACCCTAACTCTAACCCTAAACCTAACTTTAACCACCTAACCCTAACCCTAACCCTAACCCTTACCCTAACCACCTAACCCTAACACTAACTCTAACCCTAAATCTAACTTTAACCACCTAACCCTAACCCTAACCCTAACCCTTACCCTAACCACCTAACCCTAACCCTAACTCTAACCCTAAACCTAACTTTAACCACCTAACCCTAACCCTAACCCTAACTTTAACTACCTAACCCTAACCCTAACCCTAACCACCTAACCCTAACCCTAACTCTAACCCTAAAGCTAACTTTAACCACCTAACCCTAACCCTAACCCTAACCCTTACCCTAACCACCTAACCCTAACCCTAACTCTAACCCTAAAGCTAACTTTAACCACCTAACCCTAACCCTAACCCTTACCCTAACCACCTAACCCTAACCCTAACTCTAACCCTAAAGCTAACTTTAACCACCTAACCCTAACCCTAACTCTAACCCTAAACCTAACTTTAACCAGTTAACCCTAACCCTAACCCTAACCCTTACCCTAGCCACCTAACCCTAACCCTAACTCTAACCCTAAACCTAACTTTAACCACCTAACCCTAACCCTAACCCTTACCCTAACCACCTAACCCTAACCCTAACTCTAACCCTAAAGCTAACTTTAACCACCTAACCCTAACCCTAACCCTAACCCTTACCCTAACCACCTAACCCTAACCCTAACTCTAACCCTAAAGCTAACTTTAACCACCTAACCCTAACCCTAACCCTTACCCTAACCACCTAACCCTAACCCTAACTCTAACCCTAAAGCTAACTTTAACCACCTAACCCTAACCCTAACTCTAACCCTAAACCTAACTTTAACCACCTAACCCTAACCCTAACCCTAACCCTTACCCTAGCCACCTAACCCTAACACTAACTCTAACCCTAAACCTAACTTTAACCACCTAACCCTAACCCTAACCCTAACCCTTACCCTAACCACCTAACCCTAACCCTAACTCTAACCCTAAACCTAACTTTAACCACCTAACCCTAACCCTTACCCTAACCACCTAACCCTAACCCTAACTCTAACCCTAAACCTAACTTTAACCAGTTAACCCTAACCCTAACCCTAACCCTTACCCTAGCCACCTAACCCTAACCCTAACTCTAACCCTAAACCTAACTTTAACCACCTAACCCTAACCCTAACCCTTACCCTAACCACCTAACCCTAACCCTAACTCTAACCCTAAAGCTAACTTTAACCACCTAACCCTAACCCTAACCCTAACCCTTACCCTAACCACCTAACCCTAACCCTAACTCTAACCCTAAAGCTAACTTTAACCACCTAACCCTAACCCTAACCCTTACCCTAACCACCTAACCCTAACCCTAACTCTAACCCTAAAGCTAACTTTAACCACCTAACCCTAACTCTAACCCTAACCCTTACCCTAACCACCTAACCCTAACCCTAACTCTAACCCTAAAGCTAACTTTAACCACCTAACCCTAACCCTAACCCTAACCCTTACCCTAACCACCTAACCCTAACCCTAACTCTAACCCTAAACCTAACTTTAACCACCTAACCCTAACCCTAACCCTAACCCTTACCCTAACCACCTAACCCTAACCCTAACTCTAACCCTAAAGCTAACTTTAACCACCTAACCCTAACCCTAACCCTAACCCTTACCCTAACCACCTAACCCTAACCCTAACTCTAACCCTAAAGCTAACTTTAACCACCTAACCCTAACCCTAACCCTAACCCTTACCCTAACCACCTAACCCTAACCCTAACTCTAACCCTAAACCTAACTTTAACCACCTAACCCTAACCCTAACCCTAACCCTTACCCTAACCACCTAACCCTAACCCTAACTCTAACCCTAAAGCTAACTTTAACCACCTATGTTTTATTTTGTCTCCGGACACTGTTTTGTTCTTGAACTGATTACGAATATATCTACTGGAAATTATCTAAATTCTATGTTTCAAGTTTTACTCTGATATAATAATGATAACAAATGATTTTCTGAAACGCACGTACATATGGATACACATTGTTAAGTGGTGATTTTCGGAGCGTGATTATTGTTGACATTTTAATAACTTTTGTAACCTTCTGATTTATAATATGAAAGCCCTGCTTAGCATAACACCATTGAGCTGAATTCTATCTGCAGTATTTAATATATACCATGGGTAGTGATAAGATATCATTTATTAATAAATAAAAGAAACATTATGTGATCTCCTCGGGATATCGCAATTATTTTGGTTCTTTAACAATTTCTTATTCATATATATTAATATTTATTTATAAATATCATTAAAAGCCCCCTTTACTAAGGCCGGGCACTCTGAGTGAGTTTAATAACAAGCAGTACTACTCGGTATTTACAAAGTTAAATTCCTTCTTATTTCTAAGCTAATTTGACTGCAAATCAGTGGCGATTTGTGATCGGAGTTCGCGCCCGCCAACCGTCGGAAATTAACTTCGTACACTGAAGATTGCGTAAGCATGAGACATCTATGTTTGTAGGTAATAAATGATTTATATATATATATATATATATATATATATATATATATATATATATATATATATGGGCTGCACAATTGCGTTTACACAGCTCATCCCAAGAGAGATTTTGTCTTCAAGTCTGCCGACTTGATGCGATGGACATGTCTGACCTGGGAGATCTAGCTGGAGCTTCGCTCGATATGGCCAAGCCATCTCATCCTGGACATCAGACATCTCCTTCATGCCAAGCTTAGGGAGAAAAGTCTCGACATGAGTGTCGTCTTCCGGCTTGACATGGCAGATCCATCTAATCATGGCTCTTTCGTTGCGCTGTAGTCTTGAGAGTGCTCGCCGATGCAGCCCATGTTTCAGAGCCATAAAGCATAACATTCCTCACACAGCTGGTGTACACCTGTCCTCCAGTCGTGACGGCCAGATGCTTATTTGTTAAAATAGGCAAGAGTACTCTAAAGCCCTTCCAGGCAGATTTGCATCGAGTAATGGCAGCAGTCTCACAACCATCATCAGCTGAAAGGGAGTCGCCCAGGTAGCAGAACTCGCCTACAGCTTCTTATCCCCAACCGCGACCTCTTTTACTGGCCTACCGTCGATTGGTCTAGTTATGTCCACACAGCTAGAACGTCTGTATTGCTGATTCGGTCGGTTTAGGCCACTGATCCCACTGCATCTTTTGTGGACGCAGTAGGAACACACGTGGTAGAAGATGGAGTTTCTCCCTGTACCACTCACGCAGACCGCACAAGAGAACTTTCCTGATCTTCTCATGGAGTTCAGGTTAGGACTAGCAACCATTACCTTCGTCTTTACCATTCTGACTCGGAGGCCCTTGTCCTCCATATTATTCTCGCAGGAGGTGATTTTCTCAATTAGAGCTGTGAGTGAAGTGTCGACAATTGCGAGGTCGTCTGCGTACAGGAGCTCCCAAGGGTTCCACTAGTTCGAAATAACATGTTTCAAATGTCAAATTTAAAAACCTTTGTGGATATATCAGAAACATCAGGTCGAGAGCAGACTCGAAATAAATAATAACTAAGATAAAACGAAATAAAGAAATATCATAAATCAATAAAAAAATAAAAATAGGAACGTAAAAAAAAGTTAAAAAAATGTAAACATTCTTATTTTTTGTGTTATGTGAATCATTTGAACTACTGTTCTCGTCTAGGATATTATTCTTGCATTTCGGACGATGTAACGTCTGACCTTCTACAAGTGCATCTTGTCGAACTCGGGAATCTTTGTCAAACTCTGCTGACGGAAAGTGAACAATCTACCCCTGTGGATTAAGTAAAGATTTCAGTTCTAAATTCCATATAGAGTCTCGAGTTTAAAAAAAAAAAAATGGGTGCTTGTGCTGATGAGCGGCCGTACGAAAAAATTATATTTTATAAAAACAATATTATATACTTATTCAGCATTATATTCTTACTCACTGTACAATAAAACATTTCGTTATAATGCAATAAATTAATTTAATTTCGTTTATTTACTTTCATTTTGTTTTATTGGAATAAATTCAGTTTTTTTATATTTAGTTATTTTTTTTTAATTGCATGATTATCTCCCTTGCGAATTATCTGCCCTTGAATTATTTTTTAAGAAAAAAGCTCATCCCAAGCCTGCCGACTTGATGCGATGGACATGTTTGACCTGGGAGATCCAGCTGGAGCTTCGCTCGATATGGCCAAGCCATCTCATCCTGGACATCAGACATCTCCTTCATGCCAAGCTTAGGGAGAAAAGTCTCGAGGTGAATGTCGTCATCCGGCTTTACATGGCAGATCCATTTAATCGTGTTTTTTTTAGAGTGCTCGCTGATGCAGACCATGTCTCGGAGCCATAAAGCATGGTACTCCTCACACGGCTGGTGTACATTTGCAGGAGTTCTCTAAAGCCCTTCAACACACACACACACACACACACACACACACACACACACACACACACACACACACACACACACACACACACACACACACACACACACACACACACATATATATATATATAATGTATTTTTATGTAATTATTTTTATTGGTGATGGTAGCGTTCGTTGTTATTTTGCTTACTATTATTTCGATTGTCTCACTTTCCTAACTGATTAAGATGCAGAAATTTGCATTATTAGTCGCCCTTAACTTCATAGGACGTATTTTTCGTTAATATATATATTTTATTAATTTTATACGTACATAAAAGTAATCCATGGACACGTGTTTCTGGCTCACAGCCGTCATCAGCATGGCTAACTAAGACAGAGATCGAACCTTCTACCACTGGACCAAGACGCTCTGTCTAGTAATATGCACGATTTTTATCACCTAAATATTTAATGTATTTTTATGTAATTATTTTTACTGGTGATTTCAGCGTTCGTTGTTATTTTACTTACTATTATTTCGAGTGTTTCACTTTCCTAAGTTAAGATGCAGAAAATTATTATTAGTCGCCCTTAACTTCATAGGACCTCTGTCTAAGTTAGCCATGCTGATGACGGCTGTGAGCCAGAAACACATGTCCATGGATTACTTTAACTGACGAACGTAAAATAAGAACGCGAAACATATATATGTCAAGGGATAAAAATATTTATTTGTTAATAATCATTATATATATATATATATATATATATATATATATTTACGATGCCTAATACTGTGATCCGGGGTTCGAATTGTTCGACCGGCGATACAGTTACATAATTCCATACTGACGAGCGTAAAATAAAATCGCTAAACACACACACACACACACACACACACACACACACACACACACACACACACACACACACACACACACACACACACACACACACACATATATATATGGATATAAAAATATTAGTTTATAAATAATAATTAGTAAGCTCCTATAAAGTTAAGCCATTTTGAGAGATAATAAATTGATGATTCATTAATTAGTCATATTGCATGGTTCTTTCGTTAGGGAGATAGAACTCTCTTTATAATCACAGTACTTGTGTTTACATTGAAAGAATACAAGGCGTATTTCTCTCGCATTACAAATCGTGATCGTTGCGTTGATCAGGTGGTTACGAGACCGGGGGTTCATAATACGTGGGTCCTGGGTTCGAATTGTTCGACCGGCGATACGGCTACGTAATTCAATACTGACGAACGTAAAATAAGAAAGCGAAACATATATATATATCAATGGATTAAAAAATATTTATTTGTTAATAATACTATATATATATATATATATATATATATATATATATATATATATATATATATATATATAGTCTCGGAAGTTTCTCAACCATTAAAACTATATAAAGAAAAAACCAAAAAAACCTTAAGTCCCAAGTCGTTCAGTGGAAAATCACTCATGTAAGTCAATTTAATTGTTACAGTTATTATATTAGTTTGCTTCTAACATTATTTAAGGGATCATCAGTTGTTTACCATTAAAAACTGTTTCGGGAATTTAAAAACAAGACAGTATTTAATTTCATGGCTTCACAGCAGAGTTGATCAGACCCCACTTCCCTTAAAAGACAAAAACATAAACGTTCCGTATACTAAACCTAAGTTTTGTTCCGTATAAATGTTTTGCTAACTTATATTAGTTATTAAAAAAAAAAGAAAAAAGTCCTCCTTACCTGTGTTGTTCGTCTGTCTAATAAAATTTATCCGTTACTTACAAAAATGTTGCTGCATTTTAAAGTGTGTAGATGTATCCATTACACTACTTTTTAGGTGATTAATGTATTTCTATTTTTGTTTTATATTAAAAATATAAAAAATTTCAACATATCCAAATATTTAAAAAAAAAAAAAATGTAAAATTATATATATATATACATATATATACTTTTAGTCCTTTTTCTCCCCCTCCTCCTTCTCCGCCTCCTCCACCTCCTCCTTTGTTGTTTAATTCCTTGTCATCAATTTTAAATAAATACTAATCTTCCTTGCCAACCGACAGCGTTCATAAGCTTAACTGCCGATTTTTTCTCTTGCTTCTTCTTTTTTAACTCACAGCGTTTCCAACCGGCGTTCATAAGCTAACTGTCTATTTTTTCTCTCTTTCTTTTTCTTCTTTTTTAACTCATAGCGTTTGCAATCGGCGTTATAAGCTAACTGTCGATTTTTTCTCTTTCTTTTTCTTTTTTAAAAACTTTTTTAACATTTGTTTCTTTCTTTATCCCTTTCTACTGTTCATTATACGTAACTATTTTTTATATAATTAGTATATGTGTTATATATACGATTATACATATTCAACATTAATTTTATTTATATTTAAATAGCTTTGGATTTGCTCTATCAATTCATTTTGATTAATTTAAAAAGACTTAAAAGCATCAGGATGGCGAGTAATTGCCTTATTTAATTGTCTAAATATTTTATTCTGATCGCCACCTTGTTTAATCATTCTTATTATTAGGTCAGAAATTGGGGGCATAAAATTTACCAATTTTTAAGGTAACACGAGCAATCCTCAGAAATTCGGACATAGTACTCCCGTAAAATATATACACAGGGCAGGTACTATTTTTATGTGACATCCGCACGATACGAAAAGGAAATGAATTTCTTTCATCAAACAGTTTATAGATAAATATTTTATCTTAAATTTTTATATCAAAATCATATATATATATATATATATATATATATATATATATATATATATATATATATATATATATATATATATATATTTAATTTTGAATATATACGTAAAAATAAAATTAATTTTTCTATGTATAAGATTTTAAACAAGTGAAAGTAAACTTTTTGCTGAAAACTTATTTTTTTCGTTAATAAAAATCGATTCGACTTGAAATGTCTATAAGGACATCATATGTATGCCAAGCGATTGATTGGTATTCAACCGTTTCTGGGAAGAAATCGAGATTGTAAATTCTCATAGTTTATAGATCTTTTTGACGCCTACCAGTTTGCATACAGCCACGTTTATGTATGATGTGCGGCACACTTCATTACGGAGTTACAAACCTTGAATATGATCCGATATTTGTAAATCAGTTTTGTGTGGGGCGAATAACAAAGAGAAGCAAATATCGATTTTTAGCAATGGATATTTTTAGGCTGGCTTCGTACACAGTCAAAGACACATACGGATACACGGATACACACACACACACACACACTCACACACATACATATATATATATATAGAGAGACATGTACAAAATCTGCGACACTGGCATGTCGATGTTATCGATCAACAGCTATTATAAACTGAGATCTCATCAGGCAGAGTTAGAATCCGATCTTAACCGTAGATCATATTTGGAAAGAACCTTATATATATATATATATATATATATATATATATATATATATATATATATATATATATATATATATATATATATATATATATTAACAATAACCGACAATTTTTGTCTGGTTAATTTAGTATTGATCCCTCCAATTTTCCGGATTAAAATCTTAATCTCGGAAGAAAATTGGCTGATGAAACTGCCGTAATGTACATGTTGGTCCAGAGTACTTTCTGACCCGTCTGAGTCCATCGTCAGTGGAATGATGACAAACAGGTAAATACCTGGAGTGAGATTTATAATTAATTATGGCGGGAAAATTTATATATGAAACTATATTTATTAGGTATTATAAGCATTTAAGTATATTAGTACTAGTGTTAAAATTAATCTTGTTAATAGCAGGTTTTTTTTGTTTTAATGAGTAAAGCTTCTAGTATGTGGAGTTTTTGTGTATTAGTATTATGTTCTAAGATTTTAGTATTTTAGTATTATTTTAATAATACGTGTCTTAAGGAAAAAATACTGCCACGATATATATATATATATATATATATATATATATATATATATATATATATATATATATATATATATATATATATATATGCTTTTGACAACTGAGGATGATTCGACAAAGAATCAAAAAACGTTCGTGAAATCTGTGAAACCTAGGGAACATTTATTTATTTTTTGATTTTAATACAAAAAAGACCATCAGAAAAATTGAAATAAATAAAAGAAGGTATAATTAAACAGACGAATTCTGTTATTTTTAACAATGTTTGCATAAATATATATATATATATATATATAGTAAGTTATGAAAATGTATTTATGGCAATTAAGCTACACAGAGGCTTCCGAGTTTCATCCCCGTAGGGAATCGTCAAGCTAAAATTCCTTCATCTTCATCAAACTGTATGTTTTCTGTTTCGATCTTTTTCCCAACTGTGAGGGCCAAACTTAATTCTAATATATTTTGAGAAAGTATGGACAACTTTCAAAAGTCGACTTAAGTCAGCGTCTCAACTGGAATGCAGCTTAAGGTCATCCATGAAGAGCAGGTGGTTGACTCTTTTGTTTGGGTCTTGTTGGCGGTCTTAGCCCAGGTTGTAGACACCTCGTTCAGTAATTTACTTAGTTGATCTATCGCCAGGCAAATGGATAGAGGAGATAAGCTATCTCCTTGGAAGATTCCCCTTCGGATCTTGACGTCAGAGATTGTAATTTGAATTAATGAACTTATTTATATGAATTATGGAATACATATTCTAGAAAACACGGTGAGAAACGTGGGCACATTATTTTTTTTGTAAAATTTACCATTTAGGGGGCGCGCTCTCAAAATCGCATACTACCCCATCACACAAAATGAAATAAGCGAGATGCGATTTTATACTACCGGTTAAGCTTATTACTATTGCAAGGCGTCGTTGATTTTCTCCCTCAGTTTCTAGCTATATATATATATATATATATATATATATATATATGCTTTTTTTCTCAGCTTGCGTTATAAACGTAAGCAGACAAACGTAAATATGTTTAATTACGTAAGCAGACAAACGTACATATGTTTAATTACGTCATCAGACAAACGTAAACATGTTTAATTACGTAAGCAGACAAATGTAAATATGTTTTATTACGTAAGCAGACAAACGTAAATATGTTTAATTACGTAAGCATACAAACGTAAGCATGTTTAATTACGTAAGCAGACAAACGTAAATATGTTTAATTACGTCATCAGACAACAGTAAATATGTTTAATTACGTAAGCAGACAAACGTAAACATGTTTAATTACGTAAGCAGACAACAATAAACTGCGTTTAGTTACTAAAACTGTTAAAAATAAATTGCGTTTCGTCAATTACAGAACGGATAAAGTACATATGTAAATGTATGACAATGTGTCTTTTAAGAAAAGGGAAATCTAACCTTTGTTATTCCATACTTAGATGATGTAGCTTTACATGCATATGATTCTCCAGATCTCGCAGGGCATTCTTATTTCACTGAAACCTTAACTACAGCTCGCTTTGATTTAACATCTTTCTTATGTCATCTTTTTCAGCTCTTGGCCTTTTGGCGTCATGCCTAAGGTAAATACATTCAAAAGGATGTAATTTTTATTTAATATAGAAATAAATGTTCCCGCGGAATGTATTTGCCTAAATACATTTTGGCCAAGATCAAAGTGTAGTATCTGTTCCGATGGATACTGCACCCCATACACTGGTATCGTCTTGGCCTTCGGGGCTTGATTCCGCCGGTCTGTGGGTTTGTCCTGTGCAGTTCTAGGAGGCCCACCCTCCCAGGCTTTGCCTACCCTCTTTGGGGAGGAGTAAGTTTATTGCTTACTGCCTGAGGCGTCCCTACCGGGGAATGCCGACGGGGCTGCCCAGGCAATTTTTAATGGCCAGAGTGCTCACCTTCTCGGGCGCTGGCTTTTCAAGTTCCACTTTCCCGACCCGACCTTGGGTCACATCTTACCTTGTTGGAGTAAGATAAAACTGGCCTTGTGCCTAACCTCCTGGAGAGGAGATAAATAAATACTACATACGTGAGGTCTTCTTAGACCTTCAGCTCAGCTGCAGCAAGCCAGTTCAGAGTTTTAGCGTCCATGTTAATAAGGCCCAAATCGCCATTTGGTGGCCGGTGTTTGGGGCAGCTGGTGATGACGTGTTCCGCGGTCTGCAGGGGGTCCCCACATTCGCATTGGGCACCATCCGAGACCCCACCTCTTTATTGACTCACCAAAGCGTCCTACGCCTCTCCTCGGGCGATTGAGCGTTTTCCACAGCTGGCCAGGGCGATCTGTGGGGTCCTTGATATAGTGGTGAAGCCTGGATGGTTCTACTTGTCTTCTTCTGTTCCTTCTACCTTGCCTTTACCCAGGAAGTCTTGCTAGTGCCAACTGGTATTGTGTGGAGCAGTTTCAGTTATGTGAGTTCGAAATTTAATCATACCCTGTAACCCATTGCACCTGATCATTATATCTACACTTTAACCCAGAAATACATTTCCACCAAGGAATATGCAACGCACTTTCAAGTGAATGCCTCTTGCCGAACGCTAAATTTCCTATTGTTTGCAACGAAAATGAATGAGAATAGAAAGAGCTGAAAATAGCTTTCAAGATGGCGGCCAAGTGTTGCCCTGAATTCGGTCTAATCCGATAATAAGCGCGCCATAATCAGAAGTAAAAAAAGGGTATTTAATCGTAAGATGTTAACAATTGGCTCGATGTTTGACAGTCAAAAGAAGATTAAGTGTATTGGTGTTAGACAACCTTGTCATATCATGGCTATATAGTCATTTAAATTAGTGTCTTTTAAATGCCAAAGGTCGTGATAAAGGTGATCGTTTGTACCATACCAGAAAATCTCTCTTTCTGTCCGTCTGTCTGTATGTCTGTCTGTATGTCTCTCTCCTTCTCTCTCCCTCTCTCTCTCTAATCATGTAATTTGATCATGTCTTTATGGAAACAGATAGAAAATACTTATAATTAAAAAATACGTTAAGAATGTATTATTTTCTCGTAAGTAATTTTTATACTATTATTAATATCGCCAATGGCGCAATGGATAAAGGTGCTAAATTTAATCGGTTCTAAGTGACACTCTTCTACAGGTTGAAGGTTCAATGCTCACTACAAGCGCTACCAACTAAGAATATTATAAAAATTACCCATGGCTGATGGAAGAAAAAGGATCTACCCTGTAGATAAAGTGAAGGGGTTTAGTTCAAAATTCCGTATATATTTCATGTTCCCGAGTACGACAAACTGCATCTGAAGAAGGTCGGAGGTTAAATCGGCCGAAACATTGTGAGAATAACATCCACGATGAGAACAATATTTTGAATAATCGAAATAATACGAACTTGGTTTCTTGTTTTCGTTTTTTTAAATATATATGTGTGGCATTAAAATGAATATAATTATACCAGTTTCCATAACATATATATTTTTTAATTAATTAATTTATAAATTAATGTTTGTATACAGATATTTAAATTAATTAAAAAATTAATTTAAAAAAATCTGTATACAAAAATTTATCAATAAATAAATTAATTAAAAAAATCTATATATAATGTCGTATTAGTGGGTTCCCCACATGTGAGTTTGCTCCTTTCTTTGTTTTTTGTTTGGTTTCACCCAAAAATGAACCACTGTATAATGTAGGTTTTTTCAAGAGACTTTAATCCAATAACTTTTTACTCTTTATGAATTTTTCTAATGATTTTGTAATGTTACAGAGACGATATTAACATAAAAATGTTGTTTGGCACAAGACAAATGAAACGGACCGTAAAAATATATCTCACAGAAATGTTACGTTTTTTCGAAATGTGAAAAAAAAATAAAAATAAAATAAAAACATGGTTATTGGAATATAATATGAACCTGACCCACCACCACATGTGATAAATTGCTTTCTAAATTATAACGTTATTATTTCAGTCCGGTCTGTAAACTGCATAAGTACCATTAAAAAAATTCTTACTAATTCTCTGAATTTTTATGGGTTATGGTTACAACAAACAAATAGTTTGAATTATCTCCCCTTTCAACTGACTCTTCTAAGATAAAAATGAAAATTTCATCTGCCCCCGATAATACAGAAGCACGTCATATTCCTTTCGGGGGACATTGTAATCTATACAAATGTAATTTATATTGATATAATCTCTCTTAAAAAATATTTCAGTTAGTTCGAAGAGATCAAGGTGCTCCTTCCTGGTGCTTACACTTGATTTCATTATGATTTAAATTTATATCCGAGTGCTCTTTTAAGAATGTTTCAGGGCTGCTATTTGGATTTCGCTTTACCTTCGTTTTCCAGGGATTGTGTCGATGTACTTGAAATTTAAAAAAAAATTTGGCTAGTTGCGCCTACCACAACCGGTATAATGTTTATTTCCCCCAAATACTATATTGTTTTTAAGTAATTCCTGAGGTCCTGATGTTAGATAGTGGGGGTTGCAAGAGTAGGAGGGCTCCCTGAAAGAGAGGGTTGGAGCCAAAACGGAAATCGGAAGTGACGTCACGACGGTGGGAGGCTTTGTCGACCTTCTTGTTCCTGTCGCCAGTAGCGTCGAATGTAAAAAGTGGGCAAAGTGATATAGTGTCTTTCTCAAATTCACCCTTGAGTCTCTCTCTCCCTTCCTTACCCCACACATAAATTCTGCCAAGTGTGTTATGTCAGAATAAACGGTTAAAAACCCATGTACGGCGTTCGCGTACTTTTGTTTATGACGACGATCGTGATGATCAACAGCCCCGCAGCACTAATGATGGTGACGAAGAGATCGCGCCGGGGCAGACAGACACCCATGTTCGTAGTCGCAATGGCGTCGAGCGATAAGCTATACTCGAAGATAAGCGAATATCCAACCCTGATATTCGGTGATCTTTTCGCGTTCGGTTCTATTTAGGTCATTCGGAACGGTTACATCAATAATGAGAACAGTTGTTTCAAGTTTATTCAATATAACAATGTCTGGCTTGATGGCCTTGTCTTTTATGTACTTGCCCGCTTGTATTTCTTTGTCATATAACACTATCATCTTTCCGTTTGATGTTATGGATGAAGATTCATGCTCCCAGATGTTCAACGATATCTCCAGCTGCATCTTTCCGCAAATGATATAATAATGGAGGTATTTATACACTTTGTTGTGGCGGACAGTGTAGTTGCCATTTGTCAGTGGGATCTGGCGTCCAGACATTAGGTGGCTCGGACTCTCGATCGCTAGATGGCAAAACCTACACCATTTGTAGGCCATTTTAAACATTTGTGAGTAAGAATTGGTCTTCTCCGGCTATAATGGTGCTTTCCTTATCAAATGGAAGTCTTTTTTGTATGTTTTTTTTTTGTATGTGTATAAGGTAGACACATTTCATTTCTTACTATCAGTAGTTATCCTTTCAAATCGTCTGCACACATTAATACTTACATAAACACTTACATAAACACTTACATTAACGCTTTCATAAACACTTACATTAACACTTTCATAAACACTTACATAAACACTTTCATAAACAATTTCATAAACACTTTCATTAACACATTCATAAACACTTACATTAACACTTACATAAACACTTACATTAATACTTTCATAAACACTTGCATAACCACTTACATTAACACTTTTATAAACACTTACATTAACACTTACATAAACAATTTCATAAACACTTACATTAACACTTGCATAAACACTTTCATAAACACTTACATAAACACTTACATAAACACTTACATATACACTTTCATAAACACTTCATAAACAATTACATTAACACTTTCATAAACACTTACATAAACACTTACATAACCACTTTCATAAACACTTTCATAAACATTTACATTAGCACTTACATAAACACTTACATTAACACTTTCATTAACACTTACATAAACACTTACATAACCACTTTCATAAACACTTTCATAAACATTTACATTAGCACTTACATAAACACTTACATTGACACTTTCATAAACACTTACATAGACACATAAACACTTAGATAAACACTTTCATAAACACTCACATTAACACTTACATAAACACTTACATAAATATGTACACGCGTTTATTTGTTATTAAATCGCCAGTTTTTAAGGGGATAATGTAAAGAATAGTGTTGAGACGATTAATCAGGATCGGAATCGGAATCGGGAATCGAAAAAATGTGTGCCTATTTTCCGATGCCAAAAACGATTCTTTTATTTTTTTGTTTGTTTTGTTTAAAACTTAATTTTCCATTGCTGGTACTAATGATAAAATCAAAAATATTTATTGATTTAAAACTACCAGTAAAACTAAAATCTATAGATCACCCCCTTCCCCCCCACAAGTGTATTTTTACATTTGCGAAAATATATGCACATATTACATGGGCTTTTACAGTAATCCGGAAATAAAACAAAATAAAACAAAATCTCTATAACTAAATTTTTAGAGGTTTTAAAAGAATCGGAGTCAGTAATTGTATCGGCATCGGGAATTTAGAACAAAATCGACAATTTTATCGGAATCGGGAAAAATATTGAAATCGTCCAATCACTAGTAAGGAAGCTCTCTAATCGTCATAAGTAAGAAATACACAAATGTAAAATCATAAAATAATCAAATTTTAATCCCAGAAAAAAATAAAGATATGAAAAAGAAAAATATGAAGAAAAAAAATCAATAAAATGAAAGAAACTGTAAAAAATGAAGAAAAACTTAATTTATTGAAAGTTGAAAGAAGAGGAAATAAAAAATGGCTACACATAAAAACGAAAACGCATTATTCATGTAAGTTGATGCGGTTATTTTTGTGCTTCAAAGGAATATACTGCAATGGACGTGAACATATAAACAGGAATTACATGTCGCATGAAACAAGATTGAAACAAGATGTCGTCTGGCATTTGCAAAGCGTACACTTGCTTATTTATTATTTTTAAAATGTTTTATTTTTGTATTTATCTACCTCCCACAGCGGTAAAATTTGACTCAAGGTCGGGAAAGTGGGATCGAAAAGCCAGCGCCCTAGAGAAAGAGCACTCTGGCCTACAAAAATGCTTGTGCAGCCTCGTCGGCATTCCATGGTAGGGGCGACTCAGGCGATTAGCAATAAACTAACCACTTCTCAAAAAGTGAGAAGGAAAAGCCTGGGAGGGCGCACCTCTTAGAACTGCACAGGACAATATCTGAGACCGGCGGAATCAAGGCCGGAAGGCCAAGACAGTACTTATCTACAGCGTGTAGCATCCATCAGAACAGATACTAAACTCTGATCTGAGCCAAATAGTTGAGGAAACATTTTTTTTTTACACTTGCTTATATTTACTTGTCTGGATTGAAAATAATAGTCTGACTGTAGATTGAGCAGATCTCTTTAATTATCTTTCTTTGTTTAAAATGACCCAAAGCTTCTTTATATATATATATATATATATATATATATATATATATATATATATATATATATATATATATATATATATATATATGTATATATATATATATGTATATATATATATATGTATATATATATATATGTATATATATATATATATATATATATATATATATATATATATATATATATATATATATGGTACGTCAATGAAAATTAGTAAGACCTGCAAATGGAAGCAAATCGGTATTTTCAGTTGTTCAAAACAAGGAGTAGTTTAGTTAATAAAAACATTTATTTTTCATCTCTTTCTTTCCTTAAACCAGGCTTTTCAAAGATTAAAATCTTATCATCAGAGGAAAAATTATGATTGATAAGTTGACAGGGTAGGACTGTCAAAGTTCCAAATTTGAAAAAGTTTAAGGAAAGAAAGAGATGAAAAATAAATGTTTTTATTAACTAAACTACTCCTTGTTTTGAACAACTGAAAATACCGATTTGCTTCCATTTGCAGGTCTTACTAATTTTCATTGACGTACCATATTTTTGCTCTATCCAGTATATTGAGCTTTCCTTATTTCACAATAGGTCCAACTCTCTAAAAGTTTACCTTTTAGTTATAATTTACATACTTATATATATATATATATATATATATATATATATATATATATATATATATATATATATATATATATATATATATATATATATATATATATAAAAGTCAGGTTCATATTATATTCCAATAACCATGTTTTTATTTTATTTATTAATTTATTTTCATATTTCCAAAAAAACATAACATTTCTGTGAGATATATCTTTTACGGTCCGTTTCATTTGTCTTGTGCCAAACAACATTTTTATGTTAATATCGTCTCTGCAACATTACAAATTCATCAGAAAAAATCACAAAGTTATTGGATTAAAGTGCCTTGAAAAAACCTACACTATGCAGTGGTTTATTTTTGGGTGAAACCAAACAAAAACAAAGAAAAGAGCAAACTCACACGTGGGGAACCCACTAATACGCCATTTTGAATTTTTCATTCAGAACTAGTACATCCTAAAAGTTGTGTGGACATTTATAAATTTTAATTCAGTAATATTTCTTAAAATAGTTAATAAGTTCTATAATTTATTTATAAAAATTCTAATTCACTTGAGGGTAATTTTTATACTGTCTAAAGTTACATCAATTAGCCTTCAGATGTCTATTTAGGTCATTTGGATACGAAGCTAACAACGGAGCTGGTCTCTTTTAAGTTCAACAGTTTAGAGCCAGTTTCATAGACTCAGCCATCCATTCAAGCAACTATTAAGATTGTTATACTTCGGTGTTTTTTTGGAAGATGTTTAGTATTTATTTATAAATCGTTTAAATCAATACTAAGATCAGATTACTTACCCAGAATTCTTCACTTAAGTAGTAAGTTTTTATTAAATGCGAAACTAAGGGGGGATTTGTCCCTTACAACGAAAATCGTTTATAGTTACCTAGACATGAATCAAAATACCGAAAGAAGCTATTAAATATTTATTTATTTATTTTATGATATTTATTTATTTTATTTTTTATCAAATGATGTTTAAATACCTCATTTTAAAGTATTATGAGGATTCAAAAGTACTTTTAAGGACATTTATACTTAAAGTAATTGTGATTACGTTTTATATTTAACTCGTATTATCATGTGAATACCGACAAGCACCAATGTCAATATCAGGTCCCACTGTAATTGTAGGCCTATATTTAATATTAGCTTGTGCGCATATATATATATATATATATATATATATATATATATATATATATATATATATATATATATTATAATATAAAATGAAGTAATAAAATAAGGTGTCAATCAAATTTTATTAGAATTCAAAGTTCATGCAAAGCATCCTTAAGTCCTTAGCTCATGAGTTTTCAAAGATAATTCTTCTCTTCAGAGGACCATTACCGCAGTTATACTACTACAGGCAATAAAATTACGCTTTGAAAATATATAAAATTATATACACAAATATATAAAAATACATAACATCAAACATATCAATCCAAAAACATACTTTTGTTGAATCCATACAGTCCATCCAGGTCATACAAGTTGAGAAGCATAATCAGGAAGGACATTACTCCAAGATACAAACAGCAGTCCAAATATGTGAAATTGAAGGGGCCGGCAAGGTTATCCAGTCGCGAAATGTGTCCATATTCAATGTTAATGATAAATAAATCAATCAAAATAATACAAAAAGTCCAATCAAAGTTCCGAGATCCCAACATGTGCAACTCTAATCAAATCCAAATTCGTTGTTTAATTAGAAAACCAGCTAAATCCGAATTGAGCAAAACAAGACGGACTCCCATCACATCTAGCCAGATATTAATGCTCTATCCAGTATATTGAGCTTCAGTTTTTTTATCCGGATGTTTCACTAATTATAAGATATTAGTTGACGCTTATATCTTTTGTTGGATTGCTTCATATATATATATATATATATATATATATATATATATATATATATATATATATATATATATATATATATATATATATATATATATATAGTGTGTCAGGTTATATTTGAAAATAAATCAAATAAAGTGCTCAATCATATAAGAGAGCTAATATAATTTATTTAGATACTGTATATTACATATTTCAGCAATGTACCGCGGTTTCATCCAAAAGATGTCTAAATCTGCCCTTTTGGATGAAACCGCGGTACATTGCTGAAATATGTAATATACAGTATCTAAATAAATTATATATATATATATATATAAGTCAGGTTCATATATTCCAATAACCATGTTTTTATTTTATCATTTTTATTTTTTCACATTTCTAAAAAACATAACATTTACGCATGTATATACATTTCTGCATATATATATATATATATATATATATATATATATATATATATATATATATATATATATATATATTTAACTTTATATACATGCATACCCTAAATATTAAATTTTACAAATAAAATAATGTGCCTAGGTTACTCACTCCTTTTGGCTAAGATCAAAGTGTAGTATCTGTTCCTATGGATACTGCACCCCATAGACTGGTATTGTCTTGGCCTTCGGTCAATGGGTCTGTCCTGTGCAGTTCTAGGAGGTCCACCCTCCCAGACTTTGCCTCCCCTCTTTGGGGAGGAGTAAGTTTATTGCTTACTGTCTGAGGCTCCCCTACCGGGGAATGCCGACGGGGCTGCCCAGGCAAATTTTAAAAAGCCAGAGTGCTCACCTCTCGAGCGTTGGCTAATCTAATCCCACTTTCCCAACCTTGTGTCACATCTTACCTTGTGGGAGGTAGATAAATAACGGCCTAGGTTACTCACTCCTTTTGGCTAAGATCAAAGTGTAGTATCTGTTCCTATGGATACTGCACCCCATAGACTGGTATTGTCTTGGCCTTCAGGGCTTGATTTACGCGGGTCTATGGGACGGTCCTGTGCAGTTCGCCTCCCCTCTTTGGGGAGGAGTAAGTTTATTGCTTACTGCCTGAGGCGCCCCTACCGGGGAATGCCGACGGGGCTCCCCAGGCAATTTTTAATGGCCAGAGTGCTCACCTTCTCGGGCGCTGGCTTTTCAAACCCCACTTTCCCGACCCGACCTTGGGTCATATCTTACTTGTGGGAGTAAGATAAAACTGGCCTTGTGCCTAACTGCTGGAGAGGAGTAAATAAATACTCACTGTGTTGCCGTGAATATATATTCCAAAATTCATATTGATCCGTTCATTAATTTAGGAGTGTATCCTGTGCATTGAGATATATAAATATATCCACATACTTAACTTTATGTCTAGAGAGATAAATTCGAACAACGCCGTGAAAGTTATGGAATTCGTACGTGCTCGCTCGTACGATACTGTTTCGGAAGAAAACTGCCATGTCATTCTGAGACGAGAAAGAAAAATTGGAAATTTCTTGAATTCACGATTAAATATGATCAACACTAAAAGGTGATTCAATAATTAAAATTGACATTTGTTAATTAGCAGTTCGGAATTTGTTTTCGTCGACTTGTATGACGCCTTAACTGAAGCACCGGAAGAAGAAACATAAAAAAAAACCCAGACAAAATGTGTCTCCATGTTGGACATGCTTCATATATTAGCATAGATTAATTGAATTAAAATTGAAATGTGAAAGAAGAATTCTGATCGACAGAAATTGTTTAAATTACATTAAGCATTGGAATGCGAATGTTACAATGATATTAATTGTGATTCGGATGCTAAGAACGTTCAAGCAGTAATTGGTAAGAAGAAATGCGAATCTGGGAAAAGATTGGAACAATACAAGCTACAAGAATATCAATAGAAAACCATTTCACACAGTGAAAAGACATCGACCTACACGTATTAGAAAAAAATCAATATCAACATTAAAAACGACAATAAACTTCAATTTTTTAAAATGAAAAATCGCTCCAGACAAGGCATGAAGCCACTTGATGTAAAGAGCTAAAAAATACTACTTCAAATTAAACAAAAAAAAACAAAAAAAAACTAGCCAACTATAACTGTTAGGTGGATAGATTCCGACCAAGATAACAGCAATTCTTCCCCCTTTGTCAGAAACATCGCTCATGAATGTGAGGATTACAGGACAAAATAAGGGAAGCTGAAAGTAAACCCAAAATCTACTTTCTACTCTCTAAAAACAAATCGTATATTTAACAAACATCACAAATTTTGAAACAATTATCAAAATTGTTTCTCCGAACATTATTTTGTTCATAAATTATTTGATTTTGTAAATTGTTGAATTTGCTTTCTGATTGTATTATTTCATTATATTTTCTGCAACCAAGAAGTGAATATAAAGAAATTGACTAATGATTTTTGAAATATCAAAAATGTCTCTAATTCATGGTGAATAAAGTTATATTTTTGTGAATTTAGTTCTTTTATATATTTTTTGTACTTTTTACATTTGATTTGATGGAAATAAATCAATTATTGTAAGTTGTTTCCTAATAATGTGTATAGTTGCTAATTACTGGACATTACTAAGAAATTCCTCACTAAAACTTTTCTCGGTAATTATTATTTAGTAGTAATTTTGGTCTTCACATGTCAGCCCCCAGTTCTGGACCCCAGTCGCATGTTTGCCAGGCCTATATTATGGATCGCCTTGGCTGTAATAATTCTATCTTAAGCTTTCGATTACAAATGAATCACAAACACGAACAATGATTCACCTTATTTTTAAAATGGCTGCAAAACATCATTGTCACAATTACCGGCCGATTTCATGCCTCTTGTTTTTTTTTTTTTTAGATGAGGGTGGGTGGGGGTTGCACAAACTATACATCGACATTTTTGAAATATAAATTCTTCTTAGTAAAAGCAAAGATCGATGAAATGATCAATGTATTTGTTGATTATCAAATTAAAAAAAATCTATATCTTTGATGCCGATTTTTATTGCCGTAGCCATAACCTTGCTCAAATTTGAAAAGTTGGCTCGACAGAATCTTCCCCACATAGTTCAATTTTGTATAATGCGTAATTAGCATCCACACCTGCATACACAACTACATACGCATACATGCATACACGCAAAACTCACGCATGCTCTCGTTCCATCTGCCATGACTGGGAAGAGGTCTTCAGTAATTCACAGTTCTTTCTATCGCCCGCACTGAGGATTGAACCTTCAACCCTCAGAAGACTGTCACTTAGAACTGAATTGTACTTCTTCCCAGTTATGGCAGATGGTACGAGAGCATGCTACCCTCGTGGATTTAATAAAGGGTTCTGTTCGAAATTCCGTCCAGATTCCCGAGTTCAACAGAAAGATTCTCAAGTTCGGCAAAGTACACCTGAAGAAGGTCGGAGGTTACATCGGCCGAAACGTTATGATAAAAAATACTCAAGATGAGAACAGTAATCCGAATATTCCAAATTCTACATTTATATTTTTGTTGTCCCGCCCGGGGAGTCCCTATTTAATTGCCTCCCCACGAGGGCAGAGTTAGACACAAGGTCGGTGTTTAATGTGGGGAATATTAAAGGGTACTCTGGATTTGGACACAAATAAAAATTTCCTCAGTCTAGAAGGAATTCTTTCTTCACCGACCGAGGATAGAACAGATGAAGTGTAGTATCAGAACAGATACTACACTTTGCTCCCAGCTAAAAAAAAACCCAGAACAGTCGCTTGTTCCGATTTACCTGCCTCTCGACGAGGGCAGAGTTAGACACAAGGTCGATGTTAAATGTAAGGAAACCGAAGAGCACGCTGGATTGGGACAAAAAAAAATTTGCCTCAGTCTTGAAAGATTAATTCAGGTATTAGAAGAGATACCACATTGTGATCTTAACCAAAAGGTCTCTTCAGAAAGTCTTCATAAAGTTAAAGACTGCGTTTTAAATGAAAGATTCCATGAGCGATCGTTTCCATTATATCTTCTCAAAGTTCGATCCTTGCGTGTCTGCTAAGTCAGTTCTTTCTACGTTTCCGTGTCCATTTTAATTGAACGACGAAAGCAGAGCAAATAAATAAATGAGTGGCCATCCCCAAACGAAACCGGTGATTATTATTGTAAGCGCACGGAATAATGCAACGCCATGCTGACCAAAATACATTCGATTAAATTCGAGACGATCGTTTTAAATTGAGACATTCAGAAAACGACGACCGTAAAACTTATTATTTAATCAAACGCACTTCAGGATGAACAACTACATTTCCATTATCGTTTATTGATAAAAATGAATAAAATTGGCCATTTCAAATCATATTACTCTAAATCATGCTATATATCGCTCTTTGTTCTATATTGGGGCTGGTATTTGAACCTTATATATATATATATATATATATATATATATATATATATATATATATATATATATATATATATATATATATATATATATATATATATATATATATAAGGTTCAAATATATATATAAGTTCTCTCCAAATATGATCTGAGGTTAAGATCGGATTCTAACTCTGCCTGATGATATCTCAGTTTATAGTAACTGTTGATCGATAACATCAACATGCCAGTGTCGCAGATTTTGTACATGTCTGTGTAAAAAAAGTTATCATATATAAAGCTCTATTTTGATATTGAGCACTTTTTATAAACCCGGTTAAAATTCTCTGGATTACCACCCTGTGGATATTTTTTACCTGGATTATCACCATTATTATATATATATATATATATATATATATATATATATATAAAATACAGAAATTCAATGAAACATCAGTACCGTCGGTTTCAAAGCGGGAGGTTAATCCCGATTATCGTCAGCTGATAAACATTTTAGAAATGTTGGAACTTATTCGGTCACGCCTAAGATCACGTAGGACGTGATCTGTGTGAAATGAGGGGGGGGGGGGTGTTTACATATGTGTGCGTAAGGGGTTAAATTTAGATTTTAATATTTAAATTTTTAATATATATAAAACGGTTGTTAATTGAAATAAAGTAGAAAAAAGGGGGATTTGTAATATATATTAAAAAAATATGTGTAAGAAATTCTGTAGGGCAGAGGTCGGGATTAACCTCCCGCTTTGAAACCGACGGTACTGATGTTACATTGAATTTCTGTATTTTATAAATAAATATTTACGCTCTTAATCCTTCGAAATCTCGGATTTCTTAATTAATCGAGCACTCTGTTGGGGTTTTCCTGCCCTACCACACAGTACAAAAATGCCTGAGCAGCCCCGTCGGCATTCCCCGCTAGAAGCGCCTTAGGCGACTAGCAACAAACCAACCCCTTCTCGGTCGTCGATGTGGACAACAAATATTAAAACGGGCATGATAAAAAAGAACCAAAACACTCCGGAAGTTTATTCCATCTGCGACGATGTAGTAATGTACGGTGATCGCGTGGTCATTCCGGCGACATTGCAAACACGTATTCTGCGAAAGTTTCATGTGGCGCAATCAGGCATATCACAGACGAAGAGTTGTATGCGTAGTTACGTCTATCGGACGAACATGGATCGAGATATCGAGAATACAGTTAAACTATGTAAAAGGTGTGCGTAAGCAGCAAAAACGCTGCTGCTTTCTTAGATTAGGACCCACGCTGAAATAGACTTGGCGTCGGTACTTTCCGGATGTTTACGTAAACCGCCGGAAAGTACCGACACCAAGTCGGTTGACCTACCTGCGTCCAGAAAAAAACAAAAAAAAAACGAGGCTGGATTTATAAGTAAAACAAAACAAACAAAACAAACAAAACAACAAAACCAAACATTAACCAACAGTTAAAGCAAAAAACAAAAATCAAATAATACATTTAATCAAATTGTATGAACAAAATATTTATTTTTTTAACGAAGAAAAAAATAAACAGGCGATATATTACATTTTTTAAGTGTTTTTTTTTATTTTTTACTGAAACTTATTTTTGGTTTCGTTAGGGGTAGGGGTTAGGAGTTAGGGTTAGGGTTAGGGTTAGGGTTAGGTATTAAAGTTTTTTTGCAATCAGTTTTTCTTCCTAACAAAAGTTAATCACTCCTTCGGGAGACGCAACAGCTTGTGAAAATTCATTGCAGTACTTTCGCGTTTCAATCAGTTGCAATCGCGTTTCAATCACTTGAAATGTTGACATGTAGTCTGCTTATTTTTTCGCAATTTGATTGGCTAACCGTTTCGGTACTTTCCGGCGATTTACGTAAACATCCGGAAAGTACCGACGCCAGATCGATTTTAGCGTCGGTCTTAATCTAAGAAAATACCAAAATCTCTCCATAAAATTCAAACCCTGGCCTAGTCGAGTATCCATATTGACTTTGCTGTATAATTGGACGGGTTATATTATCTGGTTGTAGTAGATAGCTTCACTAAAGGGACATATATATTTAAGTGCAAAATTACAACATACACAATGATTAGGGTTCTGCATGAATTGTTTGCATGTGTCGGAGTCGTATATTGTGTAGTATTGGATAACGGTACTCAATTCACGTCCAGTGAATTCAAAAGGTTTTATCAGTCGTTTTGGTTGAACACCTCACATTCGCGCCGTATCGTGCAAGATACAACAGGCTAGCAGAGCGATTTGTTGATATTTTTAAAAGAGCGTTAACAAAGCGAGCACTCCTACGGAGAAAGCCATATAGGTGTTTTTACAAGTCTATATAATGATCTCGAATGATAACGTTTCAAATTGAATGTCATCAGCGGAAGTTATGTTCGTAAAAAAAAATGTCAAGACGATTTTCGACTCATAAGATACCGGAACGAAATATAAATATAAGAAAATTACGTTTTCAAATCGGAGAAAAGAGGCTTTTCGTAATATTTAAGAACAACATATAATTCTGGGAAATTGGGATTGTAGATAAAATAATTGGGAATATGCTCTATATGGCGAAAGAGCCAAAATTTACTCAGTATACTGAAGTCATATGCCCTTAATAGGGTTAAGATGAACATTCATATACACTAAATGTACAAAAGCAAGGAGATTCCCACATTTTTACACTTTTATTGTCATTAAGGGTATGCGAGCACAACAGGGCTATGCATTTTACTGGTAGGAATTTTTCTTCAGCACACAGCACACACTTCATCCACTCATGCATAGAGATTTATACTGTAGTGATGTGATAATGAAATGGTTTGGTTGATATGTAGTCATACCCTTAATGACAATAAAAGTGTAAAAATTTGGGAATTTCCTTGCTTTTGTACATTTAGTGTACATGAATTTTCATCTTAACCCTATTAAGGGCATATGATTTCAGTATACTGTCATTTTTCATGGAATGTCACTACTTTTGTAAAGGCTATGCCTCAATACAATGCCTTCTCATAAGGTTTTTTGGAATTTTCCGGAAAACTAAGGTATATGGTAAACTGAAATTAAAATGCCATCAACTAGACCCTAGAACCTCTATCTCTGCCAAAAATCAGCAGAATCCATCAAATAGTTGATGAGATACAGGGTGGCACGTACGTACGTACACACAGATAACATGATTTCATGATTGAACTTTCTAGATCTCTGGGTTGCCTTGACTAATGATGCTGAAATTCTACACACTTATAGAACCTATCAAATAGAAATTTTGTGCAAAGTTTTAACTAATTTGGTTTATTGGTTTTTGAGTTATGATTGATCAAAGAGATGAGATTTCCAGCATAGGCCATTCGTGGGGTCTATTAAGGGATAGAGCGCTCTCGCGCCTCCCTTGATTTACAAAAAATAAAATAATTTTAGCTTTTAAGTAAAGTATTAATAATTCATATTTTAGGGGTCTTCATTATATTTGCATACGCCTGCACGAACCCCCAATAAATATCTACGGTTAATATTATCACCAGATGATTGACACTTTCCGATGACGTGACTTTCTTGAGTGAATACGCCCTCAACATTACAGACTGAGTCCACGTCTCAAACTGTTGACTTCTCAAACTTTTCCTAAAATTAATCAATTCATATTGGCCAGAGGGTGGAGGGGGTCTTCTACTGACAGCCACTCAAGAATAATCAACTCGAATTCACAATCAACAACGAAGGACATTTGAATAAATCAAAAAATAAATAAACTATAAAATAGTAAGAACAAACACTTCGTTTAAATTGGAATAAAAAAGTAAATTATATACTTCAAACAAACCATTATAGGTCGGCTTTTGATGGATTCAAATCAATAGATATATTCTCACACGCAAAGCCAATAGCTATTTTAAGACTCAATGGGAGTTTATCAATGTTTGTTTCCCCTAACGCTTTTTACCTATCTAGTGTAGCAGTTACATAATTACGATCTTTTTTTCATTTTCACTTGCATGTTTTCACTCGCGGAGTGATTGATACGTTGTTCAGTAAAAACACACTTTTAATGTTCTCACTAGCTGAAAGATATATACGTTGGACTATAAGAACACCGTTCGCGTAGGAGGCAACTTTCGTTTCCAAACCCTTTTCACGCGAATTATAATTTTTTTTAACGTAGTTCACCCCAAACAAGGCAGGCCGCCACTGTAGACGTAAGGGGCTACTGAGCAGAAAGAAAAGGGGAGAAGGTTGGGCGGGGGTCAACCTAAACTGGGATCTGCGCAGCGAGATGTCTGTTTACATGAATTTTAAATTTCTGCATGTCAGTACTGTCGCGGAAACAGGGGGCAGGGAGGGAATTCCAGAGGCCAGCAGCATGAGGAAAGAAGCTATTTCAGTAGAAGGCTCTCCGGCATCTGGGGATCTCCACAGTGAATGGATGGGATTTAGTTGATTGTCGAGTTGGTCTAGTGAATTTACGTCGAGGGGGCACCAGAGTAGCCAATTCATCGGAGCATAATCCATTGAAGTATTTGTAAAACAAACATAAGGATGCTACATTGCGGCGATGGGACAGAGACTGGAGCTTGGTTGACAGTGAAGAAACCTATTAGGTTGGCGACTCTTTTTTGAACCTTGTCAAGGAGGTAGAGAGTAGTAGATGATGCACCAGCCCAGATGTGGCAACAATACTCCATGCATGGGCGGATGGTGGCTTTGTAGAGATAGAGGATAATGTCAGGTGTGAGGAGTTTACTAGCACGGTAGAGGGAGCCAACCTTCTTTGCGGCCGCCTTGGCAATGTCATCAATGTATTTGTTCCAATTCATGTTACCTGTGAAGGTTAGGCCGAGGAGTTTGAATGATGAACTCTCAGGTAGGGTGTTATTTGCCATGACAATCGGTGGTTGGAGAGGTTTCTTGTAGTTATTGTAGGGAAGGAGCTTTGTCTTTGCGGCATTAAAAGTCACCAACCATTTATGACTCCAATCCACTACAGCCTGGAGGTCATTTTCTAAGGATTCAGTCATTGCTTCGGATATGATCGCGTCTGTTTTGCCAAACAATAGTCCCTTTTGAGTTGGCAATGCGACAAGGAATTATATCTCTCTCCTCGTCTCTAGCAATGACCTTGTTAGATAAGATGGAACTCATGGACTCAGGTCCATTTCTATAATACATACACGTTGGCTGACTCAACCTATTTTGTATTCCAGGCCATGCTTTGTGTTGATGAAACTGTTTGAATAATATTTATTTAAATTGTAGACAAGAAGTTTGTCCTTAGTGCAAAAACTTGGGGACCCTTTTTTTCATATCAATCTCTGTCCCATATGAGGGTTCTTGACAAGGTGCAGAAACGTATCTGTAATTTGATTAGCCACACTCGTTCTTCTTGTCTACATCCTCTCTTTCACAGACGTGATGTTGCTAGTCTCAGTCTTTTCTATAAGTACTATTATGGCATGTGTTATTCGGAATTGTGTAATCCATTCCTTGCCTCTTTGTTCCAGCTCTTTGACTCGCTTGTCTGCATCAATTTGCTGTTTTGATACCTCATTGTAATACAGCTTGCTATTCCAGTAGCTTATTTCGAACAACTGCAGGCTTGTGGAACTCTCTTCTTGTTGACTGTTTTCCTCCTACTTATAGTCCTTGACCATTGTACCGAGAGCAAATAGAATAATCGGGTGGATAGTTAGGAATATTATTTCGAGGGAGACAAATGTGTTAAGGATATATAAAGCTCTAATAAGATCTCATATAGAATACTGCACTCAGGCCTGGGCGCCAGCGACGAGACATGGAAATTGGAATATAATATTGAAAGTGGAAGGCGTACAAAGAAGGGTGACAAAACTAATAAGTAAAGGAGTGCAGTTACAGGGAGAGACTGGACAAATTGGGATTGACTACTTTGCTGGAGGGAAGAATGAGGGATGATCTCATTGAGACTTTCAAGATAATTAATGGCATTTCTAACTATGGTGATCTGGAAGGTTATTGTCAAGGCAGTTTTCAAAAACTAGATCTGTTAACCAGTTAAGTTTTTTTGCTCACAGAGTAATATGTTTCTGAATAAGTTGCCATATCGGATTGAGAGCAGCAATAACGTGGATCAGTTTAAGATGAGGTTGGAAAAATTCAGAAAAAGTGGTAGGAGGGAGAAATTGAGGGGGCACTTTTGGGAGTTGTGAAATGAAATATTTGACAGAATTTCATCTGGATATCGATACTGTACTAAGAGTTTAAATGTTTTAACAGTTGAATTGAGAAGATAGTTCAAGGGGAGATGCCCAAATAGGCATAGCAAACAAATAAATAATAATAATAACTGTGAGTTAATCAACGTTTATTTCCCGAATACTTTGGCCAAAAAGTTCGTTCATTTTTTTAATGTCATCTTTTCAGTCCCCAAAAGATCGTTTTATATTTTTATTCTTCAAATCTTGTATTTGGTATTATTATGAAACTCTATCCAAGAGGATATCAAGCATTTTGCTGTTATTGATCGGATCTATTGATATTTCATGCTATATATATATATATATATATATATATATATATATATATGTAAATGAATTATTTCTACATTTGAGTATTGGGGAAATGGTCGTTTGATCAGTACCATTGGAGAGCCATGAATATTATAACTGTCCTGTTTTTAAATCTCCGAAACAGTTACATGGTAAACAGCTGATGATCCCCGTTTTAATATTTCACGCTTAAGTTAAGGTCCCCTGTTTTTTGTTTCACTGTTAGATACTTGAATCCCCTTTTTTTAAAATTAAATTTTGTTTCTTTTTTTTCTGAATTTTTCTAACGAATTCTAAGTCTGCGATATCTTGGATTTAGTTAGTTTTTCTGGGAAATTAAACTGCATTTTCTTTTGTTTAAAATGACTAAAAGCTTCTTTAGACTATATATATATATATATATATATATATATATATATATATATATATATATATATATATATATATATAGCATGAAATAGAAACATTTCGGAGTCAGAACAGATCAGATCCGATCCAAGATAGCAAATCTTGCACACGCAAGGTACCCGATATCCTCTCGGATAGAGTTTTGTAACAAATACAAATATTCAAAATGGACGTATCTTAACATTTTAATGCAGTTCCACGGGGCATGTTTATTTTGGTATTTCATTTGTGTTTGCTTGCTGCATTCAATTATTATGTACGTTCTGTTATATATATATATATATATATATATATATATATATATATATATATATATATAATTTATTTGAAAACTATATGTTACATAATTCAGAAACGTACCGCGGTTTCCTCAAATGGGCTGACTTTTTACCTTTAAAAAAATCTCTATGCCCAGTGGAATCGTCGGCGTTCTGAATGAGGTGAAACCACGATGAGAAATGGCGTTATATCGATAAAGAAAAAAACCCCGGAAAGTCTCTCTGGAAAAAAGTTATTGGTTGGGAATTGATTGAGTTTTATTTTATTGATTATTTATAGTTTTTATTTTATTCTATTAAGTGTTGTATTTATTTATTCTCTTGAAGTTTGGTATTTTTAGTTTTATTTAAGATGTTTGTCATCGTAGCAGATAACTTTGACTTGGAAAGTGAAAATACAAAGGGAGAGGGGTGAATGCGTCGTTTAAAGGTTGTAATATTTAAGTGTCTTTTTGATGGTGATACCGGGTTTAAATTTATGTATCGGATTTATTATTTATTTTATTTATAGTCTTGTGTTTTAAAGGTATTATTTTGTTTGGTGTTTTATTTACATATTTATAATTGGTTGTTTCGTATTTTGAAGGATTATCTTGAATGAAAATAAAGAGAGCTGGCGTCTGAATATACCGTTAAAAAATGGTGCGTTGTTGACGTGCCCCTTTTAAAATAAGTACTGAGTTAGGATTGAAATAATATATGGGTTTTAATCGTAGTTGAGTTATATTAAAATGATTTAATTATTTATGGTGGGTGGTGTTGTCTGTGTTACTGCTTCAAAAGTGTGTTTATATTTAGCGATAACTGAGTGGTATCATATATTGATTAGGCTCTGGGTGGGATTCGTTAAATTATTTTATTTCTTTATTTATTATTTGTTTATTAGTTTGCCAGAGAACTGAAAGGGATATGGAGCATGAAGAAAGTGAATATAATAATCGTACGAGCACTAGGAACAGTCCCAAAAAACTTGGAAGAAAGACTGGGAGAAATTAAAATCAAAGGGATCACTGAGACCATACAAAGGACGGCAATGATCAAAACAACTACAATCTTAAGGAAAATCCCCGAATGCGGAAACCAACCAGTATAAGCTACAAACGGAAACCAGTCACCTGGAAGTTACAATAGAAAGAAAATAAAACCATAGGTAAAACACCACCACCACACGAATCAAGGAACAAAAACTGCCCCCCCCCACCAAAGTGAATACACCATCTTCGGCTGATACCACACACAATAGTCGTGAAGGATCAAGGAAGATGGGAAGACCGAGAGGGAGAGCATTAACAAGACCTCCACTGGAATAGCGCGGAGAGTGTTGGGACGTTGGGGAGACTTATTGCAACCCAAATCCCAGAGGAGACCAATGGTTCTTACCAGAGATAAATTAATGGTATGCGGCTGTTGCGATACCGCAAGCTCATTTGCAATGATTATCGAAAAAGAGGTGGAGAGTAATGGAAATCTAAGGAGACTTGTTGTCACTCAGACCCCAGGGAACACCACCAGTTGTAGTCGGCGAGCAATCACTGATGATGACCTGTGTGATAACCCTTAGTGGATAATAATAATAATAATAATAATAATAATAATAATAATAATAATAATAATAATAATAATAATAATAATAATAATAATAATATTATAAATCGATACAGTTTGTTGGCAAAGCATTTTTGACGTAAGCCGACCCTGGACCCCCTGTCCTTTGCTTCTGGCACACAATTTGCTCAATCGACTGTGACAGGGAAATCGATAAAGATGTTTCATATCACTTTGCCTTCATCGACAAAACAAATGAACATATTTTTAGAACGTATTTCTTGATGTCTTTCCAAACGGCCGGTTCGATACGGTCAAGTCATTTGCATTCTACGTGTATTATACGGCGCGAAACAACAATGGCGGCAAAGACGACTTGGAAGGAGAACGGTTTTACATTAAAGCATTTTTTTCGTGTCGTTTATGGGGATCATTTCTAAATTAGAGAGAGAGGGAGAGAGAGAGGGGAGAGAGAGGAAGAGAGACAGAGGTGAAGACACACACACACACACACACACACACACATATATATATATATATATATATATATATATATATATATATATATATATGTATGTATATACACACGGAATACTCACGTTGACACATCGGTTCCCGTTAGATCACTGAAGTGATGCAACGTTGAGGCTGGGCAGTACTAGATCAGTGACCATTTGGGAATACCAGGCGCTGTATGTGGACAGCTAGCTATGGGAAAATAGTGTCGTCAACCCGCACTGTCTAGCGTGGCGACTATGGCAAACTCCGTTGAATGACAGTCACTAATAAGATGTCGGAAACCAGGGAGGGGTTCCTCCTTCAGGGGTGATCAAAAACCCTGATAGTGATGATAGAAAAGAGAGAGAGAGAGAGAGAGAGAGAGAGAGAGAGAGAGAGAAAGACAGACAGACAGACAGACAGACAGAGATGCCGAGACAGAAACGGACACAGAGAGATAGAGATAGACAGAGAGCGACAGTCGGGGAGAAACAGAGAGAGAGAGAGAGAGAGAGAGAGAGATAGATAGAGAGAGAGAGAGAAAGAGAGAGAGAGAGAGACTGGGACGGATAAAGAGATAGAGATACACACACATAAGGAGAGACAGAGAGACAGCAACAGAGACAAAGAGAGACAGAGAGAAATGGAATGATAGATAGATAGATAGATAGAGAGAGAGAGAGAGAGAGAGAGAGAGAGAGAGAGAGAGAGAAGCGGAGGGGAAGACAGAGAGAGATGAAGAGAGACGAAGAGACAGAGAAACAGCGAGAGGTAAAGAGACAGAAACATACATATATATACATAGAGAGAGAGAGAGAAAGAGAGAGAGAGGGAGAGAGAGAGAGAATAAAATTACTCAAATTCAGTTCATACGAAATTGATTCCGTTCCCGCACCCGTTGAACCTTTGGATCAAAACTGATGCTGAACACTTTTCAAACATTCCTATCAAAGAGTTGACACATCATCGGAATGCAGAATTGGATTTTGAAGTCAGTGGAAACGTTGGCTTTGTTTCTCCAAACACCTGCTGGCACTCTTTTGTCCAGACTTTGACAGAAATTCTTCCACGAAGATGACAATCCACATTTTTTTTCAACTTGATTTCGAAAGTCGAATAATTGATATTATCGAATTCGAAAGATTTCTGAAAGGTAACGACAGATATTTAATTTTTAAAAAAACATTGCTATACAAATAAAATAGATTCTAATAGCTGAAATATTCGTTATTATTTTAATCCTCTAGATCAGCTGTGTTCTTTTTATGTCCATACATATAAACAAGCTAACCCGGTGAAGAAGGTGACTTTTCACCACTTGGCCATTCACTGTGGAGAAGCTGTATCTTATACATCTCATAGTGCTGAAATACCATGAATAGGCCATCTTAGAAAGGTACTGTTGTATACTGCTGCTTAAAAGAATGACGACACACGCGTATAAAAATATAATCGGATATTCTTATTGATTGGTTGCGACGAACAAGTAGAGTCTGAGTAGGGTGGGTACGGAGTTAAATTGATCTCTCGTATTCGCTAGCCATCTATAAAATAATGAAGAGTGACAAAAATGAATCGTGGACGAGTCCATTGTGGGTGGGGCGTCGAGAAAGAAAGAAAAAAGGCAACTTGATAAGTGTTAAAAAGGAGGAGGTTCCGTAGTGCAAGCAAGACTCGAAAGACGGCGGTTTCTAAAACGCGAAGAGCCGAAACGCCTGGTGATCGGAGTATCGAAGTACCGGAAGAATGGGAGTTTACCGATGTTTATAGCACCGATGAAGCTTTATTGGCTATGGTACCCAAGCCCGTCTTGCTGTTAGACTTTGTGTCCGCTGACTAAAAATGCGGCTGATAAGCAAGTTGGTACTGTGAAGGAATCCCCTGACTTGTACTTCATCAAAGTGCTTGTAGAACAATTGCTTCATTTCACGCTCGGATAGACAATGCAGAGCAAATTGCTTTCCAATCAGATGTATATACGAACGAGTTTCTAGCGGAAACCAAGTCGGTGACCTCAACAAGAAAAAGACTTTCATGAGACAAAAGTATGTCAAAAGATTGTCAAAAGATTGTTTAATATGTGTGCGTAGCCGGCGTAAACCATCCGGTAATGGCAAATAAAGAAAACCAAAGTTTTTTCATATACGTTCTGTTCTTTGTCATTCTTGTTGGCTCTTACCGGGTAATGCAACACATCCTCTTTTATCCCGATCTAAATTCGGGCCTGTAACATTTTTCGACGATCACGAACCCAAAACTGCAACGCCCATTTTGATTTTTAGCCTACACCCATAATGTAGCCAAGCCCCATATGGGCGTGACTTCCAACCGTTTATTATTTATTTAGCATCCGATGTGTCTACAGGTTAGATTTGCAGGTGTATCTGCATCAAATAACCGGATGTGTATTATTCAGACCAGGTGTTGTGTGCGGTAACCAAACAGTACTGCTCTTTTACAACTCCCTATTTTTACGCGAAGTTGCTACAAATATGCGTAAAAATAGGGGCGACCAACGACAAAACAGATGCTCCAATTTCTCGGAAGACCATTCTTGACAATGGAAATGTATACTGCTCCAGTGAGCGGGGAACCACAAAAGTGTAAAGTGTACAGGTTCGGCAAGCCATATACATATCCAACCCTGAAGATGCTTTTTATTAAGTACTTCAGTATAACTTGCCAAACCATAATGTTATGACAAACAAAAGATTACATCCTAAGTGGATTTCTGTTCCCAAGCATGTAGTGAAGCTTTCAGGAGCATGCACACGAATGGATGGATATTAGTCTACGTTGAGATTTTATCGGATTTGCTGTGTTCAATTAAGTACTAATATAGTTTGGAAAGGTATGAACCCACAATTTATCACCCCTGACTCAGCCTGAAATCGTTGGTTTTCTTCTACTAATTGTGTGTAATTAATCCTTGGCAATAGGATATGGTTTATGACGTGGCATTAAAACACCCAACCCCAAATTCGGACCCAGCACCATCGAGTGAGAAGAAGTTCTAATTATAATCTTAAAAGTTACATTTCTTTTTACGTTACGTTATCTTGCACTGATAACACGTTTGTAACCCACCGGATGGATCGTCATCAGGTCATCGACAGAAAACAGCTGGAGTCTTGTTGACACGTTGTAGGTAGTAAGGTCAATGGGTAGTGGCATCACTTAAAACTAGTTGTGAGAGTGGTTTTTGAAGTGGGGGTTCCTCTGCCTTCCTCTTCTTTCTTTTCATTTGTTGTTAACAGTCTCCCCCATCGTTATTCCTGTAGCTATAATAATTGAAGCAACATCAACAACAACATTTAACCCCATTATTTGCTCTGGGCAACATTTTATGTTTTTGTTGGTTTATTTAATTATTTAATTTTTTAACAGCAAGTTCATCTGGATGATTGTATCTTCCCGGCCACCAACGTAGGAGTGGCGGAAGAGACTCGAAAAAGACGTCCATTCGCTTCAATTTCGAACACCCAAGAGATAGTATTGATTCATGTAATTTTTTTTACAGCAAATTTATCTAGATGATTGAATCTTCCCCCGTAAGGTTGGTGGAAATAACCCTGAAAAAGACGCCCGTTTGCTTTGAACTCGAACACACGATGGACAATATATATTTCGTTTTTTTTGTACAATGCTTCCTGCCATGACGTAACTTCCTGTCCACATCAGCTTAATCTATAATTAAACCTCTTCTAGAATTTTTTTTTTTTACTTAATCTAGCATCACGTAGAAAATCCTGTTTTAACACACCCACGAGTAAATATTGCAACATATAGAGATTCGCTAAACAAAATTGTAAAGAATTGATTTTAAATAAATGCGTGATTATTTATAATAAAAAATCAAGTTTTATGGACGTTTCGCTGATCTCCCACATAGAGCACCAGGTATACTTGAAGAGAATCAAGGTCGTTTAACTTTGGTGATTTTATGAGAACCAGTGTATCAACGTGATGATGGAACCACTCAAGAGTATTATTGAAAGTGCCGCCGAGAACCATCGAACTCAGCACGCCGATCTCATAGTCTGTACTGGTGATACCAGATCAGGCTGCCCTGTGGCTCCCTGAGACGAAATTCACCTACATTGACGTTTTTTGTTTTTCTTCTTTTTTTTTTTTTTGTAAAACTTAATTATGTTCTACAAAACCAAAAACAAAAACAACAGCCCCTCTCCCTTTCTCCCTCCCCTTTTTTATTTTATTTTTAGAACTTGAAGCATAAATCTTTTACTATAATGACCAGATTCGGCATTAAATAACCCAAAAAGGGTTGATATGCCGTAAAACAAAACTACCAAACCAAAAACGATGATTAAACATTTGAAGATATAAAGAACTTGAAGCATAAAAACTTTTACTATAATGACCAGATTCGGCATTAAATAACCCAAAAAGGTTTGATATGCCGTAAAACAAAACTACCAAACCTCATAGTCTGTACTGGGAACCGCTACATCAACACCACTTATATAAAAAACAATTTCACAAAAAGAAACACATTTGTAAAATGGAAACATTTTAATAAAACCACTTTTATAGAAAAGAATCATTTTTATCAGAATTAAAACTTTGATAAAAAATACCACTTTTATAAAAAGAATTTTATATAAACACACTTAATAAAATCGAAACACTTTAATAAAAAGACCACTTTTATTAAAAGCAACACTTTTGTAAAAGAAAACATTTTTTAAATATAAAAAACACTTCATATAACCTAAACAATTTTATAAAACGAACACTTTATACAAAAACACTTTTATAAATGATACAAGTATATAAAAAAAACACTTATAAAAAGTAAACACTTTTCTAAGAAAAGAACACATTTATAAAAAAAGAAACACTTTTCTAAGAAAGAACACATTTATAAAAAGAAACACTTTTCTAAGAAAAGAACACATTTATAAAAAACACTTTTCTAAGAAAAGAACACATTTATAAAAAACACTTTTCTAAGAAAAGAACACATTTATAAAAAAGAAACACTTTCCTAAGAAAAGAACACATTTATAAAAAACACTTTTCTAAGAAAAGAACACATTTATAAAAAAGAAACACTTTTCTAAGAAAAGAACACATTTATAAAAAAGAAACACTTTTAAAACA
>OY744541.1:83064408-83076908 GCA_963556195.1 Sepiola atlantica
CGGGTACTACTACTACTTCTAATATCTCTCTGCTTGACAAGGCTATGTTTTTTAGCAAAATGATTGCAAAACGAAAATGCAAATACTTGAAATTTAAAATGAAAAAAATCTGTCTTTATTTTTTATTTTTATTATTATATTCTGCATCCTCTGTGCTTTTAGGTGTATGCGTCTATTTTATGCTAAATTTCTTAAAAGATGTATTATACTAGTTGAAATAACTGACGTTAAATATATAACATTTTTCAATAGGTTATCGACCTGATTCCACAATTTTTATTAATTTATCTATGAAGAGACACGCAGACATACCCACACACAAAGGAAAAGAAACAGTATATAACATTTTGAGCAGGTTATCTAGCTGATTCCATAATTTTTAAATTTATTATTTACCTGTTTTGAAACACACCCACACACAAAGAAAACGAAACTTAAACACGATTACTCTTGACACAAAAAAAAGAGAATCGTATAATTGTTTTGATTAATCTAACCTTCTAACCCAGCCAGACAGCCATACGTTCAATATATACCATTTTGAGCAGGTTATCTAGCTGATTCCATATTTTTTAATTTATTATTTACCTGTTTTGAAACACACCCACACACAAAGAAAACGAAACTTAAACACGATTACTCTTGACACAAAAAAGAGAATCGTATAATTGTTTTGATTAATCTAACCTTCTAACCCAGCCAGACAGCCATACGTTCAATATACATAACATTTTGAGCAGGTTATCTAGCTGATTCCTCCATTTTTTAATTTATTAGTTACCTGTTTTGAAACACACACGCACACAAAGAAAATAAACTTGGCACAAGAACGAGAACCGTTTAATCACGCGTCATAATCGTCTTAATTAAAGGAACTAGAATTTGCGGCCTGCGTAGGATAGACGGCGTTTTGATTAGATGCCATGACAGGAACGTTTCACGCTTGTTCAACTTGTAAGATTAGAGCCGCCATCAAATTCTCTTTTCACTTTGCATATTCGGTCCTTAACGAATTGTTGTTGTATTTTTACTGTGGTTTATTTGCGGATAATGAAACCGTTTGTTTGAAAAAAGAAACGAAACGTAGGAGGAAAAAACAGGGTAATTTACAAAAAATAAAAAAAAAAAAAAAAAAATAAAATAAACAAGCGAAAACCGGAGGATGAGGAAAAGGAAGTTCGCGTCTGTTCGCTGTCAATATTTTCTTTTTCTCTTTAGTAGACGCTAATTTCGGAAGATGCATTATGCGCGCCAAGAAACACATTACGCCGTTGCCTAAAGGAAGATGTAAACCGACCTTGACACGTGTGTAATTACTTGACGTCTTCCAATGTGAACCTGAAACCAAACAGAATTTCCATGATCAGAGTTTTTTTTTTGCCAAAGAACTTTCCATCCCTGGAACACATTTCAACGGAACTGATCCCCCACAGACTACAACATCGTCGTCCTGTTGCACCCTCTTCCTTTTACAATATTTTAAGGACTGTATCCTATGATCGCGATTAGCTTTCAGTCTTGGATAGTTATTTAATTCTTCTAATTTTACCAGACATCTTGCTACCACCATTGCAAAAAAAACTGTCCATCCTTCCCCTGTGTTCCTAAAACAAAACGAAACTTCCATGAAGAGAGTTTTTTTTCCCCCAAAACTTCTAATTTGTGGAACAACATATCATGAGACTGCCTATGCCTGTACCTGGTGCGGTATTAACCCTGAGCGGGTTGAACCGGCTTCCTCAAAAGTAGGAAGTTTCATGGGAATATCAAATTCACAATTCCAGTCGCATGTATATCCCGGTCAGAGGAAATGACGACGTTAGGTTTTTGCAGTTCTTGCATGGAGGTGTCAGCGTCCTCCCACATACAGCGCACGGTATTCCCAAATGGTCACCCATCTGGTACTGACCAGGCTCAACGTCGCTTAACTTCGGTGATCTAACGGTGGCGGCGCGTGTAATTGTGAAGCAAGGGTTGCGCAATCTCCAACCACACCTCTCCTTAATCGGCACTGCGTTATTCCAGTGGCATGGAGAAATCCAGGACGACTGGAAACAATGCCGAGATTAGTGGATAGAACATACAGCACCTGGTATTCTCTAATGGTCACCCATTTAGTACTGGCCAGGCTCAACTTCGCTTAACTCCGGTGATCTAAAAGGAACCGGCGTGTCAACGTGATTATGTCGTCTCAAGTCAGCTTCCCTGCAGACTACAACACGGTCGTCTTCAAATCCAATGTCAGCAAATACTTGCCGAGGCGTCCTCTTAAGTATAAACATTTTGTTCCTTCTATTCATCGTTTCTCATCATCTTATAATATTGTTCATCATCCAAACTGACAATTTCACTAACTTTATCCTCAAATGGCTTTTTGCCTTCGTAACTGGTGACTCGTTTTAGTATAAAAAAATGACGCATCCCAAAGAACAATTAACTTTTCTATATCTTCTCACCGAACTGCATTGATCGATGTAGTAAAATGAAGCTCGCAATTAAATGCCGAATATGCCAAGTTGTTTCGGCGTTTCTTGACCAGTTCGTGTTTCCCAAATTAAAAAACTTCAAGTTTTCCATCACTGCGGTCTCTAGCGCCTCGCCAAGATTCGTATCATCGACATAACGTTCCCAACATCACGATCCCAACATCACGATCCGTTCGAGATTGCGGATCCCAAGACTCGGGAATTCTTTTCCAACAAGGCGACTCCGATAGTCTGGTCACGCCCTTTCGTCATTCTCCAACCGTTCTGATTCACAAGCTAATAGCGCCAGCCCCATACCCGAGATGGCACAAGATCATATATCCCTACAAAGCCACCACTCGCCCATGCATGGTGCATCATCCACTAGTCTCTCTCTCTCTCTTTTAGACGAGGTCCAAAAAAAGAGTCACTGATCTAATAGGTCCCTCACTACCCATCAAGCTCTAGCCCGTTCCATCGCCCAAATATTTCATCCTTGTGCTTTTTTTACAAGTATTTCAAGTATTTACAAGTATTTCAATAGAATGTGCTCCGATGAACTTGCTGCTCTGGTTCCCCCTCGATATAAATACACTAGACCAACCCGGTAATCAGCTAACTCCCATCCATTCACTGTGGATTATTTCCTCGGGCTGCCGGCATTTGGAACTCCCTCCCTGCTCCCTGTTTTCTCCGACTGTACCAAGATGCAAACATGTATAATTAGTGTGAACCGGCATCTGGCTGCACAGCTCTAAATTTAGGATGACCCCTAAAACTTTCACCCTAATTATCAGTAGCCCCTTACGTCTACAGTGGCGGTCTGCCTTGTTTGGGGTGAACTAAGTAAAAAAAAAAGAGGGGGTGAGGCCAACTAATGAATTCGCCCCGACGGTCAAAGTTATAACCAGCCCACACGTCTTCGCACCTCGATGATGGAACCATGACTGACTTCGGTATGCCGAGGAGTAAGCTATGGACAGGCACGCATCATCTGCCTTGACCAGCACCGCTAGAAATTTACTTCTTGGAGCCAGCTTTACCCACTGTTGGTGAATGCTGTCAGAGATACAGAAACAGATGTAGGACTACCTATGGATCTTTTAATAGTTACCATTTACTTATATTAAACAAAGAAGCCGTTCCGTTGTACGTTGGTGGGACTGGTAGTAGAGTTTAGTGTGAGAGTGAAAACTCCTCCGAATTCTTGTATGTATAACTAATTCTAAAAAAAAATACTAGCAGGACTAAATATTAAAATCGAAGAAAACTAAATTTTTGATTTTTAACAACATAGACCAATATATGGCACAAATCACTTAATGAAAAGATTTTCGTATGTGACCTTTGTAAGCAAAGCTATCTAGCACTCGTGTAGGGGGCAACGGGGGTACTGGTTTTACTTAATGTATATTTAATGTTAGGGGATATTTCATTACTAGTATTTTTCACTGCAGAACATTTTAAGAAATAATATTAATTTTGAGGCGAATCAAAGCAAAAGCATAATCACAAATCTGCAGTTCATTGTCGAAAGGTCATATTCGAAAGGTCACAAATCGGAAAGCTAACGATTGATTAATTAGATTGATAATCGATTTATCAATCAGCAATTAATGGCAATAATCGTTGCAGATAATAACTAATTCCCGTGTGAAGACGAAAAAAATATTAATCCGATTTTCACGCGAAAAAAAAAAAGTCTCAAGATATCAAACGATTTTGATAAACATAAATTGTAAATCTTTCTCGACCAACATTCTCTATCTCTACAAATCTAGGTGCTTTTTTACAGTAGGACCCGCACTAAAAGTGCCTCGGCGTCGGTACTTTCCGGATGCTTACGTTAAACGCCGAACAATGCCGAATGAAAAATCCATTGACTTACCTGCGTAATAATAACAGTGAAAAGTTAATCTAGGAAGTGTTTTTTTTATTTTTACCAATTTAAACTTTTTTTTGCTGATTATTGTTGATGTCGTTAGGGTTAGGGCAGGGTTAGGAATTATGGTTAAGGCAGGGTTAGGAATTAGGGTTAGGGTAGGGTAAGGAATTAGGGTTAAGGCAAGTTAGGAATTAAGGTTAGGGCAGGTTTAGGAATCAGGGTTAAGGCAGAGTTAGGAATTAGGGTAAGGGCAGGGTTAGGAATTATGGTTAAGGCAGGTTAGGAATTAAGGTTAGGGCAGGGTTAGGAATTAAGGTTAAGGCAGGGTTAAGAATTAGGGTTAAGGCAGAGTTAGGAATTAGGGTTAGGGCAGGGTAAGGAATTATGGTTAAGGCAGGGTTAGGAATTAGGGTTAAGGCAGGGTTAGGAATTAGGGTTAGGGCAGGGTAAGGAATTAGGGTTAAGGCAGGTTAGGAATTAAGGTTAGGGCAGGGTTAAGAATTAGGGTTAAGGCAGGGTTAGGAATTAGGGTTAGGGCAGGGTAAGGAATTATGGTTAAGGCAGGGTTAGGAATTATGGTTAAGGCAGGTTAGGAATTAAGGTTAGGGCAGGGTTAGGAATTATGGTTAAGGCAGAGTTAAGAATTAGGGTTAGGACAGGGTTAGTAATTAGGGTTAGGGCAGGGTAAGGAATTATGGTTAAGGCAGGTTAGGAATTAAGGTTAGGGCAGGGTTAGGAATTATGGTTAAGGCAGAGTTAAGAATTAGGGTTAGGACAGGGTTAGTAATTAGGGTTAGGGCAGGCTCGTTTGCAGACGTCAAAGAAGAAGAAGAAGAAGAAGAAGAAGAAGAAGAAGAAGAAGGGGTTCCTTCGGGAGTTTCAACAGCCAGTGATACCTTGTAAAATTAATTTCTGTATTTGCGCAGTTTAAATCGCGTTTCAATCAGTTTGCACGTTCAGCGTTTCATTCAGTTTGAAAGTTTAGATGTCGTCTGCTTATTCATCTCGCTACGGGGTTTTCCGGCGTTTAACGTAAACCGTCGGAAAGCACCGACGCCAAGGGACTTTTAGCGCGGGTCCTAATCTAACAAAGTACTCAAATCTACTATCAGACCATGTATGGAGTACTGTTGTCATATTTGGGCTGATGAATCTCTGTCCCATTTGAGGGTTATTGATAAGGTGCAGAAACGTATCTGTAATTAAGGGGAAGTAAAAAATAGAACTTGGGTTAACTTTAGTCAGCCTCGTAACTCTCGCTTCCCTTATTTTGTCCTTTAGTCCTAACATTCCACGTGAGATGTTTTTGACAAAGGGGTGAAAATGGCTGTTTTCTTGGTCGGAATCTATCTATCTAGCCCTTATTGTTAGCTAGTTTATGACCTTGAAGTAGTATTTTTTATAGCTCCTTACATCAAGTGGCGTCATGCAGAGATTTCTATAAAAAAAATTGATTGAACCCACCCTTTCTTCTTCTTTGCACCATCTCTCAGACGTGATGTTGCTAGTCTCAGTCTTTTTTAGAAATACTATTATGGCATGTGTTCTTTAGAATTGAGTGATCTATTCCCTGTTTTTTTTTGTTCCAGCTCGTTTGACTCGTTGGTCTAGTGGTCTCCATCAATTCGCTGTTCTGATACCTCCTTGTAATACAGCTTCCTTTTCCAGTAGTTTTTTTTCAAGAACTGCAGGCTTGTGGAACTCTCTTCCTGCTGACTGTTTTCCTCCTACGTATAGTCTTGGTATTTTCGAGACTAGGGTCAATAGGCATCTCCTATCTTTGCGATCATCATCTTTCGCTCTTGTTAGCTCCTTACATCAAGTGGCTTCATGCCTTGTCTGGAGCGATTTCCATAAAAAAATCACATTTAAAAAATTAAATCATCATCATGTTTTAATGAATCAGGTTATTCTATCGTTGGCATAGGTTTCCATAGTATCTTTCTAGTTTGAATTCTTACTAGAAAGACATCGGGTACTTACGGAAGGAACCACGTGAAGGTTGCCAACATCCTAAGTGAAAGTGTTTCAGTAGAACGAACTGGATACGAAGATGGCACACCCAGGTTGCCAGTCCGTCTCGTTAACCACTTCACAAGACCACCTCTCCAAAACTAAATATATTCACCAATTGAATTTTATTGCTAATAGAGTAATTTATATTTTAGATAAGTTACGAGAACAGTAATAACGTAGAAGATTTTAAGATAGAATTATATGAATTCAGAATTGAAAGAATTACTAAGGCTAAAATCTACTCGAGGATAAAGGTGAATGAGATGGATTAATTTCCAGTTGAATACTGATGAATATTATGAGAGGATTGGTAGATGTTTTTGCTAATGGATTAATATATATTTTTTAATAAGTTACTGATATGGCCATCTATTTTATTACGTCACTACATGGACTCTTCTCGATACTATGAATAGTGGTTCTTACAGAGAGAGAGAGATACAGAGAGAGAGAGAGAGAGAGAGAGAGAGAGAGAGAGAGAGAGAGAGAGAGAGAGAGAGATAACTAATCCAGAAGCAATCTCTTACAACCCATTACTTCTGTACTTTCTATAAATACACACTCTTGCTAACTACCTCTTTGCTGTCTTATTTTTTTCTGGCTCCTTAAGGACACAGCAGTTATCAAGGCCAAAATAAACTTGAGTATAAAGGTGAATGAGATTAGTAGATTTCTAGTTAAATGATGATGAATATTACGAGAGGATTGAAAATTATGAATGGAATAAATACAATTTGATGACATATGAGAACAGTTTATGACACATGGTTATTGCCATTGGATTTGAAGATGATCATGTTGTAGTTCGCAAGGAAGCAATCCTGTGGCAACATGTTCCACAGGTGAGAAATTATTGGGAAACAACTCCTTTTATTGAAAATTCCGTTTGATGTTAGGCACACGGACGAAAAGACGGAAGTTCTTTGCAGTGGTGGGAAAAAGACGAGTTCTTGCTGTGAATTCATCTAAATGATTTCAAGGTGACCGTGCTCTAGCCGTCGGGAGAAATATCGTGGCAACGTGTGACACCGGCAGCCGTTTCTGTGCAAACTAAAAGAGTACACCCATAACTTATAACTAATGGGTGTACGTTTAGAATGTCTCTTCCCATTTAAAAAAATTAAAAAAATATTTTTTAATTTTTATGATTTTCTTTTTAATACCCTCGATAATTATTTATGGTCTTTTGACCACGTTTTTAATCGTGATTCCCCTTCATAGTCGACGATTACCTTGAAGAGTGTCGACTGAAAGACGTCTCGGTAGTTTTATTTAATTTTCTTTACCTTTTTTTATTTCTCAATACTCGTTTGGAAAAGGATAAAAAAATCCTCATAGAGAAAGAAGAAAAGTTTACGGAGTGATTCATCTTTGTTTTCCTTCTCCTGTGTCTTTTTTCCTCTTTTGTAATATAAATCATATAAAAGAAACCCTCATAGATAATAATGACAGTACGTCCAACATTATTTCACTGTTTATATATATATATATATATATATATATATATATATATATATATATATATATATATATATATATATATATATATTCGTTGCCCCAAAATTATAATCCAAAGGAGAATATTTCATTTTTCTCAAGTATATTTCAACATGAGATTCTAACGTACATGTGTTCTTCGTTGCCGTTGTATTTTCATTTATTTAGAAATAAAAATTCGATGTATATTGAGGTACTAGGGCGTATAGGTCTCGTGCTACAGGCAACACGTAAGAGCTTGAAGGCCCTCTTTGCCGACTGGACCAGCAAGAGCGGGTGTCTGAATGCCTGCAATACCATAACTCTCCGGGTCTGGGTGGAGTGGAACCTTTGGTACATTTTAATGGCGATTTGGTGCCAGAGCTCATGAAATGTTTCTCCTAGCAAAGGTTTAAAATAAAGATCTGGACTGTGAATTCTTGTTGTGTTGTATTTCACAACGACGCTGGTTTGTGATCACGTGGTGACATAATTAAAGGTGGCGATGACAGCACACGGAAAGAAACAAAGGCGATGAAACACGTTCATTTAGGAATTGAAATGAATCTGAATATTTTGGAAATGGATATTAATTCTGTTGTAATGCGATACACTATTTTATTAAAAATTGTCTGCAATATTAATGATATATTAACACATACGCCAAAATTATCTTACAGTTTTCTTCTTCTTCTTTTTATTCTTCTTCCTCCTCCTCCTTCCCCTCCTCCTCCTCCTTCTTCTTCTTCTTCTTCTTCTTCTTCTTCTTTTTATTCTTCTTCTTCTTCCTCCTCCTCCCTCTCCTCCTCCTCCTCCTCCCTCTCCTCCTCCTCCTCCTCCTTCTTCTTCTTCTTCTTCTTCTTCTTCTTCTTCTTCTTCTTTCTTCTTTTTCTTCTTTTTCTTCTTCTTCTTCTTCTTTTTATTCCTCTTCTTCTTTTTATTCTTCTTTCTTCACCTCCTCCTCCTCCCCCTCCTCCTCCTTCTCCTCCTCCTCCCCCTCTTCTTCTTCTTCTTCTTCTTCTTCTTCTTCTTCTTCTTCTTCTTCTTCTTCTTCTTCTTCTTCTTCTTCTTCTTCTACAAACCGATTCTCATGTAATATTTCCGCGTGCCGAATAAGCAGGGAGAAAATCGTAATAAAAATGGGTTGCATCAACATAGACAAGCATTTCTTTCTATTCTCTGTTGGATTTATCTCCATGCAACCATCCATTCGTATCAGATAATTCCACCAGGTGGCACTACCACCCAAGTCAATGCTCTGCAAAATAAATCACCTCTTTTCGAAGGTGTATCGCAACTGATATAACGGTACAGACCACTACAAACGGGATCATTCCTCCATTTCAGATGGATTGACACACAAATGGCGTACAATACAATAACAGACACATATTTGTAAGAAAGACAGAAACACAAAACAGGAACGTTGAAAGAAAACATAACGTTTAATACCAGCAGTATTAAACGTTAGAAAAAAGGTTGGTAAGCTAATTTGATGCACACACCGCAGGTATGATTCGTATGTGAATTACTTGTAGATTATGTTTTTAATGGTTTTAAGATTTAGGTTAGTTTCATGGCGAGGTTAGGGTTAGTTTAGGGTTAGGGTAAAAAACCCAGTTCGGTTCGTATTGTGTAGAAGTACCGAAACAACATTAAAGAATACACTTACATACAAGATAAAATCCGCAGGTTCCTTTGTTCAAAAACTTATTCGCAAAACAAACAAGAAAAAATAATAACGCTAATAATACATTCAGTTTGTTCGGTGAAATTCGTTAACGTTCGCCACTCTCGGAAGTCTTGTGTGAAACTCAACATTGAGAACGTAAGTACTGAAATTTTCTTGGATACCTCTTCCTGAAAAGTACCATTTTTCATGGGTGATTTTTTCTTTTTCTAACGCGTAACCATTTATCACGAACAAAAGCCACTCGAGGATAAGAGTTAAAGAGATGGAATGGATTGTCAGGTGAAATGATGAAGAACATTATGAGAGGATTGAAAATGATGAATAGAATGAACAAAATTGGATGACGTATGAGGACCGTTTATGACAAGTATTTGTTGACATTGAATTTGAAGACGACCATAGCGTAGTCTGCAGGGAAGCAGTCCTGTGGTAATGTAGTGAAATTGGATTACTTATTAGGACGGTTGATGACATATATTTGTTCACACGAGAAACATCGCTTCCATTATTTTTCAACTTGATCAGGTAAATTTTGAGATTCGCGTCGGGAACAGATGCCTCGAAAATATAGTATAGGCGATAATATATATATATATATATATATATATATATATATATATATATATATATATATATATATATTAAAGATTATGACATCATGAAAGTTTTAGAATAAAAATTAAAAACAACTACAAGAAACCTCTTCAACCACCGATTACCATGGCAAATAACACCCTACCCAAGAGTCCAACGTTTAAACTCATCGGCCTAACCTTCACAGGTAACATGAATTGGAACAAATATATAGAACGCATCACCAAGGAAAGTGGGCTCCCTCTACCGTGCTAGAAAACTTCTCACACCTGACAGTATCCAATATCTCTACAAAGCCACCATCCGCCCATGCATGAAGTATTGTTGTCACATCTGGGCGATGCACCTCTTAAACAAGGTACAAAAAAGAGTATCTAATCTTAATAGGTGCTTTACTATCCACCAAGTTCCAGCCCCTGTCCCATCGCCGCAATCCTTGTGCTTGTTTTACAAGTACTTCAAGGAAATGTGCTCCGATGAACTTGCCGCTCTGGTGCCCCCCTCGACGTAAATACACTCGATCAACCCGACAATCAGCTAAATCCCATCCATTCACTGTGGAGGTCCCCAGATGCCGGAGAGCCTTCTGCTCCAATAGCTTCTTTCATCGGGCTGTCGGCCTTTTGGAAATTCCTCCTTGCTCCCCGTTTTCCCGACTGTACCGACATGCAGAAATTAAAAACTAATGTGAACAAACATCTCACTATACAGCTCCCAATTTAGGATGACGCCCCCACAAACTTTCACCCTAATTCTCAGTGTGGCAAAGTTACTTTGGACGTTGTGTTAATCTTGGTCGCGGAACCAATGTGGCACCATGGCTTTGGCCGAAGGGGTATCTCTTGGGACCGGCATCAATGTGGCAACATCGTTTGCTTTGGACGGTTGGGCAATCTTTACCGGACTTTATGTGACGACGGGACGATGTGTGACAACATATGCACGTATGTGCAATGTCTCGTCTTGTTATGGCCAGTAGCAATCATCGTCTGGCGATAGTCACTGTCGTCTGCTTCTGGGACTGGCTGGCTGGCTGTTTGGTCGGGACCATCGTGCTGCAAATCAAACATTATGTAATAATGGCGCAAACCATTTTACTTTTTGATATAAAAATATATATTTATTTTCTTCCGAAGCACATTTTGCAGAGAACGTAACAAGATGCGTGCGTCTCTTTCAAAATTCAAACTTAGCTCCCCAAAATCTCACGCATTGTGCCACATCAGTAGCTCTTACGTCTACAGTGACAACTTGCCTTGTTTGGGATGAACTATGTTAAAAAAATCATACTTCCTCATTCAACTATCTAATCGCTATCCTTAAAGGGCTTTTGGCCTTGATAAGTGGTGACACATTAGTAAACAACATATATCAATGTTTAAAACGTTTACTGCTGCCGTGTAAAGCTCCGAGTTTTGGCCGTCTACGAAGAAGGCTGAAACATGTAGATGAGTTTCATACTTCCTCATTCAACTATCTAATCGCTATCCTTAAAGGGCTTTTGGCCTTGATAAGTGGTGACACATTAGTAAACAACATATATCAATGTTTAAAACGTTTACTGCTGCCGTGTAAAGCTCCGAGTTTTGGCCGTCTACGAAGAAGGCTGAAACATGTAGATGAGTTTCATACTTCCTCATTCAACTATCTAATCGCTATCCTTAAAGGGCTTTTGGCCTTGATAAGTGGTGACACATTAGTAAACAACATATATCAATGTTTAAAACGTTTACTGCTGCCGTGTAAAGCTCCGAGTTTTGGCCGTCTACGAAGAAGGCTGAAACATGTAGATGAGTTTCATACTTCCTCATTCAACTATCTAATCGCTATCCTTAAAGGGCTTTTGGCCTTGATAAGTGGTGACACAGTAGTAAACAACATATATCAATGTTTAAAACGTTTACTGCTGCCGTGTAAAGCTCCGAGTTTTGGCCGTCTACGAAGAAGGCTGAAACATGTAGATGAGTTTCATACTTCCTCATTCAACTATCTAATCGCTATCCTTAAGGGGCTTTTGGCCTTGATAAGTGGTGACACAGTAGTAAACAACATATATCAATGTTTAAAACGTTTACTGCTGCCGTGTAAAGCTCCGAGTTTTGGCCGTCTACGAAGAAGGCTGAAACATGTAGATGAGTTTCATACTTCCTCATTCAACTATCTAATCGCTATCCTTAAAGGGCTTTTGGCCTTGATAAGTGGTGACACAGTAGTAAACAACATATATCAATGTTTAAAACGTTTACTGCTGCCGTGTAAAGCTCCGAGTTTTGGCCGTCTACGAAGAAGGCTGAAACATGTAGATGAGTTTCATACTTCCTCATTCAACTATCTAATCGCTATCCTTAAGGGGCTTTTGGCCTTGATAAGT
>OY744541.1:83081908-83119408 GCA_963556195.1 Sepiola atlantica
TGAAACAAGCTATTTCGTACCCTAATCCACAAATGAACCCAGGTCAACTTCTAAGTCAGCTGTATATTTCCACTGATCCGAGGGAGATGGGAGAGAAGTAACACCAAAATAGAGAGTGGTATCATCAGCATAGATGTTCATTTTCTGAATAATATTCACAGAAAGATCATCGATTTAGAGAAAGAACAGTATTGGACCTAGAATAGAGCCCTGAAGAACACCAGCATTGATAGGAAAAGAGAATGAGGAGACACCATTTTTTTAACCATGTTCCACTGACTTAAGACACCATTCAGAGTTACTCGCAAGCTTCGATCAGAAAGAAAAGACCTAATAATGTCAAGAACCTTACCACTAATACTATAACACTGAAGTTTATGTAGAAGACCAGAATACCACATTCCATCGAACGCCTTCAAAATGTCAAGTGCAATGGCCCTACACTCTCCTGAATTATCCATAAACCGACAGATCTGTTCAGTTATAACAGTTAAAAGATCAACAGTTGAACGAAAACCACGAAAGCCATACTGAACATCATTAAAGAGGTTCAGACTTTCCAGTTACTTGTCTCATTTTAATGTCTTTATAGATTGCTGTAGGCAAACTATTAATAAATGAAATGTCTTCGTCACACAGAGGCTTTTTACCGGCTTTTACTTTCTACATGTGTGCATTGCAATTCTTTTTTTCTATATCACGGTCACTCACTATTCTATTCTCTCTGTCTCGTTCTCTTCCCATGTCTCTTACTCACTCTCTCTCACTCTCTTTCTCTTTCATTCTCTCTCTAGCTCTCGTTCTTTCTCTACCGCGTTCTCACGAACCCTCATCCTCTTTCTCCTTTTCTCTCGCGCCCCCTCTCTCTGTCTACTTCGCTCTTCCCATCTCTCCATCTCCCTTTCTCTTTCTGCCATCTTTATTTACCCTCTCTCTCTCTCTCGACCTCCCCCTCTCCCTCTGTTTATCCCCATCCTTCTCTCTATCTCGTCGTCTGCTTTCGACACGTACGCCCTCTTTAGTTTCCATAGCCAATTGCTTAATTTTCTTTCTTTGCATAATTCCCATAATCCCCATTCGTTCAGAAGATAAAGCGAAACGTGTCTCGTTCGTCGCGAACTAACACGCTCAACAAACATGGCCGACATTCGGTCTGTTTAAACTTTTACCCGAGAAGAAACCTCATTCTGACACAAATTCAGTATTGACACCTGCCCAGTAATTTCAAATTACTTATTAATGGGCATCATATATATATATATATATATATATATATATATATATATATATATATATATATATATATATATATATATATACATGAACATATATATATACATATATAAATATATAAACATATATATATATATAAACATATATATATATACATATATATACATATATATAAACATATATATATATATACATATATATACATATATATATACATACATATATATGTACATATATATATATGTATACATTTATATATATATATATATGTGTTGATAAAGCGGAGATGAGCGCATATAGATAAATTAATATATACAAATCTGTATGAATGTATCTATGTGCTATCACTTTCGTTTTCTCATTAATCTTAATAGCAGTGATAATATTGTATAAACTGGCACGACAAAATAATGCATACTTCGCCAATGCATCGAGAGCAACTGACTTGTAATTACAACGAATGTCTGGGTCAAAATGATATAAGCATGCAACACGGCCTTGTATATTACTTCCTATTCTGAAAACGACGATCATCATGAAATTGTCACAGAAATTCATTCGAAAGCTACGCCATTTTCTTTTGTTCTAAAACATGACGGATTATGTCCAAGTGTGTGAAAGCGAGAAAGTTTCCGAGGAAAGAATTCATCAACTGTTGGAAATAAAGAACGCAAACATAACAGTTTCCAATAAATGGGATTTATCCGAGGTAAGTTACTTAGTTATCAACATAAAAAAAACTGTTTCGCTGTATCACAGTTCTCCAGTAAGGCTAGAATAGCACAACTCCACAGCTAGGGATCGAACCTTCAGCCATTTCGTTGATAGTCGGTAGCTCTTACAACTGGGCTACGGAAGAAACACTCGTAAATGATATCAACAATATATTTTTTTATATAAACATTGACCACCGTTTCACAATGCTCTATTAGTTTATTTACAATGCTCTATTAGTTTATTTACAATGAACTATTAGTTTATTCACAATACTCTATTAGTTTATTTACAATGCTCTATTAATTTATTCACAATGCTCTATTAGTTTATTCACAATGCTCTTTTAGTTTATTTACAATGCTCTATTAATTTATTCACAATGCTCTATTAGTTTATTTACAATGCTCTATTAGTTTATTCACAATGCTCTATTAATTTATTTACAATGCTCTATTAATTTATTTACAATGCTCTATTAGTTTATTTACAAGGCTCTATTAATTTATTTACAATGCTCTATTAGTTTATTTACCATGATCTATTAGTTTATTCACAATGCTCTATTAGTTTATTTACAATACTCTATTAGTTTATTTACAATGCTCTATTAGTTTATTCACAATGCTCTATTAGTTTATTTACAATACTCTAATAGTTTATTTACCATGATCTATTAATTTATTTACAATGCTCTATTAGTTTATTTACAATGCTCTATTAGTTTATTTACAATGCTCTATTAGTTTATTTACCATGATCTATTAATTTATTTACAATGCTCTATTAGTTTATTTACAATGCTCTATTAGTTTATTTACAATGCTCTATTAGTTTATTTACAATGCTCTATTAATTTATTTACAATGCTCTATTAATTTATTTACAATGCTATATTAGTTTATTTACAATGCTCTATTAGTTTATTCACAATGCTCTATTAGTTTATTTACACTACTCTATTAATTTATTTTCAATGCTCTATTAATTTATTTACAATGCTCTATTAGTTTATTTACAATGCTCTATTAATTTATTTACAATGCTCTATTAGTTTATTTACCATGATCTATTAGTTTATTCACAATACTCTATTAGTTTATTTACCATGATTTATTAGTTTATTCACAATGCCCTATTAGTTTATTTACAATGCTCTATTAATTTATTTACCATGATCTATTAGTTTATTCACAATGCTCTATTAGTTTATTTACAATGCTCTATTAGTTTATTTTCCATGATCTATTAGTTTATTTACAATGCTCTATTAGTTTATTTACAATACTCTATTAGTTTATTTACCATGATCTATTAGTTTATTCACAATGCTCTATTAGTTTATTTACAATACTCTATTAGTTTATTTACAATGCTCTATTAGTTTATTTACAATGCTCTATTATCTTATTTACCATGCTCTATTAATTTATTTACAATGCTCTATAAGTTTATTTACAATGCTCTATTAATTTATTTACAATGCTCTATTAGTTTATTTACCATGATCTATTAGTTTATTCACAATGCTCTATTAGTTTATTTACAATACTCTATTAGTTTATTTACAATGCTCTATTAGTTTATTTACAATGCTCTATTAATTTATTTACAATACTCTATTAGTTTATTTACCATGATCTATTAGTTTATTTACAATACTCTATTAGTTTATTTACCATGATCTATTAGTTTATTTACCATGATCTATTAGTTTATTCACAATGCTCTATTAGTTTATTTACAATACTCTATTAGTTTATTTACCATGATCTATTAGTTTATTCACAATGCTCTATTAGTTTATTTACAATACTCTATTAGTTTATTTACAATGCTTTATTAGTTTATTTACAATGCTCTATTAATTTATTTACAATACTCTATTAGTTTATTTACCATGATCTATTAATTTATTTACAATGCTCTATTAATTTATTTACAATGCTCTATTAGTTTATTTACAATACTCTATTAATTTATTTTCGATGCTCTATAAATTTATTTACAATGCTCTATTAGTTTATTTACAATGCTCTATTAGTTTATTTACAATGCTCTATTAGTTTATTTACAATGCTCTATTAATTTATTTACAATGCTCTATTACTTTATTTACCATGATCTATTAGTTTATTCACAATGCTCTATTAGTTTATTTACCATGATCTATTAGTTTATTCACAATGCTCTATTAGTTTATTTACAATGCTCTATTAGTTTATTTACAATGCTCTATTAGTTTATTTACAATGCTCTATTAGTTTATTTACAATACTCTATTAGTTCATTTACAATGCTCTATTAATTTATTCACAATGCTCTATTAGTTTATTTACAATACTCTATTAGTTTATTACCAATGCTCTATTAATTTATTCACAATGCTCTATTAGTTTATTTACAATGCTCTATTAGTTTATTTACCATGATCTATTAGTTTATTAACAATGCTCTATTAGTTTATTCACAATGCTCTATTAGTTTATTTACAATGATCTATTAGTTTATTTACAATGCTCTATTAATTTATTTACAATACTCTATTAGTTTATTTACAATGCTCTGTTAATTTATTTACAATGCTCTATTAGTTTATTTACAATGCTCTGTTAATTTATTTACAATGCTCTATTAGTTTATTAACAATGCTCTATTAGTTTATTCACAATGATCTATTAGTTTATTTACAATGCTCTATTAATTTATTTACAATACTCTATTAGTTTATTTACAATGCTCTGTTAATTTATTTACAATGCTCTATTAGTTTATTCACAATGCTCTATTAGTTTATTTACACTACTCTATTAATTTATTTTCAATGCTCTATTAATTTATTTACAATGCTCTATTAGTTTATTTACAATGCTCTATTAATTTATTTACAATGCTCTATTAGTTTATTTACCATGATCTATTAGTTTATTCACAATACTCTATTAGTTTATTTACCATGATTTATTAGTTTATTCACAATGCCCTATTAGTTTATTTACAATGCTCTATTAATTTATTTACCATGATCTATTAGTTTATTCACAATGCTCTATTAGTTTATTTACAATGCTCTATTAGTTTATTTTCCATGATCTATTAGTTTATTTACAATGCTCTATTAGTTTATTTACAATACTCTATTAGTTTATTTACCATGATCTATTAGTTTATTCACAATGCTCTATTAGTTTATTTACAATACTCTATTAGTTTATTTACAATGCTCTATTAGTTTATTTACAATGCTCTATTAATTTATTTACCATGCTCTATTAATTTATTTACAATGCTCTATAAGTTTATTTACAATGCTCTATTAATTTATTTACAATGCTCAATTAGTTTATTTTCCATGATCTATTAGTTTATTCACAATGCTCTATTAGTTTATTTACAATACTCTATTAGTTTATTTACAATGCTCTATTAGTTTATTTACAATGCTCTATTAATTTATTTACAATACTCTATTAGTTTATTTACCATGATCTATTAGTTTATTTACAATACTCTATTAGTTTATTTACCATGATCTATTAGTTTATTTACCATGATCTATTAGTTTATTCACAATGCTCTATTAGTTTATTTACAATACTCTATTAGTTTATTTACCATGATCTATTAGTTTATTCACAATGCTCTATTAGTTTATTTACAATACTCTATTAGTTTATTTACAATGCTTTATTAGTTTATTTACAATGCTCTATTAATTTATTTACAATACTCTATTAGTTTATTTACCATGATCTATTAATTTATTTACAATGCTCTATTAATTTATTTACAATGCTCTATTAGTTTATTTACAATACTCTATTAATTTATTTTCGATGCTCTATAAATTTATTTACAATGCTCTATTAGTTTATTTACAATGCTCTATTAGTTTATTTACAATGCTCTATTAGTTTATTTACAATGCTCTATTAATTTATTTACAATGCTCTATTACTTTATTTACCATGATCTATTAGTTTATTCACAATGCTCTATTAGTTTATTTACCATGATCTATTAGTTTATTCACAATGCTCTATTAGTTTATTTACAATGCTCTATTAGTTTATTTACAATGCTCTATTAGTTTATTTACAATGCTCTATTAGTTTATTTACAATACTCTATTAGTTCATTTACAATGCTCTATTAATTTATTCACAATGCTCTATTAGTTTATTTACAATACTCTATTAGTTTATTCACAATGCTCTATTAATTTATTCACAATGCTCTATTAGTTTATTTACAATACTCTATTAGTTCATTTACAATGCTCTATTAATTTATTCACAATGCTCTATTAGTTTATTTACAATGCTCTATTAGTTTATTTACCATGATCTATTAGTTTATTAACAATGCTCTATTAGTTTATTCACAATGCTCTATTAGTTTATTTACAATGATCTATTAGTTTATTTACAATGCTCTATTAATTTATTTACAATACTCTATTAGTTTATTTACAATGCTCTGTTAATTTATTTACAATGCTCTATTAGTTTATTTACAATGCTCTGTTAATTTATTTACAATGCTCTATTAGTTTATTAACAATGCTCTATTAGTTTATTCACAATGATCTATTAGTTTATTTACAATGCTCTATTAATTTATTTACAATACTCTATTAGTTTATTTACAATGCTCTGTTAATTTATTTACAATGCTCTATTAGTTTATTTACAATGCTCTATTAGTTTATTTACAATGCTCTATTAGTTTATTCACAATGCTCTATTAGTTTATTTACAATGCTCTATTAGTTTATTCACAATGCTCTATTAGTTTATTTACAATACTCTATTAGTTTATTCACAATGCTCTATTAGTTTATTTACAATGGTCTATTAGTTTATTTACAATGGTCTATTAGTTTATTTACAATGCTCTATTAATTTATTTACAATACTCTATTAGTTTATTTACAATGCTCTATTAATTTATTTACAATACTCTATTAGTTTATTCACAATGGTCTATTAGTTTATTTACAATGCTCTATTAATTTATTTACAATACTCTATTAGTTTATTTACAATGCTCTATTAATTTATTTACAATGCTCTATTAGTTTATTTACAATGCTCTATTAGTTTATTTACAATGATCTATTAGTTTATTTACAATACTCTATTAGTTTATTCACAATACTCTATTAGTTTATTTACAATGCTCTATTAGTTTATTCACAATGCTCTATTAGTTTATTTACAATTCTCTATTAATTTATTTACAATACTCTATTAGTTTATTCACAATGCTCTATTAGTTTATTCACAATACTCTATTAGTTTATTTACAATCCTCTATTAGTTTATTTACAATGCTCTATTAGTTTATTTACAATACTCTATTAATTTATTCACAATACTCTATTAGTTTATTTACAATGCTCTATTAGTTTATTCACAATGCTCTATTAGTTTATTTACAATGCTCTATTAGTTTATTTACAATACTCTATTAGTTTATTTACAATGCTCTATTAGTTTATTCACAATGCTCTATTAGTTTATTTACAATACTCTAGTAGTTTATTTACAATGCTCTATTAGTTTATTTACAATGCTCTATTAGTTTATTTACAATGCTCTATTAATTTATTTACAATGCTCTATTAATTTATTTACAATGCTATATTAGTTTATTTACAATGCTCTATTAGTTTATTCACAATGCTCTATTAGTTTATTTACACTACTCTATTAATTTATTTTCAATGCTCTATTAATTTATTTACAATGCTCTATTAGTTTATTTACAATGCTCTATTAATTTATTTACAATGCTCTATTAGTTTATTTACCATGATCTATTAGTTTATTCACAATACTCTATTAGTTTATTTACCATGATTTATTAGTTTATTCACAATGCCCTATTAGTTTATTTACAATGCTCTATTAATTTATTTACCATGATCTATTAGTTTATTCACAATGCTCTATTAGTTTATTTACAATGCTCTATTAGTTTATTTACCATGATCTATTAGTTTATTTACAATGCTCTATTAGTTTATTTACAATACTCTATTAGTTTATTTACCATGATCTATTAGTTTATTCACAATGCTCTATTAGTTTATTTACAATACTCTATTAGTTTATTTACAATGCTCTATTAGTTTATTTACAATGCTCTATTAATTTATTTACCATGCTCTATTAATTTATTTACAATGCTCTATAAGTTTATTTACAATGCTCTATTAATTTATTTACAATGCTCTATTAGTTTATTTACCATGATCTATTAGTTTATTCACAATGCTCTATTAGTTTATTTACAATACCCTATTAGTTTATTTACAATGCTCTATTAGTTTATTTACAATGCTCTATTAATTTATTTACAATACTCTATTAGTTTATTTACCATGATCTATTAGTTTATTTACAATACTCTATTTGTTTATTTACCATGATCTATTAGTTTATTTACCATGATCTATTAGTTTATTCACTATGCTCTATTAGTTTATTTACAATACTCTATTAGTTTATTTACCATGATCTATTAGTTTATTCACAATGCTCTATTAGTTTATTTACAATACTCTATTAGTTTATTTACAATGCTTTATTAGTTTATTTACAATGCTCTATTAATTTATTTACAATACTCTATTAGTTTATTTACCATGATCTATTAATTTATTTACAATGCTCTATTAATTTATTTACAATGCTCTATTAGTTTATTTACAATACTCTATTAATTTATTTTCAATGCTCTATTAGTTTATTCACAATGCTCTATTAGTTTATTTACAATGCTCTATTAGTTTATTTACAATGCTCTATTAGTTTATTTACAATGCTCTATTAATTTATTTACAATGCTCTATTACTTTATTTACCATGATCTATTAGTTTATTCACAATGCTCTATTAGTTTATTTACCATGATCTATTAGTTTATTCACAATGCTCTATTAGTTTATTTACAATGCTCTATTAGTTTATTTACAATGCTCTATTAGTTTATTTACAATGCTCTATTAGTTTATTTACAATACTCTATTAGTTCATTTACAATGCTTTATTAATTTATTCACAATGCTCTATTAGTTTATTTACAATACTCTATAAGTTTATTCACAATGCTCTATTAATTTATTCACAATGCTCTATTAGTTTATTTACAATACTCTATTAGTTCATTTACAATGCTCTATTAATTTATTCACAATGCTCTATTAGTTTATTTACAATGCTCTATTAGTTTATTTACCATGATCTATTAGTTTATTAACAATGCTCTATTAGTTTATTCACAATGCTCTATTAGTTTATTTACAATGATCTATTAGTTTATTTACAATGCTCTATTAATTTATTTACAATACTCTATTAGTTTATTTACAATGCTCTGTTAATTTATTTACAATGCTCTATTAGTTTATTTACAATGCTCTGTTAATTTATTTACAATACTCTATTACTTTATTAACAATGCTCTATTAGTTTATTCACAATGATCTATTAGTTTATTTACAATGCTCTATTAGTTTATTTACAATGCTCTATTAGTTTATTTACAATACTCTATTAGTTTATTTACAATGCTCTATTAATTTATTTACAATGCTCTATTAGTTTATTAACAATGCTCTATTAGTTTATTCACAATGATCTATTAGTATATTTACAATGATCTATTAGTTTATTTACAATGCTCTATTAATTTATTTACATTACTCTATTAGTTTATTTACAATGCTCTGTTAATTTATTTACAATGCTCTATTAGTTTATTTACAATGCTCTGTTAGTTTATTTACAATGCTCTATTAGTTTATTCACAATGCTCTATTAGTTTATTTACAATGCTCTATTAGTTTATTCACAATGCTCTATTAGTTTATTTACAATACTCTATTAGTTTATTCACAATGCTCTATTAGTTTATTCACAATGGTCTATTAGTTTATTTACAATGCTCTATCAATTTATTTACAATACTCTATTAGTTTATTTACAATGCTCTATTAATTTATTTACAATGCTCTATTAGTTTATTTACAATGCTCTATTAGTTTATTTACAATGCTCTATTAGTTTATTTACAATACTCTATTAGTTTATTCACAATACTCTATTAGTTTATTTACAATGCTCTATTAGTTTATTCACAATGCTCTATTAGTTTATTTACAATGCTCTATTAATTTATTTACAATACTTTATTAGTTTATTCACAATGCTCTATTAGTTTATTCACAATACTCTATTAGTTTATTTACAATCCTCTATTAGTTTATTTACAATGCTCTATTAGTTTATTTACAATACTCTATTAATTTATTCACAATACTCTATTAGTTTATTTACAATGCTCTATTAGTTTATTCACAATGCTCTATTAGTTTATTTACAATGCTCTATTAGTTTATTTACAATACCCTATTAGTTTATTTACAATGCTCTATTAGTTTATTCACAATGCTCTATTAGTTTATTTACAATACTCTATTAGTTTATTTACAATGCTCTATTAGTTTATTTACAATGCTCTATTAGTTTATTTACAATGCTCTATTAATTTATTTACAATGCTCTATTAATTTATTTACAATGCTATATTAGTTTATTTACAATGCTCTATTAGTTTATTCACAATGCTCTATTAGTTTATTTACACTACTCTATTAATTTATTTACAATGCTCTATTAGTTTATTTACCATGATCTATTAGTTTATTTACAATGCTCTATTAGTTTATTTACAATGCTCTATTAGTTTATTTACCATGATCTATTAGTTTATTTACAATGCTCTATTAGTTTATTTACAATACTCTATTAGTTTATTTACCATGATCTATTAGTTTATTCACAATGCTCTATTAGTTTATTTACAATACTCAATTAGTTTATTTACAATGCTCTATTAGTTTATTTACAATGCTCTATTAATTTATTTACCATGCTCTATTAATTTATTTACAATGCTCTATAAGTTTATTTACAATGCTCTATTAATTTATTTACAATGCTCTATTAGTTTATTTACCATGATCTATTAGTTTATTCACAATGCTCTATTAGTTTATTTACAATACTCTATTAGTTTATTTACAATGCTCTATTAGTTTATTTACAATACTCTATTAATTTATTTACAATACTCTATTAGTTTATTTACCATGATCTATTAGTTTATTTACAATACTCTATTAGTTTATTTACCATGATCTATTAGTTTATTTACCATGATCTATTAGTTTATTCACAATGCTCTATTAGTTTATTTACGATACTCTATTAGTTTATTTACCATGATCTATTAGTTTATTCACAATGCTCTATTAGTTTATTTACAATACTCTATTAGTTTATTTACAATGCTTTATTAGTTTATTTACAATGCTCTATTAATTTATTTACAATACTCTATTAGTTTATTTACCATGATCTATTAATTTATTTACAATGCTCTATTAATTTATTTACAATGCTCTATTAGTTTATTTACAATACTCTATTTATTTATTTTCAATGCTCTATTAGTTTATTCACAATGCTCTATTAGTTTATTTACAATCCTCTATTAGTTTATTTACAATGCTCTATTAGTTTATTTACAATGCTCTATTAATTTATTTACAATGCTCTATTACTTTATTTACCATGATCTATTAGTTTATTCACAATGCTCTATTAGTTTATTTACCATGATCTATTAGTTTATTCACAATGCTCTATTAGTTTATTTACAATGCTCTATTAGTTTATTTACAATGCTCTATTAGTTTATTTACAATGCTCTATTAGTTTATTTACAATACTCTATTAGTTACTTTACAATGCTCTATTAATTTATTCACAATGCTCTATTAGTTTATTTACAATACCCTATTAGTTTATTCACAATGCTCTATTAATTTATTCACAATGCTCTATTAGTTTATTTACAATACTCTATTAGTTCATTTACAATGCTCTATTAATTTATTCACAATGCTCTATTAGTTTATTTACAATGCTCTATTAGTTTATTTACCATGATCTATTAGTTTATTAACAATGCTCTATTAGTTTATTCACAATGCTCTATTAGTTTATTTACAATGATCTATTAGTTTATTTACAATGCTCTATTAATTTATTTACAATACTCTATTAGTTTATTTACAATGCTCTGTTAATTTATTTACAATGCTCTATTAGTTTATTTACAATGCTCTGTTAATTTATTTACAATGCTCTATTAGTTTATTAACAATGCTCTATTTGTTTATTCACAATGATCTATTAGTTTATTTACAATGCTCTATTAATTTATTTACAATACTCTATTAGTTTATTTACAATGCTCTGTTAATTTATTTACAATGCTCTATTAGTTTATTTACAATGCTCTATTAGTTTATTTACAATGCTCTATTAGTTTATTCACAATGCTCTATTAGTTTATTTACAATGCTCTATTAGTTTATTCACAATGCTCTATTAGTTTATTTACAATACTCTATTAGTTTATTCACAATGCTCTATTAGTTTATTCACAATGGTCTATTAGTTTATTTACAATGCTCTATTAATTTATTTACAATACTCTATTAGTTTATTTACAATGCTCTATTAATTTATTTACAATGCTCTATTAGTTTATTTACAATGCTCTATTAGTTTATTTACAATGCTCTATTAGTTTATTTACAATACTCTATTAGTTACTTTACAATGCTCTATTAATTTATTCACAATGCTCTATTAGTTTATTTACAATACCCTATTAGTTTATTCACAATGCTCTATTAATTTATTCACAATGCTCTATTAGTTTATTTACAATACTCTATTAGTTCATTTACAATGCTCTATTAATTTATTCACAATGCTCTATTAGTTTATTTACAATGCTCTATCAGTTTATTTACCATGATCTATTAGTTTATTAACAATGCTCTATTAGTTTATTCACAATGCTCTATTAGTTTATTTACAATGATCTATTAGTTTATTTACAATGCTCTATTAATTTATTTACAATACTCTATTAGTTTATTTACAATGCTCTGTTAATTTATTTACAATGCTCTATTAGTTTATTTACAATGCTCTGTTAATTTATTTACAATGCTCTATTAGTTTATTAACAATGCTCTATTAGTTTATTCACAATGATCTATTAGTTTATTTACAATGCTCTATTAATTTATTTACAATACTCTATTAGTTTATTTACAATGCTCTGTTAATTTATTTACAATGCTCTATTAGTTTATTTACAATGCTCTATTAGTTTATTTACAATGCTCTATTAGTTTATTCACAATGCTCTATTAGTTTATTTACAATGCTCTATTAGTTTATTCACAATGCTCTATTAGTTTATTTACAATACTCTATTAGTTTATTCACAATGCTCTATTAGTTTATTCACAATGGTCTATTAGTTTATTTACAATGCTCTATTAATTTATTTACAATACTCTATTAGTTTATTTACAATGCTCTATTAATTTATTTACAATGCTCTATTAGTTTATTTACAATGCTCTATTAGTTTATTTACAATGCTCTATTAGTTTATTTACAATGCTCTATTAGTTTATTTACAATGCTCTATTAGTTTATTTACAATACTCTATTAGTTTATTCACAATACTCTATTAGTTTATTTACAATGCTCTATTAGTTTATTCACAATGCTCTATTAGTTTATTTACAATGCTCTATTAATTTATTTACAATACTCTATTAGTTTATTCACAATGCTCTATTAGTTTATTCACAATACTCTATTAGTTTATTTACAATCCTCTATTAGTTTATTTACAATGCTCTATTAGTTTATTTACAATACTCTATTAATTTATTCACAATACTCTATTAGTTACTTTACAATGCTCTATTAATTTATTTACAATACTCTATTAGTTTATTTACAATGCTCTATTAATTTATTTACAATGCTCTATTAGTTTATTTACAATGCTCTATTAGTTTATTTACAATGCTCTATTAGTTTATTTACAATACTCTATTAGTTACTTTACAATGCTCTATTAATTTATTCACAATGCTCTATTAGTTTATTTACAATACCCTATTAGTTTATTCACAATGCTCTATTAATTTATTCACAATGCTCTATTAGTTTATTTACAATACTCTATTAGTTCATTTACAATGCTCTATTAATTTATTCACAATGCTCTATTAGTTTATTTACAATGCTCTATTAGTTTATTTACCATGATCTATTAGTTTATTAACAATGCTCTATTAGTTTATTCACAATGCTCTATTAGTTTATTTACAATGATCTATTAGTTTATTTACAATGCTCTATTAATTTATTTACAATACTCTATTAGTTTATTTACAATGCTCTGTTAATTTATTTACAATGCTCTATTAGTTTATTTACAATGCTCTGTTAATTTATTTACAATGCTCTATTAGTTTATTAACAATGCTCTATTAGTTTATTCACAATGATCTATTAGTTTATTTACAATGCTCTATTAATTTATTTACAATACTCTATTAGTTTATTTACAATGCTCTGTTAATTTATTTACAATGCTCTATTAGTTTATTTACAATGCTCTATTAGTTTATTTACAATGCTCTATTAGTTTATTCACAATGCTCTATTAGTTTATTTACAATGCTCTATTAGTTTATTCACAATGCTCTATTAGTTTATTTACAATACTCTATTAGTTTATTCACAATGCTCTATTAGTTTATTCACAATGGTCTATTAGTTTATTTACAATGCTCTATTAATTTATTTACAATACTCTATTAGTTTATTTACAATGCTCTATTAATTTATTTACAATGCTCTATTAGTTTATTTACAATGCTCTATTAGTTTATTTACAATGCTCTATTAGTTTATTTACAATGCTCTATTAGTTTATTTACAATGCTCTATTAGTTTATTTACAATACTCTATTAGTTTATTCACAATACTCTATTAGTTTATTTACAATGCTCTATTAGTTTATTCACAATGCTCTATTAGTTTATTTACAATGCTCTATTAATTTATTTACAATACTCTATTAGTTTATTCACAATGCTCTATTAGTTTATTCACAATACTCTATTAGTTTATTTACAATCCTCTATTAGTTTATTTACAATGCTCTATTAGTTTATTTACAATACTCTATTAATTTATTCACAATACTCTATTAGTTTATTTACAATGCTCTATTAGTTTATTCACAATGCTCTATTAGTTTATTTACAATGCTCTATTAGTTTATTTACAATACTCTATTAGTTTATTTACAATGCTCTATTAGTTTATTCACAATGCTCTATTAGTTTATTTACAATGCTCTATTAGTTTATTCACAATACTCTATTAGTTTATTTACAATGCTCTATTAGTTTATTCACAATGCTCTATTAATTTATTTACAATGCTCTATTTGTTTATTCACAATGCTCTATTAGTTTATTTACAATGCTCTATTAGTTTATTTACAATGCTCTATTAGTTTATTCACAATGCTCTATTAGTTTATTTACAATGCTCTATTTGTTTATTAACAATGCACTATTAGTTTATTCACAATGCTCTATTAGTTTATTTACAATGCTCTATTAGTTTATTCACAATGCTCTATTTGTTTATTAACAATGCTCTATTAGTTTATTCACAATGCTCTATTTGTTTATTAACAATGCTCTATTAATTTATTTACAATGCTCTATTAGTTTATTTACAATGCTCTATTAGTTTATTTACAATACTCTATTAGTTTATTTACAATGCTCTATTAGTTTATTCACAATGCTCTATTAGTTTATTTACAATGCTCTATTAGTTTATTCACAATGCTCTATTTGTTTATTAACAATGCTCTATTAGTTTATTCACAATGCTCTATTTGTTTATTTACAATGCTCTATTAGTTTATTCACAATGCTCTATTAGTTTATTTACAATGCTCTATTAGTTTATTCACAATGCTCTATTTGTTTATTAACAATGCTCTATTAGTTTATTCACAATGCTCTATTAGTTTATTTACAATGCTCTATTAGTTTATTCACAATGCTCTATTTGTTTATTAACAATGCTCTATTAGTTTATTCACAATGCTCTATTTGTTTATTTACAATGCTCTATTAGTTTATTCACAATGCTCTATTAGTTTATTTACAATGCTCTATTAGTTTATTCACAATGCTCTATTAGTTTATTTACAATGCTCTATTAGTTTATTCACAATGCTCTATTTGTTTATTTACAATGCTCTATTAGTTTATTCACAATGCTCTATTAGTTTATTTACAATGCTCTATTAGTTTATTCACAATGCTCTATTTGTTTATTTACAATGCTCTATTAGTTTATTCACAATGCTCTATTAGTTTATTTACAATGCTCTATTAGTTTATTCACAATGCTCTATTTGTTTATTAACAATGCTCTATTAGTTTATTCACAATGCTCTATTAGTTTATTTACAATGCTCTATTAGTTTATTCACAATGCTCTATTTGTTTATTAACAATGCTCTATTAGTTTATTCACAATGCTCTATTTGTTTATTAACAATGCTCTATTAATTTATTTACAATGCTCTATTAGTTTATTTACAATGCTCTATTAGTTTATTTACAATGCTCTATTAGTTTATTTACAATGCTCTATTAATTTATTTACAATGCTCTATTAGTTTATTCACAATGCTCTATTAGTTTATTTACAATGCTCTATTAGTTTATTCACAATGCTCTATTTGTTTATTAACAATGCTCTATTAGTTTATTCACAATGCTCTATTAGTTTATTTACAATGCTCTATTAGTTTATTCACAATGCTCTATTTGTTTATTTACAATTCTCTATTAGTTTATTTACAATGCTCTATTAGTTTATTTACAATTCTCTATTAGTTTATTTACAATGCTCTATTTGTTTATTTACAATGCTCTATTAGTTTATTCACAATGCTCTATTAGTTTATTTACAATGCTCTATTAGTTTATTCACAATGCTCTATTTGTTTATTAACAATGCTCTATTAGTTTATTCACAATGCTCTATTTGTTTATTAACAATGCTCTATTAATTTATTTACAATGCTCTATTAGTTTATTCACAATGCTCTATTAGTTTATTTACAATGCTCTATTAGTTTATTCACAATGCTCTATTTGTTTATTAACAATGCTCTATTAGTTTATTCACAATGCTCTATTAGTTTATTTACAATGCTCTATTAGTTTATTCACAATGCTCTATTTGTTTATTTACAATTCTCTATTAGTTTATTTACAATGCTCTATTAGTTTATTTACAATTCTCTATTAGTTTATTTACAATGCTCTATTAGTTTATTTACAATGCTCTATTAATTTATTTACAATGCTCTATTAGTTTATTTACCATGATCTATTAGTTTATTCACAATGCTCTATTAGTTTATTTACAATGCTCTATTAGTTTATTTACAATGCTCTATTTGTTTATTAACAATGCTCTATTAGTTTATTCACAATGCTCTATTAGTTTATTTACAATGCTCTATTTGTTTATTAACAATGCTCTATTAGTTTATTCACAATGCTCTATTAGTTTATTTACAATGCTCTATTAGTTTATTCACAATGCTCTATTTGTTTATTAACAATGCTCTATTAGTTTATTCACAATGCTCTATTTGTTTATTAACAATGCTCTATTAATTTATTTACAATGCTCTATTAGTTTATTTACAATGCTCTATTAGTTTATTTACAATACTCTATTAGTTTATTTACAATGCTCTATTAGTTTATTCACAATGCTCTATTAGTTTATTTACAATGCTCTATTAGTTTATTCACAATGCTCTATTTGTTTATTAACAATGCTCTATTAGTTTATTCACAATGCTCTATTTGTTTATTTACAATGCTCTATTAGTTTATTCACAATGCTCTATTAGTTTATTAACAATGCTCTATTAGTTTATTCACAATGCTCTATTAGTTTATTTACAATGCTCTATTAGTTTATTCACAATGCTCTATTTGTTTATTAACAATGCTCTATTAGTTTATTCACAATGCTCTATTTGTTTATTTACAATGCTCTATTAGTTTATTCACAATGCTCTATTAGTTTATTTACAATGCTCTATTAGTTTATTCACAATGCTCTATTAGTTTATTTACAATGCTCTATTAGTTTATTCACAATGCTCTATTTGTTTATTTACAATGCTCTATTAGTTTATTCACAATGCTCTATTAGTTTATTTACAATGCTCTATTAGTTTATTCACAATGCTCTATTTGTTTATTTACAATGCTCTATTAGTTTATTCACAATGCTCTATTAGTTTATTTACAATGCTCTATTAGTTTATTCACAATGCTCTATTTGTTTATTAACAATGCTCTATTAGTTTATTCACAATGCTCTATTAGTTTATTTACAATGCTCTATTAGTTTATTCACAATGCTCTATTTGTTTATTAACAATGCTCTATTAGTTTATTCACAATGCTCTATTTGTTTATTAACAATGCTCTATTAATTTATTTACAATGCTCTATTAGTTTATTTACAATGCTCTATTAGTTTATTTACAATGCTCTATTAGTTTATTTACAATGCTCTATTAATTTATTTACAATGCTCTATTAGTTTATTCACAATGCTCTATTAGTTTATTTACAATGCTCTATTAGTTTATTCACAATGCTCTATTTGTTTATTAACAATGCTCTATTAGTTTATTCACAATGCTCTATTTGTTTATTTACAATTCTCTATTAGTTTATTTACAATGCTCTATTAGTTTATTTACAATTCTCTATTAGTTTATTTACAATGCTCTATTAGTTTATTTACAATGCTCTATTAATTTATTTACAATGCTCTATTAGTTTATTTACCATGATCTATTAGTTTATTCACAATGCTCTATTAGTTTATTTACAATGCTCTATTAGTTTATTCACAATGCTCTATTTGTTTATTAACAATGCTCTATTAGTTTATTCACAATGCTCTATTAGTTTATTTACAATGCTCTATTAGTTTATTCACAATGCTCTATTTGTTTATTAACAATGCTCTATTAATTTATTTACAATGCTCTATTAGTTTATTTACAATGCTCTATTAGTTTATTTACAATGCTCTATTAGTTTATTTACAATGCTCTATTAATTTATTTACAATGCTCTATTAGTTTATTCACAATGCTCTATTAGTTTATTTACAATGCTCTATTAGTTTATTCACAATGCTCTATTTGTTTATTAACAATGCTCTATTAATTTATTTACAATGCTCTATTAGTTTATTCACAATGCTCTATTAGTTTATTTACAATGCTCTATTAGTTTATTCACAATGCTCTATTTGTTTATTTACAATGCTCTATTAATTTATTTACAATGCTCTATTAGTTTATTTACAATGCTCTATTAGTTTATTTACAATGCTCTATTAGTTTATTTACAATGCTCTATTAATTTATTTACAATGCTCTATTAGTTTATTTACAATGCTCTATTAGTTTATTTACAATGCTCTATTAGTTTATTTACAATGCTCTATTAGTTTATTTACAATGCTCTATTAGTTTATTCACAATGCTCTATTAGTTTATTTACAATGCTCTATTAGTTTATTCACAATGCTCTATTTGTTTATTAACAATGCTCTATTAATTTATTTACAATGCTCTATTAGTTTATTTACAATGCTCTATTAGTTTATTTACAATGCTCTATTAGTTTATTTACAATGCTCTATTAATTTATTTACAATGCTCTATTAGTTTATTCACAATGCTCTATTAGTTTATTTACAATGCTCTATTAGTTTATTCACAATGCTCTATTTGTTTATTAACAATGCTCTATTAATTTATTTACAATGCTCTATTAGTTTATTTACAATGCTCTATTAGTTTATTTACAATGCTCTATTAGTTTATTTACAATGCTCTATTAATTTATTTACAATGCTCTATTTGTTTATTCACAATGCTCTATTAGTTTATTTACAATGCTCTATTAGTTTATTCACAATGCTCTATTTGTTTATTTACAATGCTGTATTAATTTATTTACAATGCTCTATTAGTTTATTCACAATGCTCTATTAGTTTATTTACAATGCTCTATTAGTTTATTCACAATGCTCTATTAGTTTATTCACAATGCTCTATTTGTTTATTAACAATGCTCTATTAATTTATTTACAATGCTCTATTAGTTTATTTACAATTCTCTATTAGTTTATTTACAATGCTCTATTAGTTTATTTACAATGCTCTATTAATTTATTTACAATGCTCTATTAGTTTATTTACCATGATCTATTAGTTTATTCACAATGCTCTATTTGTTTATTAACAATGCTCTATTAGTTTATTTACAATTCTCTATTAGTTTATTTACAATGCTCTATTAGTTTATTTACAATGCTCTATTAATTTATTTACAATGCTCTATTAGTTTATTTACAATTCTCTATTAGTTTATTTACAATGCTCTATTAGTTTATTTACAATGCTCTATTAATTTATTTACAATGCTCTATTAGTTTATTTACCATGATCTATTAGTTTATTCACAATGCTCTATATGTTTATTAACAATGCTCTATTAATTTATTTACAATGCTCTATTAATTTATTTACAATGCTCTATTTGTTTATTTACAATGCTCTATTAGTTTATTTACAATGTTCTATTAATTTATTTACAATGCTCTATTAGTTTATTTACCATGATCTATTAGTTTATTCACAATGCTCTATTTGTTTATTAACAATGCTCTATTAATTTATTTACAATGCTCTATTAATTTATTTACAATGCTCTATTTGTTTATTTACAATGCTCTATTAGTTTATTTACAATGCTCTATTAGTTTATTTACAATGCTCTATTAGTTTATTTACAATGCTCTATTAATTTATTTACAATGCTCTATTTGTTTATTAACAATGCTCTATTAGTTTATTTACAATGCTCTATTAATTTATTTACAATGCTCTATTAGTTTATTTACAATGCTATATTAGTTTATTTACAATGCTCTATTAGTTTATTCACAAAGAGCTTGGCGTTACGCTAAGAAGTAGCAGGCGATATAACTTAATGACAGTGCTCGACCCAAGAAGGAGTTAGGGCTTATCGTGATCCATAGACAGACTGTTTCGCTGCACCACAGCTCTTTAGTGCGGCTAGACTAGCACCACTATTATTTATTTGTAAAACTTTCGTAACTGATGAGAAGCAAGTTCAAGATTTAATCAAAACGTTTTTATAAAGTGCTGAGATAATACCTGACCTTACCTGCTACGGCAGTCGATTATGCCAGGTTGCGTCGGCTTCTTCCGTAGGAGGAAGTTTCTAGGGAATTCACAAGCGGTTTACAGTCGCATGCAAATCTCAGTACGGGAAGATAACGATGTCGTTTTCATTTTTCATTAAAAAAAGGGAAATCGCTCCGGACAAGGCATGAAGTCACTTGATGTAAAGAGCTAACAAGAACAAATATGACTATCGCAAAGACAGGAGATGCCGATTGGTCTTAGTCTTGAAAATACCAAAATTATAAGTAGAAAGAAAACAGTCATCAGGAAGAGAGTTCCACAAGTTTTCAGTTCTTGAAAAGAAGCTACTTGAATAGGAAGCTGTATTACAATGAGGTATCAAAACAGCAAATTGATAGAGACAACTATACCAACGAGTCAAACGAGCTGGAAAAAAAGAAGCGGGGAATAGATCACATAATTATGAAGAACACATGTCATAATAGTATTTATAGAAAAGACTGAGACTAGCACAAGTTTCACGAACGTTTTCGATTCTTTGTCGAATCATCCTCACGTGTCAAAAGCAAATGAACAAACAACCTGGAGAAAGAAGATAACTTTTTAAAGACGGCGGAGAAACGCGCAGAGAACGGTATTCGCATTGTTCCAGGAAGTCGTTGACGATTTAAATTCAGCAACGCTGGATGGCATCACAGAACAAAATCGCATTACGTTAAGCATCTTAAAATGTTACTACTGGTTTCATATGTGATGTTATTGATTTTAGGTTGTTGTGTTTTTATGTAGATAGCTTCAAGTATTTTTAATTTAAAAAAATTGATTTCGGAATGTATAATTTTAGTGTTATTAACAAGAATTTCTCTTAAATCAGAGGAAGGGCAGTTATGTTTTTGTAGATGTGGTTAAATTGACAACATCACATATGAAACCAGTAGTAACATTTTAAGATGCTTAACGTAATGCGATTTTGTTCTGTGACGCCATCCAGCGTTGTTGAATTTAAATCGTCGATGACTTCCTGGAACAATGCGAAAAAACGTTCTTTGCGCGTTTTTCCGCCGTCTTAAAAAAAAAATTCTCTTCCTTCTCCAGCTTTTTTGTTCATTTACTTTTGACACCTGAGGATGATTCGACGAAGCATCGAAAACGTTCGTGAAACCTATGGAACATTTATTTTAAAAAAAATTTAATACAAAAAGACCATCAGAAAAATAAAAAAATTAAAAAGGTATAATTAAACAGACGAATTCTGTTATTTCAAACAATGTTTGCGTATATATATATATATATATATATATATATATACTAGTTTAGTGTATTAAATATGTATTTCTTTTATTTAATTTAATGTTTTAACAAATAAAAAAAACACCCCTTCAGAAAAAAAACAGCGCACGTGTTGATCAATATTTTTTTCCTAGAGAGAAATATCATAAAAGACGCGTGTATACACATAGGGCGAGATTTAGGTCCATAAAATTTCTCGTATAATCGATAGTAATAGAATTTGTTGACAGATGTAGTTCGATCAATCGACGAGTACAAAGACGATCGATAGGATGGGTTGAAAATAAACAGAACGATGATGGAGGCGGCGGGGGAGGGGGGTCGGGGTTAGAAGGCTTCTGCCCGGCTGAATGTGCACTTGTAAGATCGCTATTGATGGTAGAATCGCCATTGACTTATTAACGATCGATCTGACACAGCATAGGATTTCGCTCCTCTGACACTTTTGTTGAAAAAGAGGGGAGGGCGAATAGAGATAGGAAAAAAAAAAGAAAAAGAAGAAGCCATTGGAGCTGGTTTTAAAAGCCAATGATTTAATATCATCGTCTATCGTTTTGAGGGCAGGTTGGCAAGTGGGTGAGTGGAGATGCACCATAAAAGTAGAATGCTTAGTTAGCAGAGTTGCAGAAAGAAAATGGTGTCAGATTGATACGTAATAATCACGTTCAAGGAAAGGATGGATGGAGCCCAGAGCACCCTTTCTTGCTTTGACAAAGTACAAAACCAACAGGTAACATGAATTGGAACAAATACATTGAAGACATTGCCAAGGCTGCCGCAAAAAAACGTTGGCTCCCTCTACCGTGCTAGTAAACTCCTCACACCTGACATTATCCTCTATCTCTACAAAGCCACCATCCGCCCATGCATTAAGTATTGTTGTCACATCTGGGCTGTTGCATCATCTACTACTCTCTACCTCCTTGACAAGGTAAAAAAAAGAGTCGCCAACCTAATAGGTCCCTCACTGTCAACCAAGCTCCAGTCCCTGTCCCATCGCCGCAATGTAGCTTCCTTGTGCTTGTTTTACAAATACTTCAATGGATTATGCTCCGATGAACTGGCTACTCTGGTGCCCCCTCGGCGTAAATTCACTAGACCAACTCGACAATCAACTAAATCCCATCCATTCACTGTGGAGGTACCCAGATGCCGGAGAGCTTTCTACTTAAATAGTTTCTTTTCCGACAGTACTGACATGCAGAAATTTAAAATTAATGTAAACAGACACCTCGCTGCGTAGATCCCAGTTTAGGTTGACTCCCCCCAACCTTCTTCCCTTTTCTTTCTTCTCAGTAGCCCCTTACGTCTACAGTGGCGGCCTTCCTTGTTTGGGGTGAACTACGTTAAAAAATAGTGTGGGGATGTCCTTTTCTCTTCTTACAGTCACTTTCTCACAGAAGAGATGTTGCTAGTCTTTCTCTGCTCTATCGTTATTTTCATGGTAGATGTTCGACTGCGCTCCAATCTATGATCCCCCCTGTAAAATATTCACAATTAAAACTCGTCTAGCTACAACCACTGTCAATAATTTCCCTTTCTACCTCTGTGTACCTAAAACTAAACGGAGATTCCATGAACAGGGGTTCTCTTCTAGAACTACCCGTCCGTGGAACACGATACCGCGGCGCTGATTCCCAGCTGCATACAACATAGTCGTTTTCAAATCCAATGTGTAACAAATTCTTGTCAAGCCGTCCTCTTAAATAATCAAATTCTGCCCGATTTCAACCATCGTTACTAATCATCACGGCGTTTGCCTCACCGTCCACCTAACAAACTCATTGACCTCTTATCCTCGAGTGGCCTTTGGGCCTTGATAAGCGATAACTTCTTAGTAAAAAGCAAAAATAAAAACGTACCGATTCTCGATAAATCACCGAAGTTAAGCAACATTGGACTAGGTCAGTACCTAATGGGTGACCATTTAAGAAGACCAGGTGCTGTATGTGAAAAGACGACGAAAAAACTACAAAAAACTACAAAAAAACGGCAAAAACACTGCAAAAGAACTGCAAAAAACTGCAAAAAAACTACAAAAAAACTGCAAAAACACTGCAAAAAACTGCAAAAAAACTGCAAAAAACTGCAAAAAACTGCAAAAACACTGCAAAAGAACTGCGAAAAAACTGCAAAAGAACAGCAAAAAACCCTACAAAAAACTGCAAAAGAACTGCAAAAAAACTGCAAAAGAACTGCAAAAGAAATGCAAAAACACCCGCAAAAAACTAACGTCGTCATTTCTACTAACCGGGATATGCATACGACTATCAACCGCTTATGAATTTAATATTTTAAGAAGAGTAGAAAGAGACTAACTTTCGGTTTACTTTCGGCAGCCTCGTAGCTCTCGATTCCCTTATTTTGTCCTTTAGTCCTCAAATTCCACAGGCGATGTTTCTGAAAAAGGGGGAAAAATTGCTGTTTTCTGGGTCGGATTCTATCAATCTAACACTTACGTTGGCTAGTTATTCACCATGTAGTATTATTTAGCTCCTTACGTCAAGTGACTTCATGCCTTGTCTGGAGAGATTTCCATATAAAAAAATATTCCTTAGAAACTTCCTCTTTTCGAGGAATCCGGTTTAACCCGCCCAGGGTGAGTGGCGCACCAGGTATCATAAATATAAAAAAAGGATAATGTCAGATCATATTGTCTGTGTATCACCCCATTTCTAGAATTCGATAATAGAAAGAAAATAGGAAAACAATTTTAACTACTGTTTGTTTGGCACAGGGCCCACAAATATCGTGCATCGGGATTGCCAGCTATTAATGAAATGCTTCTCATTGGCAATAGCTGTTAGTTATACATGCAAGGTTCTTACGAAGGCAGCAAGGCTCAGCGGTTGCATACGAAGTCGAGGAAGGTTTGGTCCAGAATACACAAAGGAATGGTGGTTGCATATACGCAGAAGCAACGTTAGTATCCTCACTCCATGGAATTATGGTTCAGAGTCTGACATGTTCTTGCCTGCCATCCGTAAGGTTGAAGACAACCAGAGAACGACGGATCCTGATACCGACTCCCCCTGGATGTTCATCAGAACCCTGTTAGTCGAAACCTGTCCGCAATGGATGACTCTGCTATGAACCGGGGTTCCATACAGCATAGCACTGATGCTACCACGTTGCAACCTCCCCTACCACGTTTAGAAAGGGTTTGAAGTTAACGGGCTGGTACTGTTGTTCTTGTTGAGCTAATCAGACTTCTACACAGAGCTCGCGAAGATCGTGCCTCAGTATTGTCTGGTCTGCACGTAGTTTTCCCCGTTGGCCGTAACTATTCGTTATGCCTGCAAGATTGTAGGTGTTTACTCCCGACACCCAGAAAAGCAAGGTCCAGCGGTAGCATATGCAGTCGGGGAAGGTTTCGCACGGAACACATAAAAGAATAACGGCTGCACATGCGCAGAAGCAACGTTGGTATCCCCACTCCATGGATTTGCGGTTCCATGCCTGACACGCCCTAGCTCGTTACACGCAAAGGTGGAGACGACCAGAGGACGACGGATGCTCATATTGACTCCTTAATTTTCACCAGACCAACGTGCTATTGTCAGAGATACTCTTCTAACAGAGTAGAGAAGTAACTCTCATACCACCACGTTGCCACCGCTCCTGTCACAGTCAGAGAGGGCTGCCTAAGGGGAAAGAGGTTTTATTTACTCCTCCCCAGGAGTTAGGCACAAGGCCAGTTTTATCTTACTCCCACAAGTAATATGTGACCCAAGATCGGGTCGAGAAAGTGGGGTTTGAAAAGTCAGCGCTCGAGAGGTGAGCACTCTGGCCATTTAAAAATTGCCTGGGCAGCCCCGTCGGCATTTCCCGGTAGGGGCGCCTCAGACAGTAAGAAATAAACTTACTCCTCCCCAAAGACGGGGAGGCAAAGCCTGGGAGGGTGGACCTCCTAGAACTGCACAGGACAGGCGTGCAGTATCCATCGGAACAGATACTACACTTTGATCTTAGCCAAAAGGCCAAGGCAGAGGGGAAAGAGGTGTTCGTGTTGGCAAGATCACTCTTCAACAACAGCAACGTTTTCAAACATAGGCTCTCTGCAGACTGGGGTCTCTTTTCATCTTGTACTCCAGATTTCCCCAAAACATAAAAAGTCATTATGTACATGTCGTCTCCAAACCTGACCATCACACTCTGTCTGGTCACTTGAGTGCCGGGAGGATACCAAAGACTTCTAATAATATTATTTCATGAGCCTTGGATGCTTTGGCCTCCGTCTCAATTTCAGAACACGTCGGAAATGGAAAGCGATCGAACGGAATTACGGTGCTATTCCTTAAAACCTGGAAAATCCATAATCTAGAACAGCACGTGTTCCGATTCCTTGTCCATCCGGAACATGGTCATCTCTGCAATAGACTCCGGATTTATCGCCTGGCCAGCCAAGGAGCGGAATCTAAATAAATATCAAGCTCTGAATGATCGATCGTATTTTCGTCCCTGTCTCCGTTAAGACGTCAAGCATCCTAGGTCCGAAGGCAGTCATTTTACTAAACTGACTAGGCGCAGTTGCTCAGGGTATAAATTGTTACGAGAGGGTGGAGATAGAGAGAGAGAGAGAGAGAGAGAGAGTAAAAAAAGAGAGAATGTAAGAGAGTGTGAGAGGGAGAGAGAGGAAGGAAAAGAGTAAAAGAGAGAGGGAGAAGAGAGGGAGATGGACAGGGAGAGAGGGAAAGAGAAAGAGAGAGAAAGAGAGTGAATAAGAGGAGACGGAGAGATGAGGAAAGAGAGAGGGAGATAGAGGAAAAGAGAGAAGGAGAGGGAGAAAGAGAGAAAGGGAGAGAGTATATAATAATCTTGTCTTCTTACTAATGGTTATGAGAGAGAGAGAGAGTGTGTGTGTGTGAGAGAGAGAGTGGACGAGTGAAAAAGAGTAAGAGAAAGATAGATAGAGAGAGAGACAGACAGAAAGAGTATACAATAATCTTTTATTTTTTACTAATGAGTTACCGCTCACCAAGGCTAAACGCCACTCAAGGATAAGGGTTAATAAAAATGGATAGATCGACAGTTGACGACTATTACGAGAGGATTGAAAATATCCACATACCATCCACTGACTTTTTTCTTAAAAAAACAATCAACCATGTAACCTCATCTCATTAAACGATGTCCTTGAGTGGCTATTAGCTTTGATAAGTGTTGTCTCATTAGTAAATAAAATGAAAATAAATTAAAAAAATGTTTAATGGGACCCCTTCCCATTAAACATTTAAAAAAAATATTTCTTTTATTTTTTTCATTTCTTCCTTATATACCGATTGATACGTTTTTTCCCTTTTTAAAACTTTCTCATTTTTTTAACTTCACCGATTGAGACGTTATTTATATGAACATTAGTGCGAACACTGGCGAATCACATGTTTCCGTACACACTTTTTATAATGAAATCTCCAGTCCATGTACAAAGAAACAGAGGGCGTAACACAAATATGTTTTTACAAAACTGATTATTTTATATGTTTATGTATTCCAACATCTTTGACTATGATTGTAGATGTTGCAAAACAACTGAATCACTAGAAAAATTGACTAAAGTAACGAAAAGAAAGAAAGAAAAAATACGACAGTAAAACTGGAACCGAAAATATAGACAAAGAATGTGTGAAGAAGTATTTTTTAAAAGGTTCGCTTCGTCGTCGTTGTTGTTTTGTTTTAGTTCTGCGATACAGTAAATAGCGTCGCAACAACTTGTAAACAAACATATTGACACAACGTGGAAAACATCTCAGTGAACAACGGATTCCAGTTAGTAACAAAGAAAGCGCAAGACTTAACCAAACATTCTATTAGGAACACGCACACACATACGTATATATATATATATATATATATATATATATATATATATATATATATATATATATTAATTATTATTATTATTATTATTATTATTATTATTATTATTATTATTATTATCATTATTAATGCTATTGTCACTGCGACTATCGTAGGTATGATTGGCATTATTATTATTATTATTATTGTTATTATAATTGTTTTTATTAATACTAAAAATAGTAACACCATTAACACTTCTTTTATATAATGATTTCACTAGTATTAATTTTAGTATAATATAATCACAATTAAAAAATATTATCACAACAAAATTCACTACCGTAACTGAGCGAGCCATAAATAATTATATTAAAATAGAATGCAAAAGTAGCAATTAATACCCTAAATTAAAATTATCAAACATTTTTATCTACACGATAATCACCTATTACAACAGAAATGAAAGTTATAACTTTATAATTATAATTCTATTCTCATTATTAAATTAACCCCCCCTGCCCCCCCCCCCCGCCCTGGTTGGAATTGAGGTCACGATGGCCAGACACTCAACTTTCTGAAATATCACTTGTTGGGGTCTCCTCCTCCTCTTTCATGTCCTCGCTATAGGCTGAGCCCCATCTCCGTCCCCCTCCCTCTTATGTATCTTCAATTTGGTTGGGGTTGAATTTAAAATCTTAGGCATTTGGATTCCATTGTCGCTTGAAAAGTTGGCGTTCATTATGGGCGCTAATGAAACAGCATATATTTTGTCACAATTAATGGAATAATAAAATCACCAACAATATATATATATACTTTGCAACTCAAATCCCGACGTCCAGAACCACTCAGCCAATGCCGAATAACGAATAAACAGTGATAATTTTAACACTTTATCTGGCGGCTTGACGTAATAAGAGCGTTCTCTCTCTCTCTCTCTCTCTCTCTCTCTCTCTCTCTCTCTCTCTATATATATATATATATATATATATATATATATATATATATATATATATATATCCAAGACAATGGCTGAATCCTTATAAAATGACTTCCAGCCTGTAGTGGAATTAGGCCAATGGTGATGCTTTGCTGGTTAGTAATGACAGAAGTTCCAGAACTTACTCTATCCACTCCTAACTCTTGCAATCACACTAGCACCTGCTCCATCTTGTGCTCCAATGGTATCACTAAGGTAACAAAACTTCTCGACAACCTCAATAGCTTCGCAATCCAGATATACTTTGCACGCATTTGACTTCTCATCTAACTTCATTGTCTATTTATTTATTTATCTTAACACACACACACACACACACACACACACACACACACACACACACACACACACACACACACACACACACACACACAAATAATTAAAAATGTTCATGTTAACATTTTACTGCAATTTCACGGTACATCCGATCGTTAGAAGTGTATTCTTATCCCACACGTCTGTATACATTTAAATGCGATCTCAAACTAGCCAGGATAACATTTTAATATAAATTTCTTGCTTTGTGATCCAATCTGATGACGAAAATGATACCCAAAATCCAAAGGCAACCCACCGACCCAGCCCCCTCCCAAATACAAACACAAGTGGAGCTGTTTTTGAGAATAAGGGGTACCGTAAATAAGTTTGAGGTATCGAGGAAAGAGGCAGCCAAAATATTGAATTTTAGTCAACTCCCGATGTTCTGAAAGCCAATGAAATGCTAGACTGACTTAAAAAGATTTTTTTATTCAAACCTTCAAAATGTTATCGTTTTTTTTTAAGTGATCACTGAATTTCCACTATGGGTATAAAAAGACTATTTGATTCTTAAAATGAAGGGCTGTATGTAAAGTAATTAAAATGACTTAAAATCTATAAGTTTAAAAAAAAAATAGAATAAATACTTTAACATATATTGAAATTAATTTATTAATCAATAACTACCTATAAAAATAGAATAATTATCTGATTCTTATGGACTTTTTTTCAATCAAAAGTATTCATTCTTTTCGTTAAATAAATGAGTTTCACTTTCATCTTCTGAACCTAGATACAACCAATACCCTTTTCATGATACCCATGTAGGTGTGAATGGTGATTTAAAAATAGTCTATTCTTATTCATGCAGTCAATTCTTTTGAGGTGTCAGTATTCAAAATAACATCGTTTATGCGCCAAACGTGGAAAACAAGTGTCGAATAAAGGAAATGGTGTTGAGTCTGACAGGTTCTCTGTAAATATTAATCGTTGCCGATTTCAAACATGAACCTATAACACCGAGATAACAGCTGCTCTTTATGGGTTCCGCATAATCAATGCTCATTCTTGATTTTCGAATGTGTTTCAAGCCAAGAATTTATTTCTGTTTAAGGTCTGTATCTTTGTTGCCAAAGGTCGTTTATGACAATGTGCCACGATTTCTTCCAATTTCTTAGGGCGTTCTCAATAGAATTGGCTTTTATTCAGAGTTCTGTCACGTGGTGACTTACTGTGGCACAGCGTGGAGATCTTCTTTGCACCCAACGGATTGTCCATTGTTTTCTTTCGTCGTCAAAAACAGCTGTTCGTCTCTCCTAAGTAGTTAGTAACGTCGAGTAGTAAAGGTAGTCGTAGTGGTGATGTGACACTCACAGGGATGTTGTTCCTTTCTTTTCGACTCTCTCAGCAGGAAGAAAATGATGTCCAGAAGTCATTAAGATCATTTTTTTAAAATTTATTTATCTTCCTCCCACAAGGTAAGATGTGACACAAGGTCGGGAAAGTGGGGGTTGAAAAGCCAGCGCCCGAGAAGGTGAGCCCTCTGGCCTACAAAAACATGCCTGGGCAGCCCCGTCGGCATTCCATGGTAGGGGCGCCTCAGGCAGTAAGCAATAAACTTACTCCTCTCCAAAGAGGGGAGGCAAAGCCTGGGAGGGTGCACCTCCTAGAACTGCACAGGGCAAACCCACAAACCGGTGGGATCAAGACCCGATGGCCAACACAATACCGGTCTATAAGGTGTAGTATCCATCGAGACAGATACTACACTTTGATCTTGACAAAAAAGAAGGTCATTTTAGTTTACATTTTTTAAATTACAAAAATAATAGTATCTAAGTCACAAAGAGATGGATAAAATTATTTTGTAAGGGAGATAACTCCTATTTGTATTTTCAAGTTAAAATAGGAGTTATCATCCTTGGGATTTTGTGGTTAATATTTAACATTGTCTACATTGTAACAATCTTTCTTGCCGTAATATATATTTTTATATAGAAATTAAAGCGAATTTTAAACTTCAAGTTCATTTCACTTTCTTATTCATTCCCCTCCTCTTCTTTTCACACGTACGTTCGTTTTTATTACATAGAAGAACAATACATAACACCATGACTTGCTCTGAGATGTGTAGTTACTTCTTACAATAATTTACAGTCAGTACCATAAGATGAATGGCATCTCACCCTTTAAATGGTGAAAGACTCAAAAACACATCCGATCACTGCAAAGCAAAATTTCACAGAAGCAGGAACTTCAGAAAATATTGTGTACTAATGTCATAATTGGGCTGGTGAATCTCTGTCCCATTTGAGGGTTCTTGAAAAGGTGCCGAAACGTATCTTTAATTTGATTGGCCCTACCCTTTCTTCTTCTCTGCACTCTCTCTCTCACAGACGTGATGTTGCTAGTCTCAGTCTTTTCTATTAATACTATTATGGCATGTGTTCTTCAGAATTATGTGATCTAAGCCCCACTTCTTTTGTTTCAGCTCAGTTGACTCGTTGGTCTAGTGGTCTCCATCAATTCTCTGTTTTGATACCTCATTGTAATGCAGCTTCTTATTCCAGTAGCTTCTTTCCAAGAATCGCAGGCTTCTGGAACTCTCTTCCTGCCGATGACTATCTATATCCTTGGTCATTTCAAGACTAAGGCCAATGTCTTTGCGATAATCATATTTACTTCTTACATTAAGTGGTTTCATGTCTTGCTATAAAAAAAACCCTCCATTCTCGGTTTAATTTTGACCTTACGTCGAATATACCGTTTTAAATAATTATTTTCACACATCTAAATATTGTTACATTACAATTTCCAAGAAATTGCTTCAGCACAAAACTTTTGGCAAAATAATTAAGACGACAAGTTTTGTGTAATTAAACTAAAAAAACAAAACAATTAGAGATGTTATACTAATTGTGCGGCGAAACGTTGTAATAACTTGATTTTTTACAATATTATCCACGTTGTTTTTAATCTCATCTGGGGTACGAAGATGATCGAAAGATGAAAGAATATGTTTTTTACCAAAAGCGTTGTCATAAATATTTTGTTCACATGGCATCGTGTATGGTTCTGTCGAGGTTACTGTTTCACTTTCAATATTTCCATTGGAAAAGGTATGATTCCATATATATATATATATATATATATATATATATATATTTATATATATATATATGCACATATATATATATATACACACATATATGCATATATATATGCACGCACATATATATATATGCACATATATATGCACACATATATATACATATATATATGCACACATATATATATATATACATATATGCATATATATACATATATATATACACACATATATATATACACATATATATATACATATATGTACATGTATATATACATATATGTATATGTATATATATATGTATATATATAAGTACATATATATGTATATATATACACACATATACATATACATGCATATATACATATATACACATATATATACATATATATATATACATATATGCATATACATATATATATATATATATATATATATATATATATATATATATATATATGCCATATACGGTCTGTGGGGGTGGGGGTTGTGGATGTATACTAAAACTAAACCACCCGTAACCCATTGAGTCAGTATTTATTATACGTATTATTCAACATATCATTTCTTAACTTTGACATTAGTTCATAAAGCAGCAGCGGCAGCAGCAGCGGCAGCAGCAGCAGCAGTCAGTAGTTTCTGTTGCTGCTAAAAAAAGAAAAAAATACACTACCTCTTTGCTGTTTATGGATGCCCGACGCGAACACAGAGGCCATCATATTACTGTAACGCCCCAATGCAAAATCAACAAGATCACGTGATACATCGTTAAAGTTTGCTCGATAAAATGATGTTTGATTGTGTTATGAGGCTTTGATAAGACAAACAGACCAACAGAGTGATAGACAGGCAGAGACAGACACGTGTAAAACATAGTATATATATCGTCACTGATAATCCACAGGAAGTTTACATAACTGATTTTTAGACTTGACTCTATTTAGTGTTAAAAGTGTTGTTTCTTTTCGTCTTCAAATGATTCCTGTTTCGTTCTTGTTTATTTTAATTACAGGCGTTCCTATCTTTTGATTTTAGGTTTATACTACGATTGAAGTAATTACAAACAGCAGATTTTCTTATAAAGTAGTCATAAATAATTTCCCACTCATCCTGCTTTGGCACGTTGCCTTGTCAGCCATATTGAAGTGGATTTTATTTAGAAGGAAACACGACGAAACTTGTCAGCACTTAGTGGTTTTAATATCGTCTTCGACTGTAATCATATATAGAAAATAGAGCCAGTTTATCTACTGTTTGTTTATGATTAATAGAATAGCGCACAGAACAGCAATTTAAAATCTTGTTGCGATACAAACGTATAGTTTTAATTCGAGTATGTTCTTAAAAATATTGCAATTCCAATAGATGTCAGTGATTACGTATTATATCCGTATCGATATTTACACTTTTCTTCGTAATAATTCAGAGACAGTAGAAAGAGTTTTCTCTCGCTAATATTTTACTACTACAACTAACACCCATGGACACTGGGGACATATTTCTACATGATATTTCGCGAAGCAGTTGGTTTAGACGGTCATTTTAAAATATAAGGTACAAATATAACGCGTGGCTATACAAAAATAGGTGGACAAAACCTTTAGAGCGATTATATAATATATAAAGGTGACGTGATGTTGCCCAGGTTGGCGAATGTTAACATTACACCTCACAATATAAGGACAGCGTTCTTTACTATTTTTTGAATGAATTAATAAATGTTTCCGAATTTCTTTAGATGAGTCTTGATAATTTGTATGATTTAGATTATTTAGACTACTGTTCTCATCTTAAGTGTTATTCTCACAACGTTTCGTCCGATGTAACCTCCGACAAGATACACCAAATTATACGAATTAATAAATGTCTTATTTTATTTGTTGATTTTACTTAAGAAGTACGTGTTTTATAAAGTTAGCTAGAGATAGTAATAACAAGTCGCGCGTGCGTGGTCCCCCTTTGTATGTGACTCGATGTGGCGAGTGTAAAATGCAATAAATTTGGGCAATTTGGGGCGTTTTTGACCCCCCTCCTTTGACCCCCTGGGGGCGCGAACCATAATTTTTCTGAGGTCAAGGATGCTCATTTCATATTCAGAACAATTGCCTCTACATTTTGGCCAAGTTTCAGAAAAATTGAATGGATGGATCAAACGTTATGGGAGAAAAGGGTCATTTTATTTGCCATTTTGGGGGCTTTTGACACCCTGGGGGCGCGAACCAGATTTTTTTCCAAGGTCAGCGATACTTATTTTCTATTAGGAACAATTGCCTCCACATTTTGGCCAAGTTTCAGAGAAATTGAATCAGTGGATGAAAAGTTATGGGGCAAAAAATGTCATTTCAAATGTCATTTCGGGGCCTTTTGACCCCCTGGGGGGCTAACCAGATTTTTTTTCAAAAATCGGAGAATGTCACTTTCTAACCTGACCGAAGTTACAACTTCATGCAAAATTTCAGAGAAATTCAATGGATGGTTGCGGAAAAAAATCCGGACGGACGGACGGACGGACGGACGGACATGCCTCAAAACATAAGTCCCCCGATTTTATAAATCGGGGGACCAATAATATAAGTAGCAATGTTAATGAATATCATCATAATGGCTGTCTTTGTTACGAACATGGGTTATAAAAATAGGTTAGCGAATGTGCCAAGTAGTTACAGAAAGCCCCCTCTGGAAGTGATGGAGATGGCAAAATAACAAGATAATCCCTCTTGGTGTTTGTCTGTGAAATTAAGCAGACGTATGTTGCAGAACTTCACCCCCCCCCAACGGGAAGGTTTGGGGAAACTGATACTGTATACCGTATAATGTGAAGAAAATTCTTATTAAAAATATTAAAACCCAAAATATGTTCTGCTGCTATTTAAGATAGGAAGAATATAAGATGCTCGCTGTGAACACGTGGTCGGAGAGAGAGAGAGAGAGAGAGAGAGAGAGAGAGAGATAGAGAGAGAGAGAGAGAGAGAGAGAGGCCGTGCTACAATGCCAAATACAGAGAAAAACCTACATTCGGTTTACATTCCCTGCTTCTACAAACGTCACATCACGGCGGCACATATTTCGTCTATTACTATACGACACACGCTGGGTATATTTGTTAGGGGGGCAAAAATTCGTTCGATGTGTTCAAGAGAACTTCTCGGAGCTGCGACTCCTTTAAAGAGGAAGGGGCTATGTTATGGATAATAGTAAACTCTAAATCGGAACAAATTATCTAAATTTGTGAAATAAAATATTATTATTATTATTATTATTATTATTATTATTATTATTATTATTATTATTATTATTATTATTATTATTATTATTATTATTATTATTATTATTATTATTATTTACTCACTAGGAGTTCTCACACAGGTCATCAGTGATTGCTACCTGACAACCGGTGGTATTCCCTGGAGTCTGAGTGACAACAAGTCTCCCCAGACTTCCAGTATTCTCTACCTCTTTTCGCTAGCCACCGCAAATAAACCTGCAGTATCACAATAGCCGTTTACCATTGATTTCCCGATGGCAAGGGCCATTGGTCTTCTCTGGATTTGGATGGCAATAAGCCCCCCCCCCCCCAGGTCCCAGCAGTCTCTGCACTTCCAGTGGAGGTCTGGATTGTGCTGTCCCTCCTCGGTCTTCTCATCCTCCTTGACCCTATGCAAATATTTTGTGCTGTGTCAGCCTAGGCTGGTACTATTTTTTTTAAAAAAATTTAAAATTTTTTAATTTTATTATTATTATTATTATTATTATTATTATTATTATTATTATTATTATTATTATTATTATTATTATTATTATTATTTGTAATCATTAGGAGTTCTCACACAAGTCATCGACAGTGATTGCTCACTTATAATAACCGGTGGTGTTTCCTGGAGCCTGAGTGACAACAAGCCTCCCCAGATTTCCAGTACTCTCCATATCTTTTCCATAACCATTGCAAATGATTTTGCAGTATCGCATCAGCCGCTTTCCACTGATTTCTAGCTGGTTACGAGCATTGGTATCATCTGGGTTTTGGGTCACAGTACTCTCGGCATTCTTTCAGTGGAGGTCTGGTTAGTGCTCTCCCTCTCGCTCTTCCAATCCTCCTTTACCATTCACGACTATTTTGTCAGGTATCAGCCGAGGCTGGTTCCATCATTTTGTTTTTTTTTTTGGGGGGGGGGGGCAGTTTATGAAGTTTCTTCTTCTTCTTCTTCTTCTTCTTCTTCTTCTTATTATTATTATTATTATTATTATTATTATTATTATTATTATTATATTATTATTACAATTTTTAGATGTTTGTATTAGTTTTTATAAATAATAGATACAGCATTATTTAAGTAAGTAAAAGAAGAGTTTAAAAATATTTTTGAAGGTGTTAAAAACAGTAAATTAAAGGTTAATTTAAGTCTTTTTCAATGAATCACCAACAAATAATGGGTATTTAATCCCTTTCCACCGCACGAAGATGTGACACAAGGCCAGAAGGTTGGGAGAATCAAGCCAGCGCCCATAAAGAAAGGGAAACTCTGGTCTATTAAAAATTGCCTCGGCAGCTCTGTCCACATTCCCCGGTGGGGGTGCGGCAGGCAGTTAGCAATGAACCAACTTCTTCCCAAAGAAAGGGGAAGGCAAGACCTGAGAGGTGGACCTCCCAGGACTGCCCCAGACTAATACCTCAGCCTAACGGATAATAGGCCACCAAAATGGCCAAGTTTCTACCAGACTGATTGTCGAGAACGGATCCTCGACTGGTATATTCCAGTCAAGAATCGCTGCGTAACAGAAGCTACTTCGTGCATTTTTAACTGATTAACAAC
>OY744541.1:83124408-83161908 GCA_963556195.1 Sepiola atlantica
AACCGTATTGTCTTTTCGAAGCGGTAAAACCCGGATTATTATTTTTAAAAAAAGAAAGCGAAGCCAAATCAAAACAAAAACGATTCCACAAACCTTAAAGTACACAATAGCAGATAATTTTCATTTAATCAATATATAATATGATAAATTTCAGAGGAAACATTTTTTTTAAATCAATGAAACGAGCGGGTGAAAAAAAAGAAAATTGCTAAAATATTTCCTTAATGCCTTATCGTCTGACCCTCTAAGAGGAAACGCCAGAATGATAAATTAAAAACTAAGAACATCGAATGAGGTATGAGGGGGAAAATTGTTTAAGTTGGAGAAAACGATTGAGAGAAAAATTTATCATTCTGACGTTTCCTCTTAGAGGGTCAGACGATAAGGCCTTAAAGAATAATTTTAGCAATTTTCTTTTTTTTTGCCACCCGCCCATTTCACTGATTAAAAAAAAAATGTTTCCTTTGAAATTTATCCTACGATTTTGTTGTACGCGTAATTTACTTCTTTCAATAGTCCGAATCATAATCTTAGTTTCGGAGGGTAATTGGCTGATGAATTTGCCATAGTTTGGATTTGTCTCCCAAGTATATATATATATATATATATATATATATATATATATATATATATATATATATATATATATATATATATTTTGATTTTATTCCATTAGTTGCGACAAAACAAGTTTTGTTTCATTGGTGCAAATAGCGACCAACTCATCGGGCTGGCGATGGAATTCCATCGCCAGCCCGATGAGTTGGAATAAAATAAAAAAATATATATTTTGCTCTGAATTTTCATTGAGCACTCTCATAAACCCGGTTTCAACGTCCTTCGGATTCATACCCCCTGGATATTTGTAACAAGTTAACTATATATATATATATATATATATATATATATATATATATATATATATATATATATATATATATATATATATATATATATATATATATTCTTTCCAAATATGATCTAAGGTAAAGATCGGATTCTAACTCTGCCTGATGAGATCTCAGTTTATAATAACTGTTGATCGATAACATCGACATGCCAGTGTCGCAGATTTTGTACATGTCTGTGTAAATAAAAATAATCATATATATATATATATATATATATATATATATATATATATATATATATATATATGAAGAAGTTTGCATAAAGGAAACTAAATTTCGAACAAAATGTTACACTCCCTCTAACCTAATCGATGCTGAGTACATAATTGGACCCACGATGATGCTGTACCCTTCTTTATCCAAATGAAATATACTTATTAGTGTACAGTTGGAATGTATATAGTTATGAAGTCTATCTTCAAAACGACAGAAAAAAAAATTCAACAAACAAACAAACAGGCAGACAGACAGACAGACAGACAGGAACCACAACTGTATATATATACACGGTGTTTACACATTAAACATATCATTTAAGATGTAAATATCACATAACTTACATAGTAAAGGCAAACGAAACTAAAGAGATTGGGTCACATAAGATTATTTATTCCAAATTTTAATGAGAAATTTAAATGTTTTGTAGATTCCATGAAGGATTTCACAAATGTTGAATATGCGCAGCGCCTGAGACATGACCGTCTCTTCGGATAATATTGGTAGTTTTCCTTCCACAGACATCCTTCCTCTTTGATTGTTCACGCCATCTCCAGATCTGTAATCCCGTTGGTAACTTATAAGAGAGTTATTAAAGGACTCATTCAATAATGTATGCTGTACTGTCTTGTGTCGTTTGCGGAGAGCCTATCGCCTAGCGACCAAGGCTAGATCAGAGTTGAGTATTGATTTACTCCTCTCCAGGAGTTAGGCACAAGGCCAGTTTTTATCTTACTCCCACAAGTAAGATGTGACCCAAGGTCGGGTCGGGAAAGTGGGATTTAAAAATTGCCTGGGCAGCCCTGTCGGCATTCCCCGGTAGGGGCGCCTCAGGCAGTAAGCAATAAACTTACTCCCCCCCCCCCAAAGAGGGGAGGCAAAGCCTGGGAAGGTGGAACTCCCAGAACTGTACAGGACAGACCCATTGACCGGCGTAAATCAAGACCCGAAGGCCAAGACAACACCAGTATGGGGTGCAGTATCCATCGGAACAGATACTACACTTTGATAATTGATAACACCGCGTTGTGATTAACAAGGGTTCGTGTAGCAGATTGCGTCTTTCACTGTTAACTGCTTTTCAGTTGTCGCTGAAATAGCAACTGCCAAACAGGTACTCGGCTCCCAGAGCAATTCTTTCTGATTGATTAAAGTCCAATTTCGGAAACCAATCAAAATTGAGTATTTTGTAAACATTAACCAATAAAAATTATTAAGTATTTATAGAAATTGTTTTGCTGGTGTTGCTTTTGTTAAGCCAATCAGATATCTTGAAAAATCTCATGAAGATCGTGCCTCAAGAGTGTCCAGTTTGCATGAAGTCCTCCTAGTTAGTCGCGGCTATTCGTTAACCTGCAAGATTGCAGGTTTTTTTATCAACAACACCGAGAGTAGGAAGCCTTAGCGCTTGCATGCGAAGTCGGGGAAGGTTTGGCTCAGAACACACAAATGAATAGCGCAGAAGAAACGTTGTCACTTTTACTCCATTGATTTGTTGTTCAGAGTATGACACGTCTTAGCTTGCCCCACGCATAGCCAGAAACGACCAGAGGACGACCCGGGTACGACCCGGGTACGACCAGAGGACGACGGATCCTGATGCTGATTCTTCTTTGATTTTCACCAGAGTCCTGTTAGCCGGGTAGTTCTGACACTATCACATTTCCACCCCTTTACCATGGTGATGAAGCGTGTAATTTTAGTGTGTGTGGAGGGGGATGCTGCTGTCGTTACTACCGCTGGAACAGGGTTCCACAAGCATACCCTAACGCATAAAATGCCATATTTCTAATAATGGATTAAAGTTAACATTGAGTCAACACAAATGACACAATTTGATGCATTTTATTGCTTTGTAAAACTTATGAACTCTAAACTGTAGAAATTATTGGAATATTTGAATGTAAGTATCAGGTTAGAAAGAAAGTAATGTCGTATTTTTACTTCATTACTTTACAGCCTCCTAAGTTGAACATAGTTCTAGTTTTTTTGGTGAATTGGTGTCTTAATATCTTGATTTATTTTTCAGATATAGTAATTAGTTGGAAAACTATTAGTATCAACGTTGTACTATTAGTATCAACGTTGTACTATTAGTATCAACTTTGTACTATTAGTATCAACGTTGTACTATTAGTATCAACTTTGTACTATTAGTATCAACTTTGTACTATTAGTATCAACGTTGTACTATTAGTATCAACGTTGTACTATTAGTATCAACTTTGTACTATTCGTATCAACTTTGTACTATTAGTATCAACGTTGTACTATTAGTATCAACGTTGTACTATTAGTATCAATTTTGTACAATTAGTATCAACTTTGTACTATTAGTATCAACGTTGTACTATTAGTATCAACTTTGTACTATTAGTATCAACGTTGTACTATTAGTATCAACTGTGTACTATTCGTATCAACTTTGTAGTATTAGTATCAACTTTGTACTATTAGTATCAACTTTGTACTATTAGTATCAACTTTGTACTATTAGTATCAACGTTGTACTATTAGTATCAACGTTGTACTATTAGTATCAACGTCGTACTATTAGTATCAACGTTGTACTATTAGTATCAACTGTGTACTATTCGTATCAACTTTGTACTATTCGTATGAACTTTGTACTATTAGTATCAACTTTGTTCTATTAGTATCAACTTTGTACTATTAATATCTACTTTGTACTATTAGTATCAACTTTGTTCTATTAGTATCCACTGTGTACTATTAGTATCAACGTTGTACTATTAGTATCAACTTTGTTCTATTAGTATCACCGTTATACTATTAGTATCAACGTTGTACTATTCGTATCAACTTTGTACTATTAGTATCAACTTTTTACTATTAGTATCAACTTTGTACTATCAGTATCAACGTTGTACTATTAGTATACAACGTTGTACTATTAGTATCAACTTTGTTCTATTAGTATCAAAGTTGTACTATTAGTATCAACGTTGTACTATTAGTATCAACGTTGTACTATTAGTATAAACTTTGTACTATTAGTATAAACTTTGTTCTATTCGTATCAACTTTGTACTATTCGTATCAACTTTGTACTATTAGTATCAACGTTGTACTATTCGTATCAACGTTGTACTATTAGTATCAACTTTGTACTATTAGTATCAACGTTGTACTATTAGTATCAACGTTGTACTATTAGTATCGACGTTGTACTATTAGTATCAACTTTGTACTATTCGTATCAACGTTGTACTATTAGTATCAACGTTGTACTATTAGTATCAACGTTGTACTATTAGTATCAACTTTGTACTATTAGTATCAACGTTGTACTATTAGTATCAACTTTGTACTATTAGTATCAATGTTGTACTATTAGTATCAATTTTGTACTATTCGTATCAACTTTGTACTATTAGTATCAACGTTGTACTATTAGTATCAACGTTGTACTATTAGTATCAACGTTGTACTATTAGTATAACTTTGTACTATTAGTATCAACTTTGTACTATTAGTATCAACGTTGTACTATTAGTATCAATGTTGTACTATTAGTATCAACGTTGTACTATTAGTATCAATTTTGTACTATTAGTATCAACGTTGTACTATTAGTATCAACGTTGTACTATTAGTATCAACGTTGTACTATTCGTATCAACGTTGTACTATTAGTATCAACTTTGTACTATTAGTATCAACTTTGTACTATTATTATCAACTTTGTACTTTTAGTATCAACTTTGTACTATTAGTATCAACGTTGTACTATTCGTATCAACGTTGTACTATTAGTATCAACGTTGTACCATTAGTATCAACGTTGTACTATTAGTATCAACTTTGTACTATTAGTATCAACTTTGTAGTATTAGTATCAACGTTGTACAATTAGTATCAACTTTGTACTATTAGTATCAACGTTGTACTATTAGTATCAACTTTGTACTATTAGTATCAACTTTGTACTATTAGTATCAACGTTGTACAATTAGTATCAACTTTGTACTATTAGTATCAACGTTGTACTATTAGTATCAACTTTGTTCAATTAGTATCAACGTTGTACTATTAGTATCAACTTTGTACTATTAGTATCAACGTTGTACTATTCGTATCAACGTTGTACTATTAGTATCAACGTTGTATGATTAGTATCAACGTTGTACTATTAGTATCAACTTTGTACTATTAGTATCAACGTTGTACTATTAGTATCAACGTTGTACTATTAGTATCAATTTTGTACTATTAGTATCAACTTTGTACTTGTAGTATCAACGTTGTACTATTAGTATCAACGTTGTACTATTAGCATCAACGTTGTACAATAAGTATTAACGTTGTACTATTAGTATCAACGTTGTACTATTAGTATCAACGTTGTACTATTCGTATCAACGTTGTACTATTAGTATCAATGTTGTACTATTAGTATCAACTTTGTACTATTAGTATCAACTTTGTACTATTAGTATCAACGTTGTACAATTAGTATGAACTTTGTACTATTAGTATCAACGTTGTACTATTAGTATCAACTTTGTACTATTAGTATCAACTTTGTACTATTAGTATCAACGTTGTACTATTAGTATCAACTTTGTACTATTAGTATAAACTTTGTACTATTAGTATCAACGTTGTACTATTTGTATCAACGTTGTACTATTAGTATCAACTTTGTACTATTAGTATCAACGTTGTACTATTAGTATCAACGTTGTACTATTAGTATCAACTTTGTACTATTAGTATCAACGTTGTACTATTAGTATCAACGTTGTACTATTTGTATCAACTTTGTAGTATTAGTATACACGTTGTACTATTAGTATCAACTTTGTAGTATTAGTATACACGTTGTACTATTAGTATAAACTTTGTTCTATTAGTATAAACGTTGTACTCTTAGTATCAACGTTGTACTATTAATATCAACGTTGTACTATTAGTATAAACTTTGTTCTATTAGTATAAACGTTGTACTATTAGTATCAACGTTGTACTATTAGTATCAACGTTGTACTATTCGTATCAACGTTGTACTATTAGTATCAACGTTGTACTATTAGTATCAACGTTGTACTATTCGTATCAACGTTGTACTATTAGTATCAACGTTGTACCATTAGTATCAACGTTGTACTATTAGTATCAACGTTGTACTATTAGTATCAACGTTGTACTATTAGTATCAACTTTGTACTATTAGTATCAACGTTGTACTATTAGTATCAACTTTGTACTATTAGTATCAACTTTGTACTATTAGTATAAACTTTGTACTATTAGTATCAACGTTGTACTATTAGTATCAACTTTGTACTATTAGTATCAACTTTGTACTATTAGTATCAACTTTGTACTATTAGTATCAACGTTGTACTATTAGTATCAACTTTGTACTATTAGTATCAACTTTGTACTATTAGTATCAACGTTGTACTATTAGTATCAACGTTGTACTATTAGTATCAACTTTGTACTATTAGTATCAACGTTGTACTATTAGTATCAACGTTGTACTATTAGTATCAACGTTGTACTATTAGTATCAACTTTGTACTATTAGTATCAACGTTGCACTATTAGTATCAACGTTGTACTATTAGTATCAACGTTGTACTATAAGTATCAACTTTTTACTATTAGTATCAACTTTTTACTATTAGTATCAACTTTGTACTATTAGTATCAACTTTGTACTATTAGTATCAACTTATTACTATTAGTATCAACTTTGTACTATTAGTATCAACTTTTTACTATTAGTATCAACTTTTTACTATTAGTATCAACTTTTTACTATTAGTATCAACTTTGTATAATTAGTATCAACTTTGTACTATTAGTATCAACGTTGTACTATTAGTATAAACGTTGTACTATTAGTATCGACTTTGTACTATTCGTATCAACGTTGTACTATTAGTATCAACTTTGTACTATTAGTATCAACGTTGTACTATTCGTATCAACTTTGTACTATTCGTATCAACGTTGTACTATTAGTATCAACTTTGTACTATTCGTATCAACGTTGTACTATTAGTATCAACGTTGTACTATTACTATCAACTTTGTACTATTAGTATCAACGTTGTACTATTAGTATCAACGTTGTACTATTAGTATCAACGTTGTACTATTAGTATCACCGTTGTACTATTCGTATCAACGTTTTACTATTAGTATCAACTTTGTACTATTAGTATAAACGTTGTACTATTAGTATCAACTGTGTACTATTAGTATCAACGTTGTACTTATAGTATCAACGTTTTACTATTAGTATCAACGTTTTACTATTAGTATCAACTTTGTACTATTAGTATCAACGTTGTACTATTAGTATCAACTTTGTACTATTAGTATCAACGTTGTACTATTAGTATCAACTTTGTACTATTAGTATCAACGTTGTACTATTAGTATCAACTTTGTACTATTAGTATCAACTTTGTAGTATTAGTATCAACTTTGTACTATTAGTATCAACTTTGTACTATTAGTATCAACGTTGTACTATTAGTATCAACTTTGTACTATTAGTATCAACTTTGTACTATTAGTATCAACTTTTTACTATTAGTATCAACGTTGTACTATTAGTATCAACGTTGTACTATTAGTATCAACTTTGTACTATTAGTATCAACGTTGTACTATTAGTATCAACGTTGTACTATTAGTATCAACGTTGTACTATTAGTATCAACTTTGTACTATTAGTATCAACTTTTTACTATTAGTATCAACGTTGTACTATTAGTATCAACGTTGTACTATTAGTATCAACTTTGTACTATTAGTATCAACGTTGTACTATTAGTATCAACGTTGTACTATTAGTATCAACGTTGTACTATTAGTATCACCGTTGTACTATTCGTATCAACGTTTTACTATTAGTATCAACTTTGTACTATTAGTATAAACGTTGTACTATTAGTATTAACTTTGTACTACTAGTATCAACGTTGTACTATTAGTATCAACGGTTTACTATTAGTATCAACGTTTTACTATTAGTATCAACTTTGTACTATTAGTATCAACGTTTTACTATTAGTATCAACTTTGTACTATTAGTATCAACGTTGTACTATTAGTATCAACTTTGTACTATTAGTATCAACGTTGTACTATTCGTATCAACTTTGTACTATTAGTATCAACGTTGTACTATTAGTATCAACTTTGTACTATTAGTATCAACGTTGTACTATTAGTATCAACGTTGTACTATTAGTATCAACGTTGTACTATTAGTATCAACTTTGTACTATTAGTATCAACTTTTTACTATTAGTATCAACTTTGTACTATTAGTATCAACTTTGTACTATTAGTATCAACGTTGTACTATTAGTATCAACTTTGTACTAGTAGTATTAACGTTGTACTATTAGTATCAACTTTGTACTATTAGTATCAACGTTGTACTATTAGTATTAACGTTTTACTATTATTATCAACGTTGTACTATTAGTATCAACGTTTTACTATTAGTATCAACGTTGTATTATTAGTATCAACGTTTTACTATTAGTATCAACGTTTTACTATTAGTATCAACGTTTTACTATTAGTATCAACGTTGTACTATTAGTATCAACGTTTTACTATTAGTATCAACGTTGTACTATTAGTATCAACGTTTTACTATTAGTATCAACGTTGTACTATTAGTATCAACGTTTTACTGGTAAAAATAATTGCGTTTTTCTTTCTTAGAAAATATATGAAGAAAGAAAAGCGATGATTGGCTGAAAGGCCTTATTGGCGTTAGGTATGACAAGACAATCTTTAATTGCCTATATCACTATTAATGATCCTTTTTCAAAGTTTGAGAGGAATATATTAATGACTTCTGTGAGGATATTCTGGTCATCGTTAAAAATAACCTCAACCCAATCAGAACTTTTCGAAACGCGATGTGCGAGCAGGAAAAAGACACAAACCAATCTTTGGGCTCATAAAAAATTAAGAGAAAATTAAGAGAAAGAAATGAACGCCAAAAAATATTTGCTAAGAATAACTTTTAAAAAAGTGGCAAAAAAATGACATTCGTTGAAGGAGGAAAAAAGACAAAGGAAATAGAAACCGGTTCTATGTATTATTTACCAGCGGGCAAGGAGGTTAGACACAAGGTCAGGTGAGGTTTTGAAAAGCCAGCGCATGAAGAGAAGTGCATGCATTCCGACTTAAGAAAATGCCTGAGCAGTCCCATCGGAATTTTCCGGTTGGGATGCCTTAAGTGGTAAGCAATAAACTAACCCGTTCTTAAAGAGGAGAAGGTAAAACCTGGAAGACTGAACCCCCTGAAACTGCACAGAAACTATTGCATATATATATAAGAAAATAGGACAATAAAATTACAAATCCATAATACCAACAATTAATTTATTATAAACTGTTTAAAAATAGTTATGCAAATTAGGCATTCAAATAGATATCTTTGGATCTTTCGTCTATACTATATATACAGTATTTCAAAATATGTTATATTATTGATTTCAATAAAAGTAACCCGTTTTGATGGTAATATAGGAGTGATAAATAAAAAAAACTTTCACATTTATTCATTTAGATAATAATAATGATATATATATATATATATATATATATATATATATATATATATATATATATATATATATATATATATATATATATATATATATGGGAAATAAAAAAGGAAAGCCAAAAACTATATTATTTATGTGTTCATCAACGTTTCGTCTTTATTTATAAGACTTCTTCAGGATAAAGAAAAATAAAGAAAAAATCACACAAGTATCAATTTGGTTTGCCTGAAATTAGCGATCTTAAGCTGGTTTGCGATTGAAAGAAAAGTTTTTATTTTTATTCTTTAAACTTTTCTTTCAATTGCAAACAAGCTTAAGCTCGCCACTTTCAGACAAATCAAATTGATCTCATAAGACTAGATTGTGCAGGTTGGTTACTGTTATCAAAGCGCATCAAATCCATACATCAAATTTGGAAATTAAAATCAGAAATTAAAATTCCGTCAAAATTTCGATCTTGACCGAATTTTTTACTTTTAATATTAAGGATCAATATCAAGATAATATAAGATACGGGACTTCATTGGCTACAGTATGGGCCAAGTAGCGAGACTCTACAATGAACAGCATCGTCATTATCGCCGAAAGTATAACTTGCATATTTTTCCGGAGTTTTATTTTTGACCTAGATTTATTTATCTACCTCCCACTCCGAAAAGTAAATAGGTTTTACGTTAGTTTATGACCGATATTTTCACCAAGTTTGGTGACAATTGGTCAAGCGATGTGGACGTTAGATTGTACACAAACAAGCAAACACGACCGACAACATAACTTCCGCCTTGGCGGAGGTTACAAATCTTACCCGAGTGATTTGGTCGAAAAGTGAATATAGAAAAAAATATTTATCTGAACATTTTAAAAAAAATGCAGTGCTCAGCATAGAGAGTAGTTTTCACGTTTTCGGAATAGTCAAGTTGACACTCCGGTTCTCGTTAGATCACCGAAGTTAAGCAACTTTGAGCCTGGTCAGTACCAGATGGGTGACTATTTGAGAATACCGTGCGCTGTATGTGGGAAAACGTCGACACCTCTTTGCAAGAACTGCACAAACTTAACGTCGTCATTCTCCTTAACTGGGATATACATGCGACTGGGGACCGTTTGTGAATTTGATATTCCCTAGAAACTTCCTACTTCGGAGGAAGCTGGTTCAACCAGTCTATGGTGAATGCCGTACCGGGGGTACTTTTCACTGAAGCAAATAATTATATAATAGAATGCCGATTAGCGACATCAGATATGAGATAACATTGGCGTTGCTACACACGTCCTTGTCATGTACACCATTAGTAAATCGAAGTGGGTGAAAAAGAGAGAGAGAGAGAGAGAGAGAGGGAGAGAGAGAGGGAGGGTAGAAGAGAGAGAAAGAGAGGAGAAAGAGAGAGAGGAAGGGGAAAGAGAAGGAGGGTGGTACAGAGAGATGGAGGGGGGAGTAGAGACAGAAAGAGAGGAGAAAGAGAGAGGAAGGGGAAAAAGATGGAGCGTGGTACAGAGAGATGGAGGGAGGAGTAGAGAGAGAAAGAGAGGAAAAAGAGAGAGGAAGGGGATAGAGAGGGAGGGTGGTACAGAGAGATGGAGAGAGGAATAGAGAGAGAAAGAGAGATTGATAGATAGAGAGAGAGGGACATATATGTAGAGAAAAGTTGACAAGCAGAATTGAAAGACGCTTAGCTTACTTGATAACTAGTAGCCAGGGTAACCGTTGTCATATTCTGCCAACCTAGGGTCAGGCTTGCTCTGGAACCAGACTATTTTACCAGAATGAAAAACAAAGAGAGAGAGAGAAGGAGAGATGGAGAGAGATCTTTAGCCACACGGAAAAAGGGCGGTAACTCGTACTTTTAGAATTAAATAGTTATTCCCTCTTCTTCAGAAATTTAATTCAACACCAAAAAGATATAGACGGACTCAGTTGCCAATTCGCTGAAGAGTTAATTTACTTGTTATACAGTACTGATCCTAATATTATTTAGTAATCCAATGAATTCTAATGCAACTTATCCGGATGAAACTGACTTGTTAAATTAGGATTCAAAATTAACTGTGAAAACCCTTCTTAAGTTACCCCTCTACCCTGCCTAAAATCCATGTTTAAGCGGATCTTCGAGATATTACCATTTCTGCTTATAATATATGTATAGTGAAATCAACATAGATACAAGTATGGAGATGTATACGCCAAAAAAACCTAGGTTCACTCTAAAAGACCATAAGGCTGACTTCGATAGCAGCCCCTCTATAACGTTAATCTCGTCACGTGTGTCGGATATGGTCAACATCAGCAAGAAAATATTAGATAGAATCGTACCAGATATTAGGGAAAACACTCATCACAAAGTATACCGATCTTCAGCTTGGCTTTGGCAAGATTCGAACGCACAACCACATTGTCAGAAGTCTAGAATGTTACTCCTGGTGAACACAATTTATATGAATTTATTTCTTACATATACATGAGACATACTTACTTGACGCAGCTTGAGTAGGTGTTGGTCGTACCAGTCGAGGAGACGTCATCGACAATCAGTCCGACAGTGGCCTTGCTTCTGTCGAGCTGAGGTATGGTTCTGTTCAGTCCTAAGATGTACTCCCTCCCAGGCCTTACCTTCTCTCTTTGAGAAGGGGTTAGTCTATTGACGGGGTTGCTCACGCATTTTTTGTAGGCATGGGTGCGCTTCTCCTAGTGCGCTGGCTTTTCAAAACCTCACCTGACCTTGTGTCTAACCTCTTGCAGAAGAGTTAAATACATATACGAGACCCAGTAACAAACAATAGACAATAATTATATACAATTGCGTATGTGTTGTTGAAAGAATATAACTCCCACGCATGAAGCCATAATTACCTCGAATGAACAGACGAGCACAGTTATGTAAATCGTGTTTTACATGAGATGCAAGGCTACACAATCAGTATGACGTAGGTGTGAGAAAAATGTTCGAGTGACGTCATAACCTCGTCACCGTATAAATGGTTGCCCTCTTTGAATACGGAGACGATAAAGCGTGGGCGGAGTCCATAATGACTGAAGTGGCGCTAGTACGGACGTGGAAGAACAGATAAAAAAAAAGGAACGTTTACTTGTAACAGACCAATAATAAAAAGAAGAATGGATGTAAACACGGACGTGAAACGGGGAGAAAAAGAAAGAAAGGAAGAGAAAAACAGCAAAAAAGTGTAATCGATTCCAGTCTTTCTGTTGGCGGTAGACGCCATTTCTTTTCTTTTCATGTTTTCTTGCTATACTACTTTTTTATTTGATGCTGAGTTTCATTTCTTTAGTCTCTCTTTCTCTATCTCTTTCTTTTTCTATCTTTCTCTCTTTCTTTTTCTCTCTCTCTCTCTCTCTCGCTTACTAGCTCTCTTAATTCATTATTAATATATTTTTAAACCCATCCTTGACTTAACATATCTATCTATCTATCTATCTATCTATCTATCTATCTATCTATCTATCTATCTATCTATCTATCTATCTATCTATCCCCATCAACCTCTATGTATGTATGTATGTATGTATGTATGTATGTATGTATGTATGTATGTATGTATCTATCTATCTATCTATCTATCTATCTATCTATCTATCTATCTATATCTCTTCATATCTATCAATCTATTTCAATCTCTTCATATCTATCTATCTATCTATCTATCTATCTATCTATCTATCTATTTATTTACCTCTCTCTCTATCTATCTATCCCCATCAACCTCTATTTATGTATGTATGTATGTATGTATGTATGTATGTATGTATGTATCTATCTATCTATCTATCTATCTATCTATCTATCTATCTATCTCTATTTACCTCTCTATCTATCTATCTATCTATCTATCTATTTATTTACCTCTTTCTCTATCTATCTATCTATCTCTCTATCTATCTATCCCCATCAACCTCTATGCATGTATGTATGTATCCTGCTCTCTCTTTTTGCTTCTCACTCCTCTCTGTATACATACAGTTTCATGTTAGGTAGACGGACCCGTGTAAGCACGAAGGGTCATAGAAGGACAGTTGGAATTAGTATTGTCTAAGTTAAACATTTTATAAATAATATATTTTTTGAAAATCCGAAATAGTAAAAATTATATTAACACCTTAAATTACAATCTTTATGTTTTTCATAAAGGAATTTTCTTATTATTCAGATGTGAATAAAAAAATTATCATTTTGAGACAAGAAACACCAACACATGCATATGCACCCCCCACACACACATATATATATATATACACACACAAACATTCACATACACACACATATATATATGAAAATGAAAAGAAAAGAATTATTTATATATTCATCAACGTTTCGTCTTTATTAAAAGACTTTCTCGAGATGATTGATTTGAAGAAATAATATGATAGTTAATTTTTCAAATCAATCATCCAGAGAAAATTTTGAAATATAGACGAAACGCTGTTGAATTCTTTTATCCTTTTTCATCGCGCTGGAATATTTTTTCCATATTATAAATGGTTGATTGAAAAGTAACTTCCTATTATTAACTGCTCGTGATTTATTACTGCAATATAATTATTACAAACATAATGAATACGATAAGAAAGTGTATATAATTGTTTTTTAATAAGAAACTATGTATGGGTTCCAGCATCTTCCATACCAGTCTTATAAACCCTCTAAAAACGTATCATCTGATTTCGCAAGTAATCATTTTTTTAACGAATAAGTTAAGACAAAAGACAAGCGATAATGTCCAGAAGCTCAACTAATTCCAGTAGCCCTCGAGTTCGAATCATGTGAGAGGCCAACGCTTGCAACCATTTCTAGTATTGACTATCATATACATCTAAATATGTTTACTTGGTTACTTTGTCTTTTACTTCAGCTTTTCTGATTTCGGCTAGTGATGGCGAAATCAATTTTCGTTTTTGTCTTCTTTGAAGATAGTTTGATTTTTTTACCACATTTTTGTGTCTAACTCGGGGGCAAGGAAATAGGGACCATCTGAAGCTAAAGAATAACTTGTTGCAAAACTCGGCAGAGGACATCAATGTGATTTTCCATGTCCAAAAGAAACCCACCGTGGTCCTAAGAATCCTCGCCCTTCTGTGGAACAACTAACAACCATTATAGAAAAAAACACATGAGAAACATGAAAGCATCAATCTAGCAAAAAAAAAAAAAAATGACACAATCATCGAATCAACACAAAAAATAAAATTAACATCGGAGTCTAAGACGGAACTAAGAAGACTTACCTCTGCCTACAAACCACCTGCCACTCACTCGTGATGGCAGAAATACCACAATCTGTATATCCAAATACTGAGATTTCAACAGTCATAGCATCCAATGATGATATATTAAAAGCGGATGAAGATGAAGTGTGAGCATGCGCCGAAAGCAACCAATTTTATCTGATCCATGATTCCAAACAAATAAAGTCCTTCATGGCATCACCGGACTGAACAACAATCTGGTGCTGAATGAAGCCATTGTCGAAAACCAACACCACCTTCATTATTATTTATTTATAAAGTCCTTCATGGCATCACCGGACTGAACAACAATCTGGTGCTGAATGAAGCCATTGTCGAAAACCAACACTACCTTCATTATTATTTATTTATAAAGTCCTTCATGGCATCACCGGACTGAACAACAATCTGGTGCTGAATGAAGCCATTGTCGAAAACCAACACCACCTTCATTATTATTTATTTATAAAGTCCTTCATGGCATCACCGGACTGAACAACAATCTGGTGCTGAATGAAGCCATTGTCGAAAACCAACACCACCTTCATTATTATTTATTTATAAAGTCCTTCATGGCATCACCGGACTGAACAACAATCTGGTGCTGAATGAAGCCATTGTCGAAAACCAACACCACCTTATTGGCATCACAATAAATGCTACAACTATTCCAGCCACCGTTACATCCTGAAGAAGCTTCAACCTTAAAAAAGGCGAATTGTCCTGGCTTTCGAGAAGATCTTGAAAAGAAGATTACCTGTCTTCAATGGACCCCATCCAAGCTACAACATCTTCGTCATATTGGTGCGTCTAGCCGCCTAGAACATGGCAAGAGACTGGCCCACTCAATGCATACCTCGACTTGATGCACAAAGCAGCAACATATAGGAGAAACACGAACCGCTCTATTAATTTGACATCTTTTCTGAAAGTACGATCAAATTAGATTAGACGTTCGATAGAACTCGACGGCAGAGTCGGAGTATTGTATTGGGGATTCAGCTGAATGTCTATTTTTAATCTCTCCAACACTTTAATTTTACTTAAAGGAGCTTCGAATAATATAAAACTATATTTTTAATATTTCGAAAGAAGACATAAAAGTGGTGCAAAACTGTTCTGTTTGTAGTATTATTTTAGTATATATATATATATATATATATATATATATATATATATATATATATATATATATATATATATATATATTCCAATAGAATATGTTGATATATATAGGAATAAGGTCATAATCAAATAAACATAAATCGACAGGAAATACTGAATCAATATAAGCATTTATATTTCGTATATTTTTTTTATCGTTCTAACTAGCAGGTTATTTGGTTATTTCTTTTTTACACACACACATACACTTTGAATTACCTACTAGACACTATCCTCGAGTGTCTTCAGTCTCTTTGTACAAGGGTTTGTCAGGACAACCTGACATGGGAACACTTCACTTTACAAGTAAACCCTGACCAAAGATTCAAAATAACATAGTATTCGAAGCCCAAATTAGAGCCACTCAACACGGCAATACACTGGCTCATACGAGGAATGGTGCTACTGCTCTTAGTAATGTTACCTCAAGTAACAACACTTAGCTGGCTACTCCACCAGACCAGATGAATTATTGTCGTGAGATCCATCACAATTCAGAAAAGGCCACAATAAAGATCAACTATAACATAACAATAAAGATCAACTATAACATAACAATAAAGATCAATTATAACATAACAATAAAGTGGTCGATTTGGGGAGAGGAAAATTAATGTTCTTAACTCAGTAATTCAACGTTTGAGGGGTAGAGGAGAATCATGATTGAAAACTCAGATATTTATGTATCTCATATAGAAATCAATTGTGAACCCCAGAAAGGGGCCCCCTTGATTTCTGAGAACTTACTTACTGAAGTAAAATGAAAAACTAAAATGCAAATATATATTTAAAAAGAAAAGTTATATATATTTCAAGTTCATTACATAAAAACTCTTAGTTAAAAGGGAGGGGTGAAAGTATTAGTGAATTTGCCTTAGGGTGAGAGAGAGGAAAAGGGAGAGGGCTGAGGTTTTTGTCGTGGTGAGATGTGGCATGCCACAAATTCACTAATACTCTCACTCCTCCCTTTTTCACTGCTGCCTTAATGATACCCACTCAAAGATTTCCATATTCATTTCATTCTTCGCCACCGTTGACTTCTCGCAGCCTGGACTCTCCTCCAGCGCTCACAGTAGCCACGGCTATTACTTTTCTTTATCGCTTCATCATATCAACCCAAAACTTCGATGTACTTGCATGACATTTTTCTTCAAACTATCATTCTGAGGAAGTCTTACAATAAAGACGAAACGTTGATGAATATATGAAAAATATCTCTTGGTTTTTTTCCTTTTTCATTCCCTATATATATATATATATATATATGATAAAATTGATATGTAAGCCATTAAAAATGCGAGATTCATTTATATTGTATATATATATTTTTTTACATTAATCTTATATTTCGGAATAAATTCCATCTTCAGAGGTGACCAGTTATTGAGTCATTTTTTTTTTAAATCAAAAACAAGAATATTCAAACTTATTTCTTTGTTACTTGATAAAACGTCTCTCCGCCCTGGTGGTGTTGGCGACCATGATTCAAATTCCGGTGTCGAACGAAGAGCCTGGCTAGCTCCTGTAGGTTAAGTAGTATTGGTTGGTCGTCCATTTAAAAAAATGACTGGTCAGCTCTGAAGATTAAATTTATTCCGAAATATAAGATTAATGTAAAAAAAAAATATACATATAAATTAATCTCGCATTGTTAATGGCTTACATATCAATTTTATTAACATATCCAACAATGCTATAAATCGACGACCAACCAATACTATTTAACCTACAGGAGCAAGCCAGGCTTTTCGTTCGACACCGGAATTTGAATCATGGCCGCCAACACCACAAGTGCGGAGAGACGTTTTATCAAGTAACAAAGAAATAAGTTTGGTTATTCTTGTTTTTGATAAAAAAAAAAAATGACTGAATAACTGGTCACCTCTGAAGATGGAATTTATTCCGAAATATAAGATTAATGTAAAAAAAATATATATCTCGCATTGTTAATGGCTTACATATCAATTTTATTAACATATCCAACAATGCTTTAAATGCACGACCAACCAATACTTATATATATATATATATATATATATATATATATATATATATATATATATATATATATATATATATATATATATATATATATATATATATATACATATATATATAATGATTATGTCTGTCATTCGAATATTTTCCGTTCGATGATTTTCAAATTATTGGTTTCTCTGATCGATACGCGTGTTTGTATTGTTTTCTGGATGAATGCACGTGTTCCCATTGATCGGCGCGTATTTCGATTAACCAGCGACCAACCGCGTGTGCGTTTGTGTCTGTCATGTCTATCATTTTAATCGATCTCAGTTGTGGGTTTTTTTCTGGCTCATGGCATCGTCGTACCCATTCATGTTTACGAGTGTATATGTGTGTGACGTCATCGTGTGCATTCATGACTGGATCAGCGTGCATAAATACGCGTGAGTATGAACCCGTGTGCATATTAACCGGTTTCAACGCGCTTGTATAATAGACTCTGCAGAAACGAAATTCAAACGTGATCGGTTGTGTGTTTCTATAAATCTGGTTTCTTTCCTATCATGCGTTTCACATTGCGTTTGAATTTGTTGTTTTTAATTTAAAATTTGTTTCTCATTTTGATTCCGTATGAAATTTTATGCTTTTATTTTGATTTATTTTCTTTCTGCTATTTTAACGGATCGAATTTAACCTACATTCCCCAAAACCCTTTTGGTTAAGATCAAAGTGTAGTATCTGTTCCGAGGGTACTGCACCCCATAGACTGGTATTGTCTTGGCCTTCGGGGCTTGTATTACGCCGGTCTATGGGTCTGGCGTGTGCAGTTCTAGGAGGTCCACCCTCCCAGGCTTCGCCTCCCCTCTTTGGGGAGGAGTAAGTTTATTGCTCACTGCCTGAGGCGCCCCTACCAGGGAATGCCGACGGGGCTGCCCAGGCAATTTTTAATAGCCAGAGTGCTCACCCCACTTTCCCGACCCGACCTTGGGTCACATCTTACTTGTGGGAGTAAGATAAAACTGGCCTTGTGCCTAACTCCTGGAGAGGCGCAAATAAATACATTCCCCAAAATGTAAATTGTAATTTTACAAGGTGTACAGAAGGGAAGCCAACTGAAATTATAACCAGATGGTAAGTACATCTTATTGGTAGCATAAAATTCGTTTTCGTTTTTAAATCTATTAAAGTTGATACAATGCCTCAAATATGGTATATTATCAGTCTCTCCTCTATTTTGTACATAGTCGAGGGTTGATAGACACCAGTTTCACGCCGCTAACTCTAACACGTTTTTGACGCTTTGTTTATTTCCGGTTCTACATAACCGTTCCACAGAAAATTGCTGCGAGTCGCTCATTTTTGCAGATATAATGCTTGCGCCGAAAAGAATAGCGCCTCAAAAAGATGGCCCCGTGCGAAACCGGTACAGGTGTTAATAAAAACTAAAACAATATATCAGCTTTTAAGTCGAATGTGAATATGGAGTCAAAGAGTAAACGAGCAAACATGACATACGGGTTTTAAAATGAAGTAGTCTTATTTGGTCATGAATAGTAAAAAAAAAACTGTCTCTTTTCTCTCCGACTACCAGACAGATTGGATTAGTAATACTGAGTTCCGGTGATTCTTGAACTAATCACCACTTTCGACCAAGAAAAGGGTCTAAAAAGCAGTACATAGATTGAGGATATGTGTTGCATGGAAAGCAATTATATTAGAATAATACGATGGAAGTGTAATGTGACTCTTTAAGAAAATTACATCTTGACAGTATAGATAGATGTGCGCATAGCAGGATACTTTGTTGCTTTGGTTATATTGAGAGAAAATGATTGGATTAGTAGATGTAGAATAGTTGAGGTAGCAGGGTTAGTTAACAGGAACAGACCAAGACCAACATAAGTGGAAGTGATAAGGATAAACTTGATAGAAAAGGGGGATGAATAAATACCTCGTAAAAGATAGGTGGGTTTGAAAGTAAATATTTAAAAGCCGTCCAACACATGCCAATGATGCTGTTGATGCTGCTGCTGCGAGAACTGGTATGCTACAATTTCACGAAACACCCAAATCAGCTTGTAAATATCGTAAAACATAGTTGAACCTTTTTTTTTTACCCGCCAAGCAGCTATAATTTCTTCGATGTTCGTTAAAGAAATATTTCTCTAGAATTGTCAGAATTTTCTATTCGTTTTTATAGAAACTAACGAAACAAAAGCTAACTTTTCCTGATTTCATAAAATAACCTAAAAATGATCGACAGTCAATTTAACTGTCGGTTAAAGCAATTCAATAAAATCTTCGAGCGGAGACGGAATATTAATTAATGGTTAACTATGCGACCAGAGATCGCATGTTTTTGCTGCTAGATTGCCAAGTCGATTTTTTTACCCTCTAGAGCAAAGAAAGAGTGATCTGAGAGACACCTCACTAGATGTGGCAGCAGGACTCCATCTTGGACAGAATCTGAGTCTTATAAGGGAGAGAATTGTAACATATTTACATCTATTAGTATACTAAATGCGAGTTAATCAACATTTTTTTCCCTGAGTTTTTTTTTCTTATATACTTTAATAAGGCCAAATACATGCTAACATCAACCTTATTTCTGGGATTGAGTTATGTTTGCAAACAGAATATGTTTTAAGTGTTTTAATTAGTTGTAATTAATGACAAACTGAACAAGTAACTCATCTCTCTCTTAGCTCCCTATGTATTTCTCTCCGTGTGTCAGATAGTGGAGGTGCCAAGGATGAAAGGACGCCCTGAAAGGTGGGAGAAGTGAAGCCGGAAGTCGCAAATGACGTCGCGTCCGTTCGGGGCTGTTTTGGGCTTGTTCAGTTTTTTTTTATATAAATTACGGCTAATTAGAATAATTAAATCAGATTTTATTTGCAAACATAACTCAACCCTAGAAATAAGGTACGTATTTGGCGTTATTAACGTATATAAGAAAAAAGTACACTGATAGATATAACTATGTTGTGTTTCAAACCATGTTTGACCCCCTTCATTAGAAATGTTACTTTTAATTGTTATCATGAGTCATGGTAAAACCAAAAGACGAAAGGTCATCGTTCCTGTTTCCATCATACTAGGGCCCAAACTCTTCCCGGATTTTTCGGAGATGTCTTGTAATTATTTTTATGTGACCACGAGATATCTTAACAAATAATTATGGTACAATATAAACTGGCAACATGTTATATATCGAAGTTTTCAAAGAATTTTGAATTTTATTAACGGTTTCATCGATGGCATTTGGGTGAGGGTCACACAATAACAGACCCAAATAATAGACTCAATTGACACTTTTTCTTTTTTATTTCCCCATTTGGCATACTGATTAGATTGTTCACCGTTGAGCCGGGAAGCCGGGATTCAATTCTTGGTCGAGTCAGTTTTCAAAGAATTTGATTCCATGGATTGCATTTGGGTGAAGGTTGCACAACCCTCAATTGACACTTTTTCTTTTTTATTTCCCCATTTGGAATAATGGTTAGATTGTTCACTGTTGAGCCGGGAAGCCGGGAAACCGGGGTTCAATTCTTGGTCGAGTCAGATACAAAACTAAATAAATATTACTTGATGCCTCCTTGCTAAAAACAGCATTATAAGATGAGGATCAAGGGTAAATGGGGAATCTAGGGGAAAAATGACGCCCTCTCCTACATCTCGGCCAACTAAAAGCGAGTCTTCAAATCACCTTCGGCTAAGATTGATCCATTTATTTATTTATTTATATATATATATATTTCTCTCTCTCTCTTTCTTTCTCTCTCTCTCTCTCTCTCTCTCTCTCTCTCTCTCTCTCTATCTATCTATCTATCTATCTATCTATCTATGGTCATTATGATCTTCACAAGGACCCACTATTCACTCCTACATTAGAAAGAGGTCTGCACGGGGTTGACGCAGGTTCAGTATAATTTTTTAGCTTTTCAATTTCTTACGCAGTAATTTTGGAATGAGCAGGAATATGAAGAGATTTCAACTGAAAGGTTCACGTCATTATTTCTATTGTATCTTCTCATCTGCCTCTCTTCAATTTGCCGGCGGCTGTTGATTTTAGCTCGGCGTAATTATTATTCCGAAATCTGATTAGTTTCATTCCCGTTGTTTTATTTGCTTAGCAGAATACAAGATTTAAATTTTATTTTGATTCAAAAAATTCGATTTGCTTTATTTCGCTTAACTATCGACATATATATATATATATATATATATATATATATATATATATATATATACGTCTCTGAAGTATGTAACGTATAATTTTCAAATAAATAATTTGTATTTTAGCTCTCACATTCTTTGCGATCGAGCACTTTATTGATTTTTTTCAACATACACCGAACCACTATATATATATATATATATATATATATATATATATATATATATATATATATATATATATATATATATATATATATATATATTATAAATAAAAAATAAAAGTATATTTACCGACAGACGACGTCGTTTCGAGCTTATTTCTCAGAATCTGGATCAATATATATATATATATATATATATATATATATATATATATATATATATATATATATATATATATATATTGATCCAGATTCTTCCCAAATATGATCTCAGGTAAGGATCGGATTTTAATTCTCTTTGATGAGATCTCAGTTTCTAACAGCTGTGGATCGATAACATCAACATGCAAGTGTCGCAGATTTTGTACATATCTGTATAAATAAAAAGAAGTATATTTATATATATATATATATATATTAATTTTTTTCTTTCTCTAAAACTATGATACTACCTACATACAAAAGACACAGAGTCCCCTCTTCCTTCCTCTTTCTCCAGCCCCTCAAAATCCATGCTACACCTCACCACGACAAAAACCTCAGCACCCCCTCCCCTCTCTCCCACCCCAAGACAAATTCACTAACACTCCCGCCCGTCCCCTTTTTCACTCACAGCTGTCCACATTCATTTCACTCTCTGCCACTGACTTGGTCCAGCGCTCTTAGTAGCCACGGCTACTACTTTTTCTCATCAACCCATCATGTCAACCCAATATTTCGATGTACTTGCATGACATTTTTCTTAAAATTATCATCCTGAGGAAGTCTTACAATAAAGACGAAACGTTGATGAATATATAAAAAATATCTCTTGGTTTTTCCCTTTTCATTTCCCATATATATATATATATATATATATATATATATATATATATATATATATATATATATAAACTACCCATGCATAATCATTATTTTGTCGAGACAAGTTTATTATTGAAAAGCTATATTCTTTGTAAAGAAACCTTGTGGTCATCGTATGATCGATAAGCTACCATAACCGAAAATAAAATATTTCCGTCGCGGTGATTATTTGTGTAACCGATTTCCCTGCTGAGGTGAATAAAAGCTCGCTTGACCGATTCATACGTCATGTCCAACTAATTCGTTCCCCTTGCTTATTGATCCGATTGATCGATAACATCCAATGCTGATAGCTGTTAAAATTAGTAAGTAACGAAGAGAGAAAGAGTGAGAGAAATTAAATAAGATGAATCCGGGATGAAGATTGAGAAATAATATGACCGCCTGGCCATTACTGGAAACAATTAACACCCTCTGAAACGGTTACATGTGCGATGAAGATTTTGTAGTAAAATTTAATTCCTTGTTAATTTTGTGATTTTTGTTGTTGTTTTAGTTGTTGTTGAACGAGTTGGACATCTGCATGAAGATTGCGCCTCAGGATTTTAGGGTCAGCAGAGGACGGCTGCTCTTGATGACGACTCCTCCTGGATTTCAACCAAGACCCTTTTAGCCGGGTAGCCCTGACACTGCCATGTGGCCACTACCCCTACCACGGCGAGAAAGCGGGGTATTATGTTCGTGGCATCGGTTTTATCGATTCTTTCTAGAATCAAGTACTTACAGAAGGGAGCCACGTGAAGTTTGCCAACATCCATAAGTTTAAGTGGTGCTATGGAACTGATTGGATTCGAACTCGGCACACCATGATCGTCAGCCTCCATCAGTCAAGCACACACTTTTCTGGAAAATACATATCCAGCGATTTAATGCAGAGACACTTGCAAAAGTCACTTGTAAAGGTCATCTGAAGACGGACATACATCCGTCACTAAATAAACAATAACATGGATAGAAGCCACGTCTGATGTAAGGGAGAGGGTATATTGATTGCGTAGGTAAAATAATAGAATGGGCGTTGCGGTTATGAGTGTGCAAAAACGTTATATTAACTAACCCAAATTGAGGCTGCTGCCTAATGTATTTGAGATATAAACTTCCGTCAACTCCCGTGCTGTCTTCTCTTTCTATCTCCCCCTTCTCTTTTTCCCTCTCCCTCTTCTCTCTCTCCCCCTCCCCCCTACCCGTTAGTCGTAAGCGAGTAATCAAAATATTTTATTATATATAAATATATAATCAGGGGCCTGCTGTCATTCTGCTAAGAACAGCATTGATATACGTCACTCGGTCCGGTTAACTTTGCTAGAAAATAGATAATAGATCTCCAGAAAACTATTTAAATGGGAATTCATTATCTAAATTAGTTATTCTCGATTTAACACGTATGCATTCTATACGTTGATAAGCTATATCAGTTGCGGTTTGGAAAAAGTTACAGAAACGGCATGATCACTTCGCATATCCTCCAATCAAAATCTAACAGGTTTGTGATGCTGCAAGGATGTCGCATGTACACCAATCAAAATAAAACACGTTTGCAACATTTAAAAACCGTCGCATATCCTCCAATCAACATGCTGACAACATTGAAAAACCGTCGCATATCCTCCAATCAACATGCTGACAACGTCGAGAAACCGTCGCATATCCTCCAATCAACATGCTGACAACATTGAAAAACCGTCGCATATCCTCCAATCAACATGCTGACAACATCGAGAAACCGTCGCATATCCTCCAATCAACATGCTGACAACATCGAAAAACCATCGCATATCCTCCAATCAACATGCTGACAACATCGAGAAACCGTCGCATATCCTCCAATCAACATGCTGTCAACATCGAGAAACCGTCGCATATCCTCCAATAAACATGCTGACAACATCGAGAAACCGTCGCATATCCTCCAATCAACATGCTGACAACATCGAGAAACCGTCGCATATCCTCCAATCAACATGCTGACAACATTGAGAAACCGTCGCATGTTCTCCAATCAAAATATATAAGGTTTGTGACGTTGTAAAAACGTCGCATTCTTCACAATCAAAATAAAACGTGTTAACAACGTGGAAAGAATGTCGCATATCCTCCAATCAAAATTATATCAGTTTGTGACGTTGCGGGAACGTAGCATATCCTCCGATCAAAATACAACAGGTTTGCAACATTGAAAAAAACGTCGAATGTCCTCTAATTAAAATACAACAGGTTGGTGACGTTGCAAGAACATCGCATGCCATCCAATAAAAATACAAAGGGTTTGCAACATTGAAAAAACGTCGCATGTCCCCCAATGCAAATTCAACGTGTTTGCGATGTTGCAAGAACGTCCCATGTTTTTTGGGGACAATAATATGAAGTACGAAGATAACTGTTATATTTTTGATGCATTCTTTTCTCTAATGAACTTTTGTGAGAGTCAGAGATGAATACATTCCTTCGATTGTCGTGATACTTACTCATCTCTTGGCCTTTTGGCTAAGATCAAAGTGTAGTATCTGTTCCGATGGATACTGCACCCCATGGACTGGTATTGTCTTGGCCTCCGGGGCTTGATTTACGCCGGTCTATGGGATTGTCCTGTGCAGTTCTAGGAGGTCCACCCTCCCAGGCTTCGCCTCCCCTCTTTGGGGAGGAGTAAGTTTATTGCTTACTGTCTGAGGCGCCCCTACCGGGGAATGCCGACGGGGCTGCCCAGGCAATTTTTAAATGGCCAGAGTGCTCACCTCTCGAGCGCTGGCTTTTAACCCCACTTTCTCGACCCAATCTGTGGTCACATCTTACTTGTGGGAGTAGGATAAAACTGGCCTTGTGCCTAACTCCTGAGGTGGAGTAAATACCTTACTCATCTCTTGGCCTTTTGGCTAAGATCAAAGTGTAGTATCTGTTCCGATGGATACTACACCCTATAGACTTGTATTGTCTTGGCCTTCGGGGCTTGATTTACGCCGGTCTATGGGATTGTCCTGTGCAGTTCTAGGAGGTCCACCCTCCCAGGCTTTGCCTCCCCTCTTTGGGGAGGAGTAAGATTATTGCTTACTGCTTGAGGCGCCCCTACCGGGGAATGCCGACGGGGCTGCCCAGGCAATTTTTGATGGTCAGAGTGCTCACCTCTCGAGCGCTGGCTTTTCAACCCCAACTTTCCGACCCGAGCTTGGGTCACATCTTACTTGTGGGAGTAGGATAAAAACTGGCCTTGTGCCTAACTCCTGGAGAGGAGTAAATTACTCTTGGCCTTTTGGTTAAGATCACAGTGTAGTATCTGTTCCGATGGATACTGCACCCCATAGACTGGTATTGTCTTGGCCTTCGGGGATTGATTTACGCCGGTCTATGGGTCTGTCCTGTGCAGTTCTTGGAGATCCATCCTCCCAGGCTTCGCCTCCCCTCTTTGGGAAGGAGTAAGTTTATTGCTTACTGCCTGAGGCGCCCCTACCAAGGAATGCCGACGGGGCTGCCCAGGCAATTTTTAAACCCCACTTTCCCGAACCGACTTTGGGTCACATCTTACTTGTGGGAGTAAGATAAAAACTGGCCTTGTGCCTAACTCCTGGAGAGGAGTAAATCAATACTCATCTGGAAATCAGCTGTTCGTTCCTCAACTCACATGGGTCAAATTATTATAGTTCGCCTAAAATATTCGGGTGGCTATTATATTTTCACGAAGAATAAGATGACAACAATGTTAATATTTTTAAATTATACTTCACTGTAGACGTAAGGGGCTACTGAGAATTAGGATGAAGATTTTGGGGGTCATTCTACATTGGGAGCTGTGCAGCGAGATGCTTGTTCACATTAGTTGTAAATTTCTGCATGTCGGTACAGTCGGGGAAACAGGGAGCATAGAGGGAGTTCCAGAGGCCGGTAGCACGAGGAAAGAAGCTATTGGAGTAGAAGGCTCTCCGGCATGTGGGGACCGCCACACTGAATGGATGGGATTTAGCTGATTGTCGGATTAGTCTAGTGTATATACGTCGAGGGGGCACCAGAGCAGCAAGTTCATAGGAGCACAATCCATTGAAGTACTTGTAAAACAGGCACAAGCTTGGTGGATAGTGAAGGGGCCAATAAAATTAGCGACTCTTTTTTTAACCTTGTCTAAAAGGGAGAGCCTAGTGGATGGTGCACCAGCCAAGATGTGGCAACAATACTCAATGCATGGGTGGATGGTGGTTTTGTAGAGATATAGAATAATGTCAGGTGTGAGAGGTTTTTAGCACGGTCGAGGGAGTCCACCTTCTTTGGAGAAGACTTGGAAATGTCTTCAATGTTTTTGTTCCAATTCATGTTACTTGTGAATGTTAAGCCGAGGGGTTTAACGTTGGACTCTCAGGTAGGTGGGGTATATTTGCCATGAAAATATTACTTATATTTTATTACCTTCCTACTGATCCATTCTCACAGTGTTGACAGGCGCCAACATCTTACGCCCCTAACTGTGCTTCCGCAACTCAAATCCAATTTCGAATATTTCACATGCAACATGCTTAAACTAACTAACCGATCATATATCCGTCATAGAGGGCTTGATAATCCAAGGACATATCCCGTAAATTATATCGTATAACCCGTTGCACCTGGAAAATAATATATGCGTTTAAACTATATTACTTGGCAAAGAGAAAGAGGTGAAACAGTTGAAGAAAATGAAGAAGGGAGAGGTATAACGTAGAGAAAGACGGAATATTTTAAATAGAAGTTCATAAAAAAGAATCGCTGTAAATAATACGGAGATTATTTTAAGCCTGATGATGGTGATGATTATGATGATGATGATGATGATGATGATGATGAAAAGGTGGACGAAGAGGAGGTGAAGGAGGAGGAGGAGGAGGAGGAGGAGGAGAAGAAGGAGAATGAAATTGAAAATAAATCTTGTAAAGTCAGGCGGATGAAATTCTCGGTTAGATTTTTGTCTGACTTCAAATCCTACAAAACCCCGATGGCATAAAAGCACGTCTTTCAGTAAAGAGCTTATAATAAAGTCTTTTCAAATCATTATTGAAATGGTCTTTTGACTATTATATGGAGTGAAGCGAGGAAACGATTACAGGTATCAATGACACAAAGGACCTCTAAAATGCGAAAGACAAAGAGAGAATAATACACACACGGACTATATATATATATATATATATATATATATATATATATATATATATATATATATATATATATATATATGTGATTATTTTTATTTACACAGACATGTACAAAATCTGCGACACTGGCATGTCGATGTTATCGATCAACAGTTATAAACTGAGATTTCATCAGGAAGAGTTAGAATCCGATCTTGAAAGCTCTATTTGATATTGAGCACTTTTTTATAAACCCGGTTGAAATTCTTTGGATTACTACCCTGTGGATGTATTACTTGGATTATCATATATATATATATATATATATATATATATATATATATATATATATATATATATATATATATATATATATATGATTAAAATTATGAAAAAAGGAAAAGAAACAAAATTATATATATATTCATCAACGTTTCGTCGTTATTTAAAGACTTTCTCAAGAATCACCAAGTTGTGGCGTCATCGTCGTCGTCGGCTTGTGTCCTTGGTACGTTTCAGTTGGCTTGAAAACAATGAAGGGGAATTAGAAAGAAAAAAAATATATGGAAAGATGGTCTCTGGCTATGGAAACAACGTTTTTGCCACTTTTCTCAGGTGACACCGTATTCAGTGCCACAACGTGTTTGCCACTAGATTTTTATCACGTAGGAGACTTTTCTCCAACACCATCATTTTCAATACCGATCTCGGAAACAATGTGTTCGCCATTGGAACTTTGTTACGTAGTATGCTTTTTTCAAACAGCACCGTTTTCAATCCTGATCTCAGGAACAATGTGTTGGCTACTAGAACTCTGTTACATAGTATGCTTTTTTCCCCAAGACCACCGTTTTCAATTCCGATCTTGGGAACAATGTGTTCACCACTGGAACTTTGTTACGTGATATGCTTTTTTCCCCAAGACTACCGTTTTCAATACTGACCTTGGAAACAATGTGTTCACCACTAGAACTTTGTTACGTGGTATGCTTTTTTCCCCAAAACTACTATTTTCAATACCGATCTCAGGAACAATGTGTTCGCCACTGGAACTTTGTAATGTAGTGTGCTTTTCTCCAACAACGCTGTTTTCAATATCACTCAATGATCTTTGTCCTTCTAGTGCTAAAAGGTTTCTATTAGGCGTCTTTTATGGATGGAACAGCTCGCTGGTCACACGTGGTCGCTACGCATAAATCATCTTGTTCCGGCGTTCACTTGTTCTTTTTCCTATCCAGGTTCTGCACGCCATGCAGAGACGATCCCTTTTATGGCGGCGATAGTATAAGTTTAGTCCATTACCACCACTCGATTAAGGTTCTAGTTAATCACGCCCGCCTCAAAAAACTGTCTTAATGATTTAAGCTTTCGCTTTTATGTCGAACTACAAATATATGCTCCATCTGGTCGCATATTTTTGCTCGCATGAGACGATAATGTCATGGTGAACGAATATATACTTCACTGACCCCCAAAGGAAGAGGTAATGAATTAGTGGATGATATCATGACAACGGAATAGATAGTACACTACCCCTCACCCTAACCCTAACCCTAACCCCTCACCCTAAAATAGAGGAGGTAATGACTGGGAGGATCCCACCATAAAAGGAGAAGGTAATGTTAGTGAGTATGTTCTCATGAGAACAGAACAGATATTTCATTATCTCCTTTCCCCAAAGGAAGATGTAACCCCTGAGAGGATTCCCTCCGCCCCCATAAAAACGGAGGAGGTAATTCCTGGGAAGATAGTCTTATAACAACAGAACCGATATTACACTACTCACCCTCATTAAAAGATAATACAATAATAGATTGAGTCAGATTTTCTTCATTAGTTTAAAAAATACTTTGTTTAAAAACATTATTATTTATGATTCTTTTGTCTTTTGACTAAGATCAAAGCGTAGTATCTGTTCTCAGTATATAAGCAACATCAGACGTTGTATTATCGACGAACTTATTGCCAAGTTATTTACCTCGAAGAGGTTAGACACAAGGTCAAAGTATTTTTCTCTTCTCCAGGAGGCTAGACACAAGATCAGGTGTGGAAAGCCAACGCACTAGGATTAGCGCACACCGGCCTACAAAAAAGGCCTGAGCAGCCCTGTCGGCATTCCCCGGTAAGGGCGCCTCAGGCGATTATCAATAAACTAACCCCTTCTCAAAGGATGAGAAGGCAAAGCCTGGGAGGGTGGACCTCCTAAAACTGTCTAGGACAATAGTGTAGCATCCATCAGAACAGATACTACACTTTGATCTTAGCCAAAAGGCCGAATACGAAATTATTGATTATACTATAAGAAAATATAACAATGCAAATTAAAAATGTATATTACAGAATATTAATTTATTAGAAGCTGTTTATGAAATAAATATGCAAATTAAGAAATCCCAAAGCTGTTTGTTGGTATTTTCAGATTACTATATATACGGTATTTCAGAGTTTTATGTTGTATGATGCCCGTTTTGATGTTAATATAATTAGGATAGATGGAAAAATCTTTTGAATTTATTCATTCAGTTAGAAGAGAGGTTGACAGAGAATATGTCGCTATATTTCTACCGGATTCTTTCGTGTTTGGCAAACCATACTTATTAGATGTTGCGTGCTGGGTCTGAAAATAAGTGAATTGAACATTGCAATTGGGAGCCTTTTTAACTAAGTATTCGCCACTTATCAAAGCCTAAAAACTACTCGACAATAAACGGTGATGAGATGGATTGACAGTTTTTGAAGACTTTTATTCACCTCAAACAAAGCATATTGCTACTGTTACGTAAGGCGCTACTGTTATTAGAGGCCAGACTTATGGAGGGGCATCGTAAGTGGTGAGTTGTGTCGCAAGATGTTTGTTCACATTACATTTAAACATCTGCATGTTTGTAGGGTCGGGGAAACAGGGAGCAAGGAGGAAATTCCCAAAAGCAAGCAGTCTATATACCATCTGAATGTTCGTCTAAGGCGCCTTTACTCATAAATATGGTAGACATTGTCACTATCTCTGGTAGGCTGTTCCACGAAGTAGAAACACGGACAGAGAATGCTGTATTTCTTCTTAATTCTGCGAAAGCGTCTATGGTACAGCGTGGGGACAACGACTTAGCGCTGGGGTTAAAAAAATCCTCGAAAGGTATATTTAATTTCTTCTTGATCATGTTTTACGCCAGAATCAAGTCTCCTCGCATAATCCGCTGCTCAAGTGAGCGATTATTATCTAAAGATCAGTGATTCCCGTTAGATCACCGAAGATAAGCAACGTTTAGCCTGGCCAGTACTAAAAGATTTAAAAATTTTCAATATTTTAATTAAATAAGGATTTGCTAAGAATTTTATCCACCACAATGTATTTTTGTAATTATTATATTTCACTTTCAAAATCCTCTTTTTAAAATCAATAATTTGGCAATAAAAGGAAAAATGAAAATAAAGACTCCCGGGCAACGCTGGGTGTGTACAACTAGTTTTTTTTTTTATTAAGATGCGATGCTATCTTCATGTCTATTTTGTTTTCCATTGCATTGCCTTTGTCCCATTCTCTTCTTATCTATTTTCTTGGAAGCGTTTTTGGAAGCCTTTTTTTTTTTACCTCCGGTAATAACAGCGACTGGTAATAACAGCGACTAGAAATAACAGCCAGAAGATAAACGGAAGTCGTTCACCAGTCGCGCGCGCATGCGCGATTTCATTTCTATCCGTAGATGCGCGACCATCCACATATTTTATTGATATACACAGAAATGTCATTTTATAAAAATGCATTTTATAAATCATTTTATAAAATCGCGTACCTCTAAACCGAAATAGATGATTATTTCTATTGCCCCTTTTTAAGGGGTATTATTTATTTACCAATATATATATATATATATATATATATATATATATATATATATATGAAGAGGTAGCGTCATATCTCTTTCACGAAGGTTAAGGTAAGAGTTAGGGTTCGCACTGCCGTGTAGGGTTCTTGCCGCACGTTTTTTTGCGGCTTTTGCAGCTTCTAGACGAAACAATGCCAGCATAAGCAGAGAAAGACTAGTGTATTCCTTCTCATAGACTAGTTGCCCAACCAAGGCCTATGAATAAGAATCGTACGATTTTTTACTGGTCTGATTCTGTTGTTTTGGTTGTTGTTGTTGTTGTTGCTGTTGCTGCTGTTGTTGCTGTTGTTATTGTCATTGTTGTTGTTGCTGTTGCTGCTGTTGTTGCTGTTGTTATTGTCATTGTTGTTGTTGTTGTTGCTGCTGTTGATGATGTTGTTATTGTCATTGTTGTTGTTGCTGTTGCTGCTGTTATTGCTGTTGTTATTGTCATTGTTGTTGTTGTTGTTGCTGTTGTTGATGATGTTGTTGTTCATGTTGTTGTTGTTGTTGTTGAGGAGGAGGAGGAGGAGGACTTCTGACTAAAGCTCACGAAAATCATGCATTAGGATTGCCTAGTAGGCATGTGATCCTCTTCGTTGGTCGTAGCGATTCAACCCCAAAAACCGAGAGCAGCAAGGCTCAGCGGTTGCATGCGAAGTCGAGGAAGGTTTGACCCATAACGCACGCAAATGAAATGGCGCACCATTGTCATTCTCATTCCAGTGATTTGAGGTTCCTCGCCTGATAGGTTTTCGCTTAACCGGATGCAGAGGCATAGACGACCAGAGAACGACGGATCCTGATACCGACGCCTCCTGAATTTTCACCAGACCCCTATTTGCCGGGTAGCTCTGACACTAACACTAGCAGAGTAGGGTACCCTTGTATTTTAGTGGGGCGATTCTGTTGTTGGCATTAATTTCCAGAATCATTTTCTAGAATCGGGTACTTACAAGAGGGACCACGTCATGGTTGTTGACATTCATAATAACAATGGTGTCATGTGTTACATAATGGGGGTGGAAGAGCTTGAGTGACATTTTTTGAGGTCAAGAATTTTCAGAGCGTAAGTCACTAAACCACGTGATTTCCGAGCGGAGCTTTTTCGCTCTCTTAGCTGGCGAGATTTCAAGGAGGAAGGACGCGTAGCTGCTGTCCTAAATTGAGGCCAGAGCGCACGATGTTACTATCCATCTATCTATCTGTCTGTCTTTCTCTCTCTCTTTCTCAAGGATACGTAAATAGCCTGTTTCTGTAACTGTTCTTCTTTGTTTTAACTAAAACTTATTAAAAATGAATATTGGCGTCCGGGTGGTATTGTGTCCACAAACGACCACAGCACGAGTGTATAAATGTTTTATACACACTCGGTAAGTGAAACTTCAAGACTATGTAACTGGGACCCCCCCTCCCCCGCCTAATGCCCCACAAGATTGCTAAGGGAGATTATTTCGTATGATCGTCTTAGCTGTTATTTTTTCTTTCGTTCCAATACTTTTTGATATTTTAGTCGCAAGTAACATTTTATAGATTTCTTCTAAGATGAGTGCATAAAGGGTTGGTACTCGTGCAGTTTACGGACCTGGCTGCAAGTAATAAGGTTATTTAGAAAGCCATTCTTAACTTGGAGTGACGGTGATTATTAACTATTCAGTACTTTCACCTAACAATTTAATAAACAAAAGTCTACCGTAAAAATTAAAATTTAACTACAACAGTCCGTAAACTGCATCAGCACCAAAGGGTTTTCAGCTGAGGTAGTACCTTTTCGAGCTGGCCTCCAGGGGTGACCAAGATTTGTCTGCAAACTGTTAAATATTAAGCGAGTAGATGCACTAGTATATCATTTGGTTAGTTGGACCCAAATAGCATTTAATGGTGAACGATAAAAGCACATTGTTTATTACTGAATGAACCGAGTAAATTCTTTATTCCAAATGTCGTTGTTTACTCGTGTCTCTTGTCCCATGTTTCCCGCGGGTAAATCCCGGTCTACCCGCCAGTTATCATTTCACATCTTTGAACTTATTCCACCTTCCATTTCTCTATCTTCAAGCTATGATTATTTCGGATTGATAATTATTGTACAACATCTCTTCGTTCTTGCAAAGTGTATCTAGTTTAGTTTCTACGGCGTTTCACCGATTCTAGACACATACATCGTCTGATAGGCTATCCCAACAGGACCGGCGGGACAGTTATAAAAGTGTGGGGGGGGGGCTCTCCTAAAAAGTTTGGAGGGGGGGCGGTTAAACACATGCATATATAACTTCATTATTGATGAACGTAAAGTGGGGGGAGAAAGTCAAAAAGTGTGTGTGTGTGTGTGGGGGGGAGGGCTTGAGCACCCCCTTGCCCCCCCCCTCCTGTGCCGCCGTCCATGCCATACACGCGGAAAGAAAGCAAAAGTCTACTTATGGATATCCAGTCCTTATTTACATGCCTCCCCACGAGGGCAGAGTTAGACACAAAGTATGTATTTAATGTAGGGATAAATCCAGCTCTCCCAAAAAGGGGTCCCCTGGATTGGGGCAAAAATAAAAATTGCCTCAGTTTAGAACTATTTCTCCTTCATTGACCGAGGACACAAAAGTATCAGAATAGATAGTACACTTTTCTGTAATCCAGTCGAGTCCTCCACGTCTCAACTTTTGTTATTTTTCCCGCCGTTAACTCTTCTCTGTGAATCGAAGCTCCGACATTCTGTGATTGTTAACTTATCTCCTTGTGGTGCATTTTGATCACAATCTTCATCATAAACTGCATATGTCTATGTTAATACTAACTTATGTTATGATTATCGACTCATTTTGGCTAGGAGCTAAAGTGTAGTATCTGTTTTAATACTGCACTTCATCATTTCTGTCCTCGGTATAAAAAAAGTGACTAAAAAAGGTATGAAACAATGTCTTGGCCTTTTGACTAGAAACAAAGTGTAGTATCTATTCTGATGCTACACTGTGTTTTTTCTGTCCTCAGTCAGTGCAGGAAAAACTCCTTCTTGACTGAGGTAATTTAAATTTTTGCTTCAATCCAGAGTGCCCCTTTTTCGGGAGCTGGATTTTTCTCTACACATAAAAACTGACCTTGTGTCTGACTTTGCCATCGTTGGGAGGCAAGTAAATAGGAACAATGTCTTTTTGCTCTGATTAGGACGTATATCGTCACAAAATTAAGTAAAAATATAAAATGCATTGTACGGCTTTTTAACGGTTATTATTTTGCAATAATTCAAATTTCCATATGTATTATAGGATCATATATTGCGAATATACTTTTATTTCAGTATTTATTTCAACAGTGCTCAATAAGTAGAGTTTAGTAATATTACAAAAAAACACTTATAACGAATGAACTACATAGAAACGTTTGTTTCATTCCACCGAAAGAAATTCTTCAGGCTAACTGAAAAATATCAAATTCTAGCATCTTTTTTTAATTTGTCCACCTTATATTTACGGGTTCTACTGCTTAAACACATTAGTAATTATTATCTATTTAAAACGTCAATACCAATCTCCACTCGTTTTCCCTGGTTATTCATGTTCAAATTTAAGCTAAATGGTTTTTATTGTCTACATATAAACACTTATAGTATTCTTCTTCCACCATCCTCACATCCTAATTTGATTAAATATTTAACGCTATTTGCTTTTTTATAGCTGTTAATCACTGCTGCTTAAGTCTTTAATAAAAAAACGTTCTTCATTTATTTACTTTTGTTGGCTTTCATATAAATGCATTTGTTTAACCGAAATATAACCGTAATGATTTCTTACAAGTAGTTACATATCATAATATTAGGTACAAAAGAACTAATTATTTTGTAGTTTTAATTCTTTGATATAAGCAGAGTAGAAAGCGGACCTTGGGTTTACTTTCGACAACTTCGTAACTCTCGATTCCTTTATTTTGTCTATTTGTCCTCGCATTCCATGAGCGGTGTTTCTGATAAAGGGGGAAGAATGGCTGTTTTCTGGGTAGGAATCTATCCGTCTAACAGTTATCATTGGATAGTTTTTTACCTTGAAGTAGTAGTTTTTTAGCACCTTACATCACGTAGCTTCGTGCCTTGTCTGGAGAGATTTCCAAACTTTAATCATAGCCCCTAACCCTAATTCTATCCTCTTACGCTTACCCAAACTCCAAACCCTAACCCAAACCCTACCCCTAACCCTAACCCTAACCCTAACCCAAACCCTAACCCTAACCCTAACCCTAACCCAAACTCCAAACCCTAACCCTAACCCTAACCCTAACCCTAACCCTAACCCTAACCCAAACTCCAAACCCTAACCCAAACCCTAACCCTAACCCAAACTCCAAACCCTAACCCAAACCCTAACCCTAACCCTAACCCTAACCCTAACCCTAACCCTAACCCTAACCCTAACCTAACCCTAACCCTAACCCTAACCCAACCTCCAAACCCTAACCCAAACCCTAACCCAAACCCTAACCCTAATCCTTACCCGAACCCTAACTCTTAACGCTAACCTTGACGTTCAAAGAAGAGATCTTGCGACACTTCAGTCAATTTTTCAACGAGAAGACGCTGAAGGTTCAGTAATCTATCCCGACGAATTAATAGCTTACGCAATTTTTGTCATACGTGAGGTATTTATCATGGCTTGACGCGAAGATTCGTATATTGAAAAGAAATTAGAGACGTACGGTGTAGATATTTTTTCCTTGTAGAAAACAAGAAAAAGTAGCACCGAATATTTTAAATATTGATAAAAACTAATTAAAATACCAGACAAATGGGGTTGGGTGAATGATGGATGGACAAAACAAAATTAAAATGACTCCGAGTAGGTATATATATATATATATATATATATATATATATATATATATATATATATATATATATATATATATATATATGCATTTGTTTAACCGAAATATCACACACACACACACACACACATATATATATATATATATATATATATATATATATATATATATATATATATATATATATATATATATATATATACATATCTAGTAATGCAAGTAAAGTAAACATCCACAGGATAGGAATCCAAAGAACTTCAACCGGGCTTCTTTCTAAAATATGATCTGAGGTAAGGATTGGATTCTAATTCTGTCTGATGAGATCTCAGTTTTTAGCAGTTGTAGATCGATAGCATCAACATGCCAGTGTTGCAGATTTTGTACATGTCTGTATGAATAAAAATAATTATATATATATATATATATATATATATATATATATATATATATA
>OY744541.1:83166908-83191908 GCA_963556195.1 Sepiola atlantica
TTAGAAACTAAGATCTAATCGGGCTTTCCTAATATGAATATCTAAGTGAAAAATCAGACTTTTCCCCCCTGAAGAGATCTTAGTTTCTAATAACTATTGATCGATAACATCGAGATACCAGTGTAGCAGCTTTTTGGACCTGTCTGTATGAATAAAGATAACTATATTAATAACTCAATTTACTATTGAGAACTTTTTTATAAGCCCAGTTGAAATTCTGTGGATTTTTATCCTGTGAGTGTCTACTTAAACTGATTATAGTGTTTGTTTTTATTTTAGTAATATACTACTATATCAATTTTTTCACTTCCTAAGTGATAAAGATGCAGAAGATGCATTATTATTAGTCGCCCATAACTTTATAGGACGTATTTTTCATTAATATACATATTTTTTATTAATTTTATACGTGCATACAATTGATATAGTAGTATATTACTAAAAAAACAACAAACACTACAATTACCAATAAAACCAATTACATAAAATACATTAAATATTTACGTGATAAAAAGCGTACATATTTCCAGGCAAGTCGTCATAGTCTGGGGGTTAAACGCCAGACTATAGACATCAACATCGAAGGTTCGATCCTTGTCTAACTTAGCCATACCGATGACGGCTGTGAGCCAGAAACACGTGTCCATGAATTAATTTTATGTGCGTATAAAATTAATACAAATATATGTCGAGATAGATATATAATAAAATAAAATAGACATATATGAAACTTCTTTTTTCGTGTGAATCAGATGATTCTGGTGTTGGCATTAGTTTCCCCGATGTTTTTTTTTGGCTAAGATCAAAGTGTAGTATCTGTTTCGATGGATACTGCACCCCATAGACTGGTATTGTCTTGTCTTTCGGGGCTTGATTTACGCCGGTCAATGGGTTTGTCCTGTGCAGTTCTAGGAGGTCCACCCTCCCAGGCTTCGCCTCCCCTCTTTGGGGAGGAGTAAGTTTATTGCTTACTGTCTGAGGAGTAAGATAAAAACTGACCTTGGAGAGGAGTAAATCAATACTTACGGGAAGGACCACGAGAAGGTTGCCTACATCCCTAAGTGAAAGTGGTACTGTGGAACCGACTGGATTCGAACTTGGAACACCCAAGTCTTCAGTCCGTGTCGATATCCACTTAACCACCGTCACCTCCCATATATGAAACTGAACAGGGGTTATGTTTATGAAGATAAGACGTCCTCCTCAGAATTTTCAACCGGTCCCCTATCACATCTGTTGGGTGATGTGTTTAAATAATAATATAGAAAAGGTATTTTTTTAACCATCAGATGAAATATTGAACAGAATTTGATCTGTATATCAATAGTGTAAATGTTCTGTGCAATTATATATTTGTGTGTTTTAAAGGTTTTTCTTTTCTCTAGCTGCCGGCTTTTTGAACTCCCTACATGCTCTCTGTTTCTTCGACTGTACCGACAAGCAGACATTTAAAACTAATGTGAACAGGCATCTCGACCCAAAATAAACCTAACCCTACCCCTAACCCTTCACAAAAAATAACTCCTCCACCCAAAAGAACAGGAAAAGTGCGGGTGGTAGTAAAAAGAGGCGATTTATGATTTAAGATTATGGAATTCATTCATGTAATTGCGTAGTTACATAAAATGATTGTCTCCCCCCTCTTAGACAAGGCCCAAACAAAGAGTCGCTAATCTAATAGGTCCCACACTATCTACCAAGCTCCGGCCTCTGTCCCATCGCCACAATGTTGCATCCTTCTGCTTGTTTTACAAATACTTAAATGGAATGTGCTCCAACGAACTAGCTGCTCTTATGCCCCATCGACGTAAATACACTCGACCAACCCGACAATCAGCTAAATCCCATCCATTCACTGTGGAGGTCTCCAGATGCCGGAGAGCCTTCTACTCCAATAGCTTCTTTCCTTGAGCTGCCAGCGTTTGGAACTACTTGCCTGCTCCCTGTTTCCCCAGACTGTACCGGCATGCAAAACTTTAAAACTAATGTGATCAAGCATCTCGCTGCACAGCTCCTAATTTAGGATGACCGATACACTTTCACCCTAATTCTCAGTAGCCTCTTACGTCTACAGTGGCAACTTGCCTTGTTTGGGGTAAACTAACTTACCCCCCCCCCCCCCAAAAAAAAAAACCAAGCTTCGAATTTAGGATGACCCTCCTAAACTTTCACCCAATTTCTTCGTAGCCATTTACGTTTACAGTGGAATCTTTCCTTGTTGATGATAAAATAAGTAAAAAACAAAAAAAAATGGTTTATAATAAATAACAACAACAACAACAACAACAACAAAAACAACAACAACAATAATAATAAGCATACTGGTGCACTAGCCACTATTTTCTCTCCCTTAGACAGGGTAAAAAAATAAGCCTCTAATCTAATAGGTCCCACGCAGTGTACCAAGCTACAGCCCCTGTCCCTTCACCGCAATGTCGAATCCCAACGCTTGTTATACAAGTACCTCAATGTAATGTGCTCCGACGAACTTGCTGAACTTGTTCCCACCGACATAAAACTGACCATCTTCTCGTGTTCTTATATAAATTACTTGTTTACCAGGTCGAAATTAGATGAAAAACCGCGTTGTTCTCTATCAGAACTTAGACCATTTTGAATTAGGCGCATTTTGATATCAGATTTTAAAAGATATTACCATTAAGTTTCATTATTTGATTGGGAATCTAAAGGTAATGTTAAAATCCACGCGTGTTTATTATTGTTATTGTTACTCCGGCCGTTCTAACAGAAGGGAAACTACACCGGTTCTCACTATAAATAGTGCGAGTAGACAATCACCAGGGAGAAAAAGGGCAGTATTGTAACTGTCTAGCCGAGTGCCAGTCAGTTTCCTTACCTTTGTACCTTTTATGTTAATACACTTGTTATCTTAACCCAACCTCGACTTGACTTCTTTTTACTGTTGAACTACTTCACAACAGTTATATACAGCGTATGGTTACGAGAGAACGGTGAATGGGAGTAACGCGGTTGCTGACACAGAAAAGAAAAGGAGACAAGATGGTTCAAAGCAATTTAATGTATTAAAATATATACAATAAAATTTAGTTTATCCGTTTTGATGAAGAAGCGCTGGTCTGTCTGGCGACAGAAGGTGCACATAAGAGAATGAAGTCGATGTGTGGTAAGTTACTTGTTGGTTGAATGATATAGATGGGCGGGAGTTGTTGGCGTAGTATGATGTCGGAAGTTGTTTATAGTCGAGGCGGAAGAGAAATGAATTTGGTCATGAATAGGGACCTATTTACCAAAAGAAGATCGGACCATGACCCGGCAATTTTTGTGTCGATCCCGCTTTCACGAGAGTATATATGTTATTGATCTGTCAATGTAATCTTTTCTTATTATTTATTTGAGAACAAAATGAGTTGCAGGGCACCCCTGCGCAGAGAGACATTTTCTCATTTATTTTCTATCTTAAAATGAATAAAAAAAATAGTAGAGAATGGTAGTTTACTTGAAGCATTGCTGGGTATAGTAGTAGTAAGTTTTTGAAAGGCTGTGGGCAATGCAATTCCGGGTAAGATGCAAGTTGAAAGGAAAGGAACAAAAACAATAACAATAAATCGAATACGATATAAGACTTACTATTTATTTTTCCTTTTTTTTTTTTTTACATAACAGCAAGAGTGTTTTAGCTGTTCGTGTGATGTCCGGGTGATTAAAAATCACTATTTGATATTTCGGGAAAAGACATCCCTTTGTCAAAAATAATTAAACCAGAAGAAGAATATTTTTTTCTTCTCCGACTGTGTAGAGAATAACGACAAATACGTCCTATAAAATGAAAGGGCGACTAATAATGCAATTTTCTGCATCTTAATCACTTAGGAAGTGAGACAATCGAAGTAGCAAAAACAATGAACGATGCAATCACCAATAAAAAAAAAATATTTATGTAAACATCGTTAAACTGACGACTGTGTCTGTTTAATTATACCCTTTTCTTGATCTTCATAAATGATCTCCAAAATCACATTCTAAGATCATTCGTTGACATTTAATCTGATGACACAACCATCTATAGAAACACCTCGATGAGCATTAATGATCAGGTTCGTTCTTGCTCTCCCTCTTCCGACCTGGAGCAAGTGATGCAATGGGGAGACAAGTGGCTAGTTACATTTAATGCGTCAAAGACTAAGCTCCTCTCTTTTCACCGCCAATGCTCCGATCCCTACTTTGTTCCAGTTGAAATTAACGGCTCTTCTCTTTGATAAGCTCTTAGAGGTTGACCTTCTATTCAAACTGAAATTGAAGACTTACATCAAATCTGTTGCTAAGGTTGTTGGAAAAATGGTTGGATCATTCTACCGTTTCAGAGGGTATCTCACGCCCGACGCCATCGTCTACCTGTACAAGAGTCAATACGTCCCAAGATGGAGTATTGCTGCCACATGTAGTAAGGTACTGCTCAGAGCACCCTTTCCTGCCTTGACAAAGTCCAAAACAGACTTCGAAATCTAGTGGGGGTTGTCCTCTTCTCTTCCCTACAATTACTTCTTCACAGAAAAGATGTTGCTAGTCTTTCTTTGTTCTATCGTTATTTTCATGGTAGGTGCTCGACTGAGCTCAAATCTATGCCCCCCCCCCCTGTAAAACATTCACAATAAGAACTCGTCTAGCTACTACCACTGTCAATGATTCTACTTTCTCCCTCTGCGTGCCCAAGACGAAACGAAACTTCCATGGACAGAGTTTCTTTCCTAGAACTGTCCGCCTGTGGAACACTATGCAGCGAGCCTGCTTCCCTGCCGACTACAATATGGTTATCTTCAAGTCTAATGTAAACAAGTTCTTGTTGAACCGTCCCCGTAAACAATCAATCTCTGCCCTGCTACAACCATCGTGTCGCTGAACGCGATGTTGTCTCACCATCCACCAGTCAAACTCTTTAACCCTTATCCTCGAGTGGTCCTTGGGCCTTGATAAACGGTGACCTTTAATGTAAAAAAAACACCATATAACGGACGAATTCTGTTATTTTTTTTAACAATGTTTGCATAAATGAAAAATGCTGCCTAAATACACACATGATATATATATATATATATATATATATATATATATATATATATATATATATACGCATTCAGCGTTATCCGAAAATCCTTTTACTTAAATATTTGTTTCGCAATTTTGTTTTTTATCAAATTATTATTTATTTTCAATAGAATTTTTGCAATAGAAATATATATATATATATATATATATATATATATATATATATATATATATATATATATATAGAGAGAGAGAGAGAGAGAGAGAGAGAGAGAGTTTCAGGTTGTATATGAAAAGAAATCAAATAAAGTGCTCGATCATATAAGAGAGCTAATATAATTTATTTAGATACTGTATATTACATATTTCAGCAATGTACCGCGGTTTCATCCAAAAGGGCAGATTCATACTAAAGATGTCTAAATCTGCCCTTTTGGATGAAACCGCGGTACATTGCTGAAATATGTAATATACAGTATCTAAATAAATAAATTATATATATATATATATATATATATATATATATATATATACGTTTGTGTGTGTGTGTGTGTGTGCCTTCATCTTTGTGCATTTCTTTTTCTTTTGAGGCAACAAGTCGTTTTCCATTGGCACTGTCAATATTACAAAGCTGTGACCTCTGCTTCGGCAAAAGGTCATTTACTTATAGTAACCGTCGGCCTGCTGACTATTGTTTGCTACCAGGCAACAAACGAACCAATCAAGTAACGAATACTCAATTTGTGCTGCTACGAAATTGCATCAACCACACGTGGGAGGCCTGCAAGGGAAAGAGATGAATGAAATTAGAAAAAAGAAAGGTTTTATTTCATTTATTTATTTATTTTTTTCAATCTTCGTGGACAACAAAAAAAAATCTTTGCTGCAGTTGGAGGTTTATTACACAGTCGTTGGGGGATCACGTGTGTGTATGTGTGCGTGTGCGTGTGCGTGTGCGTGTGTGTGTGTGTCCTTCGTCTGAGTTAATCCGGACATTTAGCTGCACTTTTCACAATGATAATTTATATAGGGTCGAGTTAAGATGAAAGCGACTGAAAAAAAAATCCACGAAAAAAATCAGAGAATCATCCATTTTTTTTAGTATTTATACATGAATAAATTATTAGTGAATGTTAATACAAACTATTTATTTTATTAAAAAATAAAAATGAAAGATATTTTTTTTAGATCACTTCGATTACTTTACTCACCGTTCATTTCAAGGACAAGATACGTGTTATCATACCCATCGTCGAAACTCAGTGACCACCTTTACAAAGAGATAAAATCCTGAAGGTATGAATGAAAAAAGGGTGCTTCTCCAGATTAGGAGTCAGGCTAAAATCGACTTGGCGTCGTTAGGGTCAGAGAGAGGGTCAGGGTCAGGTCTAAGGTTAGGGTTAAGGTTAGGGTTAGGATCAAGGTCAGGGTTGAGCTCAGGGTTATGGTCAGGGTCAGGGTCAGGATGAGGGTTAGGGTCAGGATCAGGGTCAGAGTCAGGGTTAGTTTCAGGGTGAGGGTCAGAGTTAGGGTTAGGGTTAGGGTTAGGGTCAGTGTCAGGGTCAGGGTCATGGTCAGGGTAAGGGTAAGGGTGAGGGTGAGGGTCAGGGTCAGGTCTAGGGCGAGGGTTAGGGTTAGTAGGGTTAGGGTTAGGGTTAGGGTTAGGGTTAGGGTCAGGGTCAGGGTCAGGGTTAGGGTAAGGGTGAGGGTGAGGGTGAGGGTGAGGGTGAGGGTGAGGGTGAGGGTGAGGGTCAGGTCTAGGGCGAGGGTTAGGGTTAGTGTTAGCGTTAAGGTTAGGGTCAGAGTTAGCTCGGGTCCTAATCTGAAGAAAAACCGAAAAAAAAATAACAGTTAGTATTTAAATGTCTGAAATAATTTAATTAATTTTTTTTACACCAAAATTTCTGATTTTTGATTATCATTTTCTGCCAAAAGATAAAATATTTTTGCATTCGCCCTTAAGGCGATCACTCAGTTTCGACTATGGGCATAATAAGACAGATTTTCTCCTTGAAATAAATGAAGGGTAAAGTTATTAAAGCGACCTAAAAGACATAACAGTTTGTTTTCCTCTTAATAAAAAAATAACTTAAATTAACATTAATTATTTAAATAATTAATGAAGCAATTAATTATTTAAATAATTAATTAATTAATTAATTTATTATTTAAATAATTAATTAATTAATTAAGGTTAAAAGTCAATTTTTGGTTAGAAAACCAATAATTTTCGCTTTTATTGTCGGTCTCTAAATTAAAAAAACAACTTAGTTCACCCCAAACAAGGCAGGTCGCCACTGTAGACGTAAGGGACTATGTAGAATTAGGGTGAAAGTTTAGGGGGTCATCCTAAATTGGAAGATGTGCAGCAAAATGCTTGTTCACATTTGTTTTAAATTTCTGCATGTCGATACAGTCGGGGAAACAGGGAGGAGGTAGAGAGTTCCAAAGGCCGGCAACACGAGGAAAGAAGCTATTGGAGAAGAAGGCTCTCCGGCATCTGGGTACCTCCACAGTGAATGGATGGGATCTAACTGATTGTCGGGTTAGTCGAGTGTATTTACGTCGAGGGGGCACCGGAGTAGCAAGTTCATCGGAGCGCATTCCATTGAAGTACTTGTAAAATAAGCATAAAGATGCAACATTGCGGCGATGGGACAGGGTCTGGAGGTTGGTGGATAGTGAGGGACCTATTAGATTAGATACTCTTTTTTGGAACTTGTCTAAGATGAGAGAGACTAGTGGATGGTACACCAGCTCAGATGTGGCAACGATGCTTCATGCATGGACGGATGGTGGCTTTGTAGAGACATGAATGATGTGTACGGGGTGCACTCTTTCTCACAGATTTTCACCCCATACTATCATGTCGATTCTTATTTTTCTAATCTTTATATTAACAAAATTGTGTGACCACGTCTCGTGTGTATGTGTGCGTGTGTTTCTCACATCTACGTGACTTACACATTATTATTATTTGTATTATATTTATTATTAATCGATTTTCGAGCTTTCGTGACGTTCGACTCGGAATCGTTCGGCTGTCCTACGCAAACGCCCGAGTGTTGACGAGCAGAAGCAGCGAGCAGCCGATAACTTTGTTACAAAGTGAAAATAAGTGCGTTCGAAGACGGATTTTTTGTCAGGAAGTTTTTTTTAAGAAAATAAACCCAAAATGAATTACGAACAGCTTTGCACTGCAGTATCATCGCGAGCAGGTAAGAATAAATAATAAAATTTAAAAAATATGTCGTGATAAAAGTAATTTTGGTACTTTTTTTTAAAATTCAGTATTCATTTTATAACAGTAACTTCGCTATGGGTTTTTCCTGTTGTTTCTTTTAAAAAAAATCATGAAAATATGTTTAATTTTCTTTGTTGTTTCTTAAAAAAATTCCTTACCCTAACCCCTAACCCCTAACCCTAAACCTAACCCTAACCCTAACCCTAAACCTAAACCTAATCCTTACCCTTACCCTTACCCTAACCCTAACCCTAAACCCTAAACCCAACCCTAACCCCTAACCCCTAACCGTAACCGTAACCCCTAACCCTAACCCTAACCCTAACCCTAACCCTAACCCTAACCCTAACCCTAACCCTAAACCCTAACCCTAACCCCTAACCCTAACCCTAACCGTAACCCTAAACCCAACAACAACAAAAAAACAAGCAAAACATTATTATCATACATACAGCACCGTATCAAAATTGTCGTCTGGTACAAATCGGCTCGTCAACTCTCGGGTGTTTGCGTAGAACAGCCGAACGCTTCCGAGTCGAACGTCACAAAAACTGGTTCAGGTTCAATAAGAGCACCCTAATTTGTCCCGAATGTACATTTTTGATATTTTTTGTGCAAATAAATAATTCAAAGTGTAATATCTGTTCTCAGCATCTCATTTACTTTTTTACTATCGACGAAACTATTGCTTCAACCAATCATTGAATTAAAAAAACAAAACAATAATAAAATAATACGGCGTCGTTAACGGGAGAGAGAGAGGGGGAAAGGGAGAAAGAGACAGACAGACAGAAAGAGAGAGAAAGAGAGAGAGAGAGAAAGAGAGAGAGAGAGAGAGAGAGAGAGAGTGAAAGAAAGAATTAGTTTATTTTCTTAAGTAAAATTTATCTCGCGTTTTTTTTCTTCTAAACTTTACTTCTTTAAGTAAGATTAAACTCACGTATTTTTGTGTTATTTTGTTTTTGTAAGTTTTACCGCGATTTGTTGTTTTCGTCTTCATAGTAAGATTTACCTCGCGTGCGACAAAAGTAGGAGATCAATTGCTATTGATAAAAATAAATTACTATTCCTCCGGGCAACACCGGGTAGTCCTGCAAGTTTAAAATAATCTTTTCACACGCGAAACATTACCATTTTGGTAATTTTGAAGCAGATTTATTTATCTTTTCAATGTGACCGTAAAGAAAGGAAAAGAAAGAGAAAACAGATTTGCATTTTCACTTGCCACTTAGAAAAATATAGTCGGTCGCTCTAAAGAAAGGAACGTTTGAAGAAAATGTAGAATATTTGTCCAGAAAATAAAACAATGTTGCGAAACGGAACTATTTGTTGTATTAAAATTAAAAAGAAAATCATTAAATGAAAAAACAAACAAACAAAAAAAAACAATATAAAATAATACTTAATTAGAGAATGGTAGTTTGCTTAAAGCATTGCGGAGGGCAATGCCAAGTGCCGGGTAGGTTGTAATCTAGAAAGAACAAAAATAATAAATCGAATACGAAATGGGACTTACTATTTATTTTTTCTTAAAATTTTACATAACAGCAAGTGTGGTGTTAGCTGTTTGTGTGATGTCCGGATGATTATAAAAATCATTTATTTAATATTTCGGGAAAAGTAACTTCCCTTTATCAAAAAATAATAAACACCAGAAGAAAATTCCGTCTGTGTAGAGAATCTACGATTCTGATATCGCATCTACATAAACAATATATAATAAAAAAGATGGTGCGTCTATTAAATAAGTTGAATTAATTGGAAAAATACTGTTTTTACTATACCGTTCGTGTGAGAAATGGACTCAGCTTCAGCATTTAGTAATTTAGAAAATACTAGCAGGGTTACCCAGTGTTGTCCAGGTTAGAGTGTGGGATTGCATCATATGCAACATCATGGTAGGGAGAGATTACTTTAACAGCTACCTTGACGCTGTCAGCTAGATATCTTACTTACCGAGCTATTCAGATATATGTTAATGCTCTTAAACTAACGCTAATAAATAGATTAATTTCATTGTGTAAAATTCTCATTAGCTTCTTTAACGGGCAGCCAGAAGCGCCAAAATACTTCCATTATGTACACATGCAAATTTTGCATGTGAATACAATTATATTGAAAGTACACTTCGTAGTATTCCTAGTATGTCTTCGTTTTTAGGGACAGACATGCACAGACAGAGAGGTGTTCTCCTTGATTATATATATATATATATATATATATATATATATATATATATATATATATATATATATATATATATATTTCATTTGAATCAAAGGGGAAACAGTTTTTAGTGGAGGGGTTGTGCCCCCGGAAACCATCTTAATATTATCAAAATTTGCTGAAAGTCTGGGAATAGACATCATTTTTGGCTATTTACCTATGGTTTAAATTTCATTTGAATCAAATGGAAAACAGTTTTCAGTGGGGCGGAGGGTTGTTCCCCCGGGGGCCCTCTTAATAATATACAAATTTGCTGAAATTTCGGGAATAGACATAATTTTTGGTCACTTATCTATGGTTCAAATTTCATTTGAATCTAAGGGAAACAGTTTTCAGCAGAAGGTTGTGCCCCCCCCCCCCCCCCGTGGGGACCCCAGCGTTGAAGTAATATAGTTCTTATATAGCCTATGACCTTCACTGAGAGGTGAGTAGTCCACATGCCAATTTTCAAGCAATTCTGTCCAGCGGTTTGGGTGAACATAAGACACAAAGATCAGGCAGACATACACACATACATAGTTACTATTTTATATATATATAGATTTTTATATAGAAACAGTAGTAATTATCTTAAGCATTTTAACACAAAGAATCTACCACGTTTCCATTTATTGTAATTCATAAGACACTCATAGATTAGTCGATGTGGTTGTGACCCCTTTTTTTCTCTTTATGGGTCGCGTGGATAAGCCAAATCACAGTTTCCTTATAGGTTACGTGAGACAGTTTATATAATCTCAAACGCTTAGTGAACCCGCGTCTTTTGCTATTATCGCTATTGCGGTCGACGTCGGTTAACGTTTGTTTGACTGCATTACGTCACGAGTCTCAGAAGGCTATTGATTGCAAAGTCTTCCCCCCCCCCCGGTACTAAAAAGCCAAAAACTGCATGAAACCAGAAGTGTGCGCAACAGAACACCTTTTTCAGATAAGATAAGTTCCGCCGATGCACAAATCCGTACACCTTCAGTGTGTATATCAACCTTTTACTGTTACTTATATCATTCTTTGTTGCTTACCTAAGTGAAATTGTTTAATTGATATACACGGTTGTTGTTCTTTTTCTTCATAAGCTGTCACTCCAATTCAACTTTCTGCATTCATCTTCATATACAATTCTTTTCTTCTCTCGTGCACAAACCGAACCTTCCTTTGGGGATAGAAATGCTTATAGTCAATATTTACTTGCCTCCCCACGTGGGCAGAGTTGAACACAATGTCGTTTTTTTAATGTGGGGGGAAATCCAGCTCTCCCAAAAGGAAAATTCTCGCTTACTGTTTCCATTTTCACATCCACGATTAACGTTATTTAACAGTTAACCGCCTTACGACTCAAGACCCCCGACGGCTGTCACAAGCAAAGCCCCCTTCATACGACTGAGAAAGTCAACAACAGTTGGGGACAAAGTATGCACACTTGTTCACATAAGATAAGTTCTGCCGATTCAGGAATGCGTGCACCTTCATTCTGTATATCTACCTTTTAAGGTTTGAATATCATTCTATATTATTTGCCTAAATGTTGTGGCCTTAAAGGGCTGAAGAGAAATAAGACAACAAGGAGGTAGTTAACAAGAGGGTGTATTAACAGAAAGTACAGAAGTAATGGGTTGCCATAGAATGCTTCTGGATTCGTCATATGGATTCTCTCTGTTACCACCATTGTCACTATTCATAGTGTCAGGAAGAGTCCATGTCGTGACGCAATAGGGTAGATCGGCATAACACTATGAAAAATGGTGGTTATTTTGAAATTTCTCGCTCCCACGCCCCTATTTCGAATTCCTGACTGTAGGCCGATATAGAAAACTGCCTTTCCTGTACTAAGCGGTCACAATTAACACACAAAAAAGCCACATAAAATCTTTTTAGAGGAGAAATATATAATTAAAATGATTAAAATTGCCTGGAATAATTTTTTTAATGAAAATTAAATATGAAAAGTGAATATATTACTGAAAACCATCAAATAATTCCAATATTAAAAAACACAAACTATTTCGTTTTTAACTTTTAATTATTTTTAGTGTGTAATCATTTATATCGGTTTGAAAACGTTTAAATTAAACTTAAACGTTGTTTATGACCGTTTGCTACAAGATAAACAGTCCACTGATGGCGGCCCACGGCCACGAATTCGGAATTGGGGCGTGGAGACGAGAAACCTCTAAATCGCCAAAATTGTCCAATTAATATGCACTGTTTTTGTTTCTTTTTACTTGAAAGCTGTCACCCCTATAACCCTAACCCTAACCCTAACCCTAACCCCCTAACCCTAACTCTAACCCTAGTCCTAACCCTAACCCTAACCCCTAACCCTAACCCTAACCCTAACCATAACCATAACCATAACCTAACCCTAACCCTAACCCTAACCCTAATCCTAACCCCTAACCCTAACCCTAACCCTAACCCTTAACCCTAACCCCTAACCCTAACCCTAACCCTAACCCTAACCCTGACCCCTAACACTAACCCCTAACCCTAACCCTAACCCTAATCCTAACCCTGACCCTCACCCCATAACCCTAACCCTAACCCTAATCCTAACCATAACCCTAACTCCAACCCTCCCCCCATAACCCTAACCCTAACCGCTAACCATAACCATAACCCTAACCCCTAACCCTAACCATAACCCTAACCATAACCCTAACCCTCACTCCCATAACCCTAATCCGAATCCTAACCATAACCCGAACTCCAACCCTCACCCCATAACCCTAACCCTTATCCCCATTTTATCAGTCAGTACAATTCCTATGTTTTCTCATACAAAACTAAACCTTTTTAGAGATAGAAATTTCCATACGTGTGTAGGGGGGTATTCTTTAAACAAACGTTGTCGAAATAAACTGAGCCCTCATAGCGGTTGCGTTTTTAATCAACCTTTCGAGAGATTTGTTTTTTTCTCGAATCGTAAGATCGAAAATAATAAATTTTTTTTAAAAAACTATAAACTTATTTATTATTATACAGGTTTACGAGTTACTTAAGTCATGTCTGATTTTTAAAATTCTTAGTAAATACTCATCTATTTTTTTTATGGACGTCGTTCCAGACAAGGCATGAAGCCATTTGATGTAACGAGCTAAAAAGAACGAAGGACAGGAGATGCCTATTAACCTCAGTCTTGAAAAGACAAAGGTTATATGTTGAAGGAAAACAGTCAGCAGGAAAGAGAGTCCCACAAGTCTGCAGTTCTTGGAAAGAAGCTACTGGAATAGGAAACTGTATGATAACGAGGTATAAAAACAGCAAATTGATGAAGACCACTGGACTAACAAGTCAAACGAGCTGGAATAAAGGAAGCAGGGAATAAATCAGACAATTCAGGCAATATTAAAAGATTGTGGAAGCTATTCACATCCAATAACTTTATAAATAGAGAATAAAACATTACCTGAATAACAATTATTCATAGTCTTATTAAATACGGCATAAACACGTTGAAACACCGGTTCCCGTTAGATGACCGAAGTTAAGCAACGTTGTGCCTTGTCAGTACTAAAATCGGTGACCATTTGGGAATACCAGGTGCTGTATTTTCTCTCCGCTTATCTCGGCATTATTTCCAGTCGCCATCGACTCCTTGCCACTGGAATCAAGCAGTGTCAATTCAAGAGAAGTGTGGTTGGTAATTGCGCAACCGCTGCTTCTGAATTACACACGCAGCTACTCTTACAGGGGGTATCCATTGTCTCTCAAAACTGAACGGGGGCCATGATAGTTTTATAACAATTTCACCCTATTAATAATTTAATGACCAAACGATATCGTATTGGCAGATTTGAACGATTTGAAGGTTTATCTTTTATTAAATATGGACATCAATTAACTGTTGTATGTCGAGAGAAATTGGGCGAGACGAGATCTCGCGTGTGTGACATCATGAGTTGTAATGCCTATGACGATGATGGTGATAACCGTGTAGCAGTTTCGGTTATCCGCAGCGTGTATTATACACTCATTATACACTCATTATACACTCGTTGTATTATACACTCATTATACATTCGTTGTATTATACACTATTATACACTCATGATAAATTCGTTGTATTATACACTCATTATACATTCGTTGTATTATACACTATTATACACTCATGATAAATTCGTTGTATTATACACTCATTATACATTCATTATACACTCGTTGTATTATACACTATTAAACACTCATTATACATTTGTTGTCGTCGACGCGAGCCCAGGTCCGATCAGCATATCCAGTATTTTATACGAAGGGCGCAATTCATTTTATATATATTTTTATGAAACAGAAAGGAACAGTCACATAGAAAATCAGAGAAAGAAATTAATACATTAAAATGACATGTTACATGCGTGCGCACGTAAGAAAGAAAGAGACATACATACATACAGACAGACAGACAGATATATATATATATATATATATATATATATATATATAGATAGATAGATAGATAGATAGATAGATAGATAGATAGATTGTCTCGTTACACATAGCTGCATTGTGCGCCCCCCATCGGCGACGGCGCTTTTTACGTGTTCGCTTTGCTTGAAGTGGCGCCAGGAAAAGGCAAAATTCTCTCTCCTCGGAAGTTAAATGATTTCGTCGATTTTTGTTCTGGGGTCACCCATGACCCCTAGGTGTCACTCAAGCTTTTCTATTCAAACTGACAGCCTTGGTTATGTAACAGCTGTATTTGTTACGAAAGTGTATTATACAAATATAGGTTAAAAAAAGGAATGCAGATCTCGGTCAGATCTGAAACTCAAGAGAGTCTTGTGTTGACAGGTTGTGATTTATGAAAGTCGGGTTGTAAGCAATTAAATAAACATTTGTAGTTATGAAAATATATAAACAGATTTCGATACATACAGTGGGCTGATCGAAATAAAATAACAGAGACTAAACATTGATATCAAGAAGCGAGGTCGTCATGTGCTTTACGCCATCAAATATAATAAAAAAATAGCGAAGTTCAACAAGCCATGTAAAAGGGTTATGTAACAACTGCCTTTGTTACGAAAGTGGGTTATACAAATATAGGTTAACGAATGTAATGCCGATCTGGGTCGCATCTGAAACTCAAGAGAGTCTTGTGTTGAAAGTTTGTGATGAAGGAAAGTCAGCATGTAACCAATAAAATAGATATTTGTGGTTGTTCTTTGGAACGGGATGTGTAAAAATACAAACAGATTTAAATAAAAACGGTGGGCTGCTCGAAATAAACAGATAGAGAGTAAATATTGATTTCGAGAAGAGAGACCGCCATGTGCTTTGCACCATCAAATCACATCAAAATAGCAAAGTGCAACAAGCCATGTAAAATAGCAATTAGAAGATGTGTACATACATATCAGGGGCGGGCAACCTCCGGCCCGCGGGCCAGATGTGGCCCGCGAAGGCTTAGCGTCCGGCCCGCCACCTTGTTATGCTTTATTATTGCAATCCAGCCAGTAGACCTCCCAGTAAAACTCATATCATTTTGTGACATAGACGTAAAAGTAGGTTTCAATTAAGATTTACAGTGGGATAAAAATGTATAAATATCAGCGAGCGATGATGCATGTATATTTCATTTTTCTTTAACTATTAATTTCAAATCCTTGGCCTGACATAAAAATAGAAAAAGAGAAAGAAAGAGGCAAAGAGGAAACGTGAGACGAGGAAAGGGCATGAAACAGAGAACTTATGTGAGGTGTGTCAAAACGAATGCTGGATCAACTTGCTACTTCCCCCGTCATTATTTTTTATGATTCCAAAATGGGTCTTCGTCGGCGCCTTTTATAACATCACATACAGAAGTCTCTTGAGAAAAAAATATCAGATTTGTAGAGTGTTCAATGCAATTTTTGTACAATTTGTTCATGTAAACAAAATATTGTAATTCTGAGATTTCGTTTTTCATTCGGCCCGCGATCTCCTTCCAAAAGTCTTATCTGGCCCGCACTCTGAAAACGTTTCCCGCCCCTGATCTATATACTGTCTGAATGTTTGTTGAAGGCGACTTCAAACCTTGATATGGTAGCCTGTTCCACGGAGTAGAAACACGGACAGAGACTGATGCCTTTCTTCTATTGAGACAACAGCGTATATGGTACAGTTTTTGCTGGGTCCTGTCGAGATTACGATTTGACACTCAAGTGAAAAACTCCTCGAAAAGTATATTTAAAATTAGCGTTGATGATGTTTTGTGTCAGAATCGCGTACCCACGCATCCTCCGCTGCTCAAATGAGGAGTAATTATCCAAATATCAGCGACCATGATGCATCCAACACCGGCTTGAACTGTTTATTCATCTGCAGGCTTATCATGGCGTATGGTAGCCTTTTCCACGGTGCAGCGACCCGAACCGGAAAAGACGCCTTCTGACTATTAAGCCGAAATTGTCTCAGGTATCAGTAGGGCTTCTGATAGATAACCCAATCTTACAAAGAAATGAGTGCCAGAGACATCAATAATAGTAAGAAACGTAAAATTACTTTTGTTCGTTTTTTTATATTGCGTTCTAACCGAATAGAAACAAGGACTGTACGGCGATAATAGGTATGTGAAACATAACCATGAAAAGCAACGTCACGCATAATCATTTGAAGCACATATTTTCATTTGCTAATTGTTGCTACGGTATATGTTTGTTTTCGTAATTTCTACGGTAGTCGGCCGTCTGATACATGCGAAGTGAGAGGATAAACTATTTCCATTTTTTCTTTCGGTGAATGTCTGGAAATGTATCTTATTATTTTAGGGTCCTGGTGAACGTGAAGAAAAGTGTACATTTGCCTTTTGTCACCTGAAGGTTACTCGACGAACAATCGAAAGTGCTCGTGATACTTATGGAACATTCATCAATTTCTTTGATTTTTTCACAAAAATGATTATTAAAAAAATCGATTTAAAAAATGTGTAATCAAGCAGATGGTTTTGGTTATGTTTAACAATGTTTTCCTATATATATATATATATATATATATATATATATATATATATATATATGAGGATAACATGCAAGATATATTATAAAATGAAATGCTATCAATGTTTCCATTTTATTTTATTTTTTATTTTTCTCCCTTTTCTTTGGCCTCCTTTCCCATTTTAACAGCTTGGTCGCACGTGATGCATGATTCTGTTTTTTAAATAGTTAAACACGTGCCCAAAACATCGCGTTGTGCGTTCTTCTTTGTTCCTATGTTTTGCCGTTATTCAAAACATTTTTAAAATCTTTACATTTTCTGAAGACGTTCGTTGATCCAAACGAAACCGGTAAAATCTCTCGTTTTTTGATGATTCATTTTTGTATTTAATTTGTTTTTCCTTTTGTCTTTTTGCACACACACACACACACATACACATATATATATATATATATATATATATATATATATATATATATATATATATATATATGCTCTGTTGCTGCACGTTGATAATCATTGAGCTTTCAATTGGAAAGTATAGAAGGTATATAATAAACATTTTTTCGTACTCCTATATATATTATATGTATATATATATATATATATATATATATATATATATATATATATATATATATATATATATATATATATATATATATATTATAACTCATAATTCATCATCCACAGACATATATGTTTCAAGTTCACTAAAAATCATCAGCGTGGCTATACATAACTGCACTGTCAGTCGAACCAATTCAACATCCTTAACCATTTGTCCAGCGTGACAGCCATATAAAACGTGAAAGAAATAAACCCTATATTTGCGAACATAGTAAGTCTCATATATATATATATATATATATATATATATATATATATATATATATATATATATATATATATATATATATATATATATATATGAGGGGGTAGATCTACGACAAATAGATTTTTTCGGGTTAGTTACTCCCGAAACACATTACATAAAATAAAAGATTACTTATGTTCGCTTGATTGAGAAAAAGCTGTCATTTTACACTTGACCGATGAGAAATGACGCGTTCATGCCTTTCTCAACCGTACTGGTGCGAAAACCACCGCATGACACCCGATAAGATTTCAATTCGTCTGTATCAATGAGACCAATGACTGCACTCCTCGATAGAAATATATATATATATATATATATATATATATATACATATATATATATATATATATATATATATATATATATATATATATATATATATATATATATATATATATATATATATATATGTGTGTGTGTGTGTGTGTGTGTGTTAGTATAGGCGCCGCATGCCTCGTAATATTTGTTCAGTCTACCGAGTTTTTCGGATACACACAGGGAATTGACAGCTTAAACTGCCAATGTTTTTGTCCGCCATCTTCAATATCAGCCGTTTCCAATTCCGGATGGAATCAATTGACTTAGACGCGCACACACACACACACATACACACACACACCCACACACCCACCCACACACACACACACACACGCGCACCCCCACACACACGGACGCGTTGCTAACTCGTTAAATGGATGGATATCTTATCTAAGAATACATGATAGCTAATCAGCATTTTTCTAATCATACCTTCAAAGTGGTTTCTAGTCTGAAGTATATCTTAAAAAACAACAACAACTCTCGCCTCCCGTAAAACATTCACAGCAATAACTCGTTTTATTACCACCAATGCAAAAGGACTTTCCTTTTTAAAAAAAAACTTTTATTCACCCAAAACAAGGAACATTGCTACTGAGAGTTAATGGGCTACTGTGATTTGTGGGTCAGAGTTATTTGAGGCACCCGAAGTGGGAAGTTGGGTAGGAAGATGTTTGTTCACATTACATTTACATTTCTGTGCGTTGGTAATCGCCGGGGAAACAGGGAGCAAGCAGGGAATTCCAAAAGCAAGCGGTCCGAGGAAAGAAGTTGTTAGTGGAGAAACTTTATTCCTTCTGTGTACATAAAACCAAACCGACTTTCAATGACTTTTCCAAGGTCTTCCCATCTTTGGAACACATCACGGGATCGCTTCCCTACAGATAACAGCATGGTCGTCTTCAAGTCCAATGTAAACAAATATTTACCGAATCATCGTCTTAAGTAGTTACATTTGTTTCACTCTGTCCATCTTTTAAAATCCTTTTATGGTGTTGTTCATCGTTCATCTTACAACCTCATTGACTTTTATCTTCGAGTGGCTTTAGGCCTTAGTAAGTGGTGACTATTAGCAAATAAATGAATAAAGTGACTGTTCGTTCTGTGTGAGTTATGAGTGTGTTGCTTGACAACCCTGTGTCATGGATGAGAGTTCATAATCATATAATTAAAGAGTGGGAGTTGCAGAGATTATAGGAGGGCTCCCTGAAAGAGACAGTGGGAGTAAAAACGGAAGCCGGAAGTGTCGTCATAACAGTAGGGGGCTTTGTCGATCTCTTTGATTCTGTCACCAGCAGAATCGGACGTAAAAAGTAGTCGCGACAATGAACACAGGTGGCTAAAATAACGTCATGATGGTGGGAGGCTTTGTCGACATTCTTGTTCCTGTCACCAGCAGAGTCGGACGTAAAAAGTGGTCGTCCCGCTAACCCCGACGTGGTGGGGCTGGACAATGCACCCAAGTTGCCAAAGTGATATAGTATCTTTCTCAAATTCACCCTGGAGTCTCTCAGCCTTCCTTATCTCGCGCATAAATTCTGTCAAGTGTGTTATATCTGAATAAGCGGTTGAAAAGTTATCCATGGCGTTCGCGTATTTTTGTTCATGACGCTGATGATGACAGCAGTGACCACGGCGAGACAGACAGGCACCCACGTGCGTCGTCAGCAAAAAGCTATACACAAAGGGGAAGCGAATATACAACAGATGTAGATAACAAGAAATTAAAGTAAAAAAAAGGGAGAAGGAAAATGCTAAATTGTAGATTTTGCTGTCCCAGAAAACTGCAGGGTAGAAGATCAAAGAAAAAACGAAGCAAATACACAGAAGTGGAAAGAATATGAAACATGAAAAAAGTAAATATAATACCAATGATCGTAAGAGCACTAGGAACACTCCCGATAAACTTGGAAATATAAAAAAGGAGAATTTGGAATCAAGGGGAAGACTGAGACTATACAACGGACAACAATGATGAAAAAGTTTTGTAATCTTTAGAAAAATCTTTGAATGCGGAAACCAACAGACATAAACTACAAACACTAACAAGCCACATGGAAACTGCAACGGAAGTAAAACGAAACGATAGAAGGAACAGCACATGAAACCAAGGGAACTAAAACTGCAAGAAATCTTATAAACTTTGCCTCATCCCCTAAAAAACATCAGCTTCGGCCGATATCACACCCAATAGTAGTTAAGGGTCAAGGAGGATTGAAGGATCAAGGAGAGCACTAACCAGACCTCCACTGGAAGAGTGCGGAGAGTACTGGGAGCTCGGGGAGGCTTATGGCAACTAACATTCTAGCGAATAATCAATGGTAAGCGGCTGTTGAGATAACGCAAAGTCATTTGTAAAGGTTATCGAAAGTGGAGAGTACTTTAAATCTGGGGAGACTTGTTGTCACCCAGACTCCAGGTAAACCATCGTTATTATCAGTGAGTAATCTCTAATGATGACCTGTGTTAGAACTCCTAGTGATTTGATAATTATAATAAATAATATATATATATATATATATATATATATATATATATATATATATATATATATATATATATAATTATATATATATAGATAATAAACAATAACAAATATTTATTATTATTTGTCGCTCCTCGAAAAAGTAGAGCACTGTTTGTGTAGTATTAACACAGCATGACGTCACTAGCTTTAAATGCATCGTTCCTTCCTCAAAAAAGCAGAACGCTCTAGACGTTATAGCCGCCGATAACGTGTTAAAATTATCACAGCTTATTCACTATTTAAAATCAGCCGTGTGGTTAAGGCGTCGGATTTGAGTTATAAAATACTCGTAATCCGGAGTTTCGAATCGCATGAACGATAGTGAATAGTCATCTCTCTATGCTGATGAGTCCCGGTTTAAGGACGAAACGTATACGTACATAGATAATAAACAATAACATATATATATATATATATATATATATATATATATATATATATATATATTATGTAATTGTTTTTGTGGGTCATTGCAGCGTTTGTTATGTTGCCTTAGCTTCATTAATTAGTTGTTCACTTCCTAAGTGATACAGATTAACGCAGACGATTGCATTATAGGACGTATTACTCGTAATCATCGATTACTTTTATGTACGTATATAATTAATAAGAATATGTATTAACGAAAAATACGTCCTATAAAGAAAAAGAAAAAGCAACAAACGCTGCAATCAACTACAAAAACAATTACATAAAAAATACATTAAATAGTCAAGTGATGAAAACCGTACATATTTCTAGGCAGGGCGTCGTAGTCCAATGGTAAAACGCTAGACTATAGATATCAATATTGAAGGTTCTATCTTTGTCTAAGTTAGCCATGCTGATGACGGCTGTGAGCCAGAAACATGTGTCCATGTAAGTATATAATTAATAATAACAAACAATATATATATATATATATATATATATATATATATATATATATATATATATATATATATATATATATATATATATATATATATATATATATATATATATATATATATATATATATATATTATTAAAAATAACCGACAAATTTTGTCTGGTTATTTTAGTATTGATCCCTTCAATTTTCCGGATTAAAATCTTAATCTCGGAAGAGAATTGGCTGATGAAAATGCTTATAATACCTAATAAATATAGTTTCATATTTAAATTTTCCCGCCATAATTAATTATAAATCTCACTCCAGGTCTTTACCTGTTTGTCATTATTCCACTGACGATGGACCCAGGCGGGTCAGAAAGTACTCTGGACCAACATGTACATTACGGCAGTTTCATCAGCCAATTGTCAGGCTTATTTGATATGACAATAACCATGTTTTTATTTTGTTATTTTTATTTTTATTTTTTCACATTTCCAAATAACATAACATTTCTGTGAGATGTATCTTTACGGTCCGTTTCATTTGCCGTAGGCATAACAACATTTTTATGTCAATATCGTATCTGTAATAGTACAAAATCATCAGAAACTTACATCACATAACTTATATATGCTCTGTTGTTACTGATTGACAATTATTGAGCTGAATCTTTTACAGAGACTGCAAAATAAAATGGCACTGACAGTATATGCTAATACATATATTGCCATTAATAATTATATATATATATATATATATATATATATATATATATATATATATATATATATATATATATATATATATATATATATATATATATAATTAGTTATATTTATATAGATGTTATCAATTTCTGTGTATTTATATGTTTATATATTTGTATCTACGGGATTTACTCCTAAACTAATTAATCGATCATTATGGGGTTCGGAACACAGTTGATAGGCGCAAGGGATCCAGATCTGTAATTATTTTAAAGATTTTTTTCCTAAAACAATTTCATTTCTTCAGCGACAATTTGATTTTACTTTATTAAAATGATTTTTTTAACAAAGAGAGAAAAAGAGATAAGCGAAGTTAGACAACTTTAATAAAATGATTAGTTCATATGTTGTAAGTTTAATATTTTCAGAAATTCATTAATCTTTTAATGAAATGACTTTCTAAATTATCAGATTTCTATGGATTTAGAATAGGTAAACGTGCGTTTGTTTACTTTTACTTACGTTTGGATAAACAATAAATTGTGTTCATTAATTGACATTCTGTAAATCTGCTATTCTGGTAATCAAGGTTAACAAACCTAGAGATTTGTGAAATATATCACAAATCATGTGGATTAGCCAATCAAAGCGTATATCACACAAAATACGTATAGGAAGAGGAAGTGTACTGCGTTTCGTTCGAAAATGTAGTTTTATTGCAAATATGGAATAATAACGGTGTTACCAAAATACGTATATTACTAAATGTGTTCCCGGTGTTCATGAGTGTCAGGAGGATTACGTACAATTAGAAGCGTTACTCCTCCCACTCTCTCTATAATATTACTAATCAAAACCAAAACCGTCAATCAGATTAAATATTAAAACCGATAAAAATGAATTGAAAATAATATTTTTTGTTTTTAAGAACACGGACCAATATTTTCCTTGCTAAACAGATTAAAGTATATACATTGAATTTAAAAAGATATTCAAGTTAAAGTGATTGTTGATGGACTGATTCTATTTTATGTACAAAATAAAATACAATTTTTATATATATTTCAAAATTTATAGTTATATTATTTATTTAGACAACCATTATGGTTTTGGTGTAGTTTGTGTATACATTATAATAAAACGATATAATAATAATTTTAAAAATAAATATATATATGTATAACCTTTTTTAAATGATATACTTATAATTTTTTTAATAAATATATATATGTATAACCTTTTTAATGCTCAGTATTTACCTTGTTTTTTTTTTTGTAATTGAAATTTGATCCCCTTCGGGAACGAAAAAAATGCATTGAATTTGATTCATTGTCAATAGACTTATTTTGTCCTTTAGTCCTCACATTCCATCAGCGATGTTTCTGACAAAGGGGGAAGAATTGCTGTTTTCTGGGTGTGAATCTATCCATCTAACACTCATCGTTGGCTAGTCTTTGACCAAGTAGTATTATTCTAGCTCGTTAAATCAAGTGGCTACATGCCTTGCCTGGAGCAATTTCAATTAATAAAATACACCATTTAAGCAAGATTCACTGATTTTTAATTTCTTCTTAAGACCTATTAAGCGCAAGCATAAATATTCCAGACATTATTTAGAATCAAATTCATGGAATGGATTTCAACACAATTAGAATATCGTTTAGTATGATTATATCTTGATCTTGATTTTAATTTTTGTAAAAGGACATAAAAGTGGTGCAAAACTCTGCTGTTTGTTGAATTAATTTTATTTATTTATTTATTTATTTATTCTATTAGTGTGTGTGTATATATATATATATATATATATATATATATATATATATATATATATATATATATATAATTATTTAATAATAAATATTAAATTATCTACAGACGTATACATTTCATTCTTTCGGAATCCTCAGTGTAGAAGTAATTATTCAAACCGGTCGCACGATTCAGACACCGGAAGAAGAGTCACTTTTGTCTCCAAATCCCGACTTCCTAACCGACAACACCATTCTGAATAACTGCATGAAGTGGTAAGAAATAAATCCTATTATGCCGAGCAGGCAACGATAGTCAACCGTCTTAATAGTTTTCAACACGGAGGAACATGCATACATAGCTATGATTTAACGGGTGTATTATTACTTCTCACTAGAGGGCCCGGGTGTGAAATGGAGAGTAGAAATAATTATTTAATGATAAATATTTAATTATCCACAGACGTACACGTTTCATATATATATATATAGGATTATTTTTATTTACACAGACATGTACAAAATCTGCGACACTGGCATTTCAATGTTATCGA
>OY744541.1:83199408-83229408 GCA_963556195.1 Sepiola atlantica
GAAAGATCAATCAAATTATATATGTATATAAATATATTTATATACCATACTGTGTCTGCTATATAATGTTAACGCATAGATGAGCAACAAGTACGTCGCTCATATGTATAGATTTGTAGAGCACCAGAACTGTAAACCGATTTTAAAACTAAATAATATCAAATACAAATAGATGGAACTTGAACGTTTGCGTACATACAAGAAGTAAAACTCCGGCTAATTATCGTCCCATATGTGCATATTCTTATCTTTCCGCAGACATCGATAAACTCGTGTGTACACATTAAACAGGGTTATTGCACGGGGAAAAGGGAATACAGACGTCTAATGTACTCTCTTGTCAAAACGAACTCCGGCTGAAGTATATTACTCGCATATAGATTTCAGTGCTTATCTGTGTGTGTGTGTGTGTGTGTGTGTGTGTGCGTGTGTTACACACACACACACAGAAACACACATATAGATATGTGTATGTGCATATCTATATTTGTATAAAACGTGCACATGCATGTATGTCTCTTTTACTAATAGAGATTTGTATCTGTCTGTCTGGCTCCGAAACTATACTATTACTTCTACTAACAGTCTACTACTGACATTCTGTTATAAATGGAGATTTGGTATCTGTTTGTCTGAAGTCGAAACTACACTATTACTACTATTAACATTCTACTATTGTACTTTTCTCACAAATAGAGATTTGGTATCTGTCTGTCTGAAGCCGAAAGAATACTATTACTTCTATTAACATTCTATTATTTTACTTATGTTATAAATGGAGATTTGGTATCTGTTTGTCTGAAGTCGAAAGAATAGTATTACTTCTATTAACATTCTATTATTTTACTTATGTTATAAATGGAGATTTGGTATCTGTTTGTCTGAAGCCGAAAGAATACTATTACTTCTATTAACATTCTATTATTTTACTTATGTTATAAATGGAGATTTGGTATCTGTTTGTCTGAAGTCGAAAGAATAGTATTACTTCTATTAACATTCTATTATTTTACTTATGTTATAAATGGAGATTTGGTATCTGTTTGTCTGAAGTCGAAAGAATAGTATTACTTCTATTAACATTCTATTATTTTACTTATGTTATAAATGGAGATTTGGTATCTGTTTGTCTGAAGTCGAAAGAATAGTATTACTTCTATTAACATTCTATTATTTTACTTATGTTATAAATGGAGATTTGGTATCTGTTTGTCTGAAGCCGAAAGAATAGTATTACTTCTATTAACATTCTATTATTTTACTTATGTTATAAATGGAGATTTGGTATCGGTTTGTCTGAAGCCGAAAGAATAGTATTACTTCTATTAACATTCTATTATTTTACTTACGTTATAAATGGAGATTTGGTATCGGTTTGTCTGAAGTCGAAAGAATAGTATTACTTCTATTAACATTCTATTATTTTACTTACGTTATAAATGGAGATTTGGTATCGGTTTGTCTGAAGCCGAAAGAATACTATTACTTCTATTAACATTCTATTATTTTACTTACGTTATAAATGGAGATTTGGTATCGGTTTGTCTGAAGTCGAAAGAATAGTATTACTTCTATTAACATTCTATTATTTTACTTATGTTATAAATGGAGATTTGGTATCTGTTTGTCTGAAGTCGAAAGAATAGTATTACTTCTATTAACATTCTATTATTTTACTTATGTTATAAATGGAGATTTGGTATCTGTTTGTCTGAAGCCGAAAGAATAGTATTACTTCTATTAACATTCTATTATTTTACTTACGTTATAAATGGAGATTTGGTATCGGTTTGTCTGAAGCCGAAAGAATACTATTACTTCTATTAACATTCTATTATTTTACTTACGTTATAAATGGAGATTTGGTATCGGTTTGTCTGAAGTCGAAAGAATAGTATTACTTCTATTAACATTCTATTATTTTACTTATGTTATAAATGGAGATTTGGTATCGGTTTGTCTGAAGTCGAAAGAATAGTATTACTTCTATTAACATTCTATTATTTTACTTATGTTATAAATGGAGATTTGGTATCTGTTTGTCTGAAGTCGAAAGAATAGTATTACTTCTATTAACATTCTATTATTTTACTTATGTTATAAATGGAGATTTGGTATCTGTTTGTCTGAAGTCGAAAGAATACTATTACTTCTATTAACATTCTATTATTTTACTTACGTTATAAATGGAGATTTGGTATCGGTTTGTCTGAAGCCGAAAGAATACTATTACTTCTATTAACATTCTATTATTTTACTTACGTTATAAATGGAGATTTGGTATCGGTTTGTCTGAAGTCGAAAGAATAGTATTACTTCTATTAACATTCTATTATTTTACTTATGTTATAAATGGAGATTTGGTATCTGTTTGTCTGAAGTCGAAAGAATAGTATTACTTCTATTAACATTCTATTATTTTACTTATGTTATAAATGGAGATTTGGTATCTGTTTGTCTGAAGCCGAAAGAATAGTATTACTTCTATTAACATTCTATTATTTTACTTATGTTATAATGGAGATTTGGTATCTGTTTGTCTGAAGCCGAAAGAATACTATTACTTCTATTAACATTCTATTATTTTACTTACGTTATAAATGGAGATTTGGTATCGGTTTGTCTGAAGCCGAAAGAATAGTATTACTTCTATTAACATTCTATTATTTTACTTACGTTATAAATGGAGATTTGGTATCGGTTTGTCTGAAGCCGAAAGAATAGTATTACTTCTATTAACATTCTATTATTTTACTTACGTTATAAATGGAGATTTGGTATCGGTTTGTCTGAAGCCGAAAGAATAGTATTACTTCTATTAACATTCTATTATTTTACTTACGTTATAAATGGAGATTTGGTATCTGTTTGTCTGAAGCCGAAAGAATAGTATTACTTCTATTAACATTCTATTATTTTACTTATGTTATAAATGGAGATTTGGTATCTGTTTGTCTGAAGCCGAAAGAATAGTATTACTTCTATTAACATTCTATTATTTTACTTATGTTATAAATGGAGATTTGGTATCTGTTTGTCTGAAGCCGAAAGAATAGTATTACTTCTATTAACATTCTATTATTTTACTTATGTTATAAATGGAGATTTGGTATCTGTTTGTCTGAAGCCGAAAGAATACTATTACTTCTATTAACATTCTATTATTTTACTTACGTTATAAATGGAGATTTGGTATCGGTTTGTCTGAAGTCGAAAGAATAGTATTACTTCTATTAACATTCTATTATTTTACTTATGTTATAAATGGAGATTTGGTATCTGTTTGTCTGAAGCCGAAAGAATAGTATTACTTCTATTAACATTCTATTATTTTACTTATGTTATAAATGGAGATTTGGTATCTGTTTGTCTGAAGCCGAAAGAATACTATTACTTCTATTAACATTCTATTATTTTACTTACGTTATAAATGGAGATTTGGTATCGGTTTGTCTGAAGTCGAAAGAATAGTATTACTTCTATTAACATTCTATTATTTTACTTATGTTATAAATGGAGATTTGGTATCTGTTTGTCTGAAGCCGAAAGAATAGTATTACTTCTATTAACATTCTATTATTTTACTTATGTTATAAATGGAGATTTGGTATCTGTTTGTCTGAAGCCGAAAGAATACTATTACTTCTATTAACATTCTATTATTTTACTTACGTTATAAATGGAGATTTGGTATCGGTTTGTCTGAAGTCGAAAGAATAGTATTACTTCTATTAACATTCTATTATTTTACTTACGTTATAAATGGAGATTTGGTATCGGTTTGTCTGAAGCCGAAAGAATACTATTACTTCTATTAACATTCTATTATTTTACTTACGTTATAAATGGAGATTTGGTATCGGTTTGTCTGAAGCCGAAAGAATACTATTACTTCTATTAACATTCTATTATTTTACTTACGTTATAAATGGAGATTTGGTATCTGTTTGTCTGAAGCCGAAAGAATAGTATTACTTCTATTAACATTCTATTATTTTACTTATGCTATAAATGGAGATTTGGTATCTGTTTGTCTGAAGCCGAAAGAATAGTATTACTTCTATTAACATTCTATTATTTTACTTATGTTATAAATGGAGATTTGGTATCGGTTTGTCTGAAGTCGAAAGAATAGTATTACTTCTATTAACATTCTATTATTTTACTTACGTTATAAATGGAGATTTGGTATCGGTTTGTCTGAAGTCGAAAGAATAGTATTACTTCTATTAACATTCTATTATTTTACTTATGTTATAAATGGAGATTTGGTATCTGTTTGTCTGAAGCCGAAAGAATACTATTACTTCTATTAACATTCTATTATTTTACTTATGCTATAAATGGAGATTTGGTATCTGTTTGTCTGAAGTCGAAAGAATAGTATTACTTCTATTAACATTCTATTATTTTACTTATGCTATAAATGGAGATTTGGTATCTGTTTGTCTGAAGCCGAAAGAATAGTATTACTTCTATTAACATTCTATTATTTTACTTATGTTATAAATGGAGATTTGGTATCTGTTTGTCTGAAGCCGAAAGAATAGTATTACTTCTATTAACATTCTATTATTTTACTTATGTTATAAATGGAGATTTGGTATCTGTTTGTCTGAAGCCGAAAGAATACTATTACTTCTATTAACATTCTATTATTTTACTTACGTTATAAATGGAGATTTGGTATCGGTTTGTCTGAAGTCGAAAGAATAGTATTACTTCTATTAACATTCTATTATTTTACTTATGTTATAAATGGAGATTTGGTATCTGTCTGTCTGGAGCCGAAACTATACTATTACTTCTACTAACAGTCTACTACTGACATTCTGTTATAAATGGAGATTTGGTATCTGTTTGTCTGAAGTCGAAACTACACTATTACTACTATTAACATTCTACTATTGTACTTTTCTCACAAATAAAGATTTGGTATCTGTCTGTCTGAAGCCGAAAGAATACTATTACTTCTATTAACATTCTATTATTTTACTTATGTTATAAATGGAGATTTGGTATCTGTCTGTCTGAAGCCGAAAGAATACTATTACTTCTATTAACATTCTATTATTTTACTTATGTTATAAATGGAGATTTGGTATCTGTTTGTCTGAAGCCGAAAGAATAGTATTACTTCTATTAACATTCTATTATTTTACTTACGTTATAAATGGAGATTTGGTATCTGTTTGTCTGAAGCCGAAAGAATAGTATTACTTCTATTAACATTCTATTATTTTACTTATGTTATAAATGGAGATTTGGTATCTGTTTGTCTGAAGCCGAAAGAATAGTATTACTTCTATTAACATTCTATTATTTTACTTACGTTATAAATGGAGATTTGGTATCTGTTTGTCTGAAGCCGAAAGAATAGTATTACTTCTATTAACATTCTATTATTTTACTTATGTTATAAATGGAGATTTGGTATCTGTTTGTCTGAAGCCGAAAGAATAGTATTACTTCTATTAACATTCTATTATTTTACTTATGTTATAAATGGAGATTTGGTATCTGTTTGTCTGAAGCCGAAAGAATAGTATTACTTCTATTAACATTCTATTATTTTACTTATGTTATAAATGGAGATTTGGTATCTGTTTGTCTGAAGCCGAAAGAATAGTATTACTTCTATTAACATTCTATTATTTTACTTATGTTATAAATGGAGATTTGGTATCTGTTTGTCTGAAGCCGAAAGAATAGTATTACTTCTATTAACATTCTATTATTTTACTTACGTTATAAATGGAGATTTGGTATCGGTTTGTCTGAAGTCGAAAGAATAGTATTACTTCTATTAACATTCTATTATTTTACTTATGTTATAAATGGAGATTTGGTATCTGTTTGTCTGAAGTCGAAAGAATAGTATTACTTCTATTAACATTCTATTATTTTACTTACGCTATAAATGGAGATTTGGTATCTGTTTGTCTGAAGCCGAAAGAATAGTATTACTTCTATTAACATTCTATTATTTTACTTATGTTATAAATGGAGATTTGGTATCGGTTTGTCTGAAGCCGAAAGAATAGTATTACTTCTATTAACATTCTATTATTTTACTTACGTTATAAATGGAGATTTGGTATCTGTTTGTCTGAAGCCGAAAGAATAGTATTACTTCTATTAACATTCTATTATTTTACTTATGTTATAAATGGAGATTTGGTATCTGTTTGTCTGAAGCCGAAAGAATAGTATTACTTCTATTAACATTCTATTATTTTACTTATGTTATAAATGGAGATTTGGTATCTGTTTGTCTGAAGCCGAAAGAATAGTATTACTTCTATTAACATTCTATTATTTTACTTACGTTATAAATGGAGATTTGGTATCGGTTTGTCTGAAGTCGAAAGAATAGTATTACTTCTATTAACATTCTATTATTTTACTTATGTTATAAATGGAGATTTGGTATCTGTTTGTCTGAAGTCGAAAGAATAGTATTACTTCTATTAACATTCTATTATTTTACTTATGTTATAAATGGAGATTTGGTATCTGTTTGTCTGAAGTCGAAAGAATACTATTACTTCTATTAACATTCTATTATTTTACTTATGCTATAAATGGAGATTTGGTATCTGTTTGTCTGAAGCCGAAAGAATAGTATTACTTCTATTAACATTCTATTATTTTACTTATGTTATAAATGGAGATTTGGTATCGGTTTGTCTGAAGTCGAAAGAATAGTATTACTTCTATTAACATTCTATTATTTTACTTATGTTATAAATGGAGATTTGGTATCTGTTTGTCTGAAGCCGAAAGAATAGTATTACTTCTATTAACATTCTATTATTTTACTTATGTTATAAATGGAGATTTGGTATCTGTTTGTCTGAAGCCGAAAGAATAGTATTACTTCTATTAACATTCTATTATTTTACTTATGTTATAAATGGAGATTTGGTATCTGTTTGTCTGAAGCCGAAAGAATAGTATTACTTCTATTAACATTCTATTATTTTACTTATGTTATAAATGGAGATTTGGTATCTGTTTGTCTGAAGCCGAAAGAATAGTATTACTTCTATTAACATTCTATTATTTTACTTATGTTATAAATGGAGATTTGGTATCTGTTTGTCTGAAGCCGAAAGAATAGTATTACTTCTATTAACATTCTATTATTTTACTTATGTTATAAATGGAGATTTGGTATCTGTTTGTCTGAAGCCGAAAGAATAGTATTACTTCTATTAACATTCTATTATTTTACTTATGTTATAAATGGAGATTTGGTATCTGTTTGTCTGAAGCCGAAAGAATAGTATTACTTCTATTAACATTCTATTATTTTACTTATGTTATAAATGGAGATTTGGTATCTGTTTGTCTGAAGCCGAAAGAATAGTATTACTTCTATTAACATTCTATTATTTTACTTATGTTATAAATGGAGATTTGGTATCTGTTTGTCTGAAGCCGAAAGAATAGTATTACTTCTATTAACATTCTATTATTTTACTTACGTTATAAATGGAGATTTGGTATCGGTTTGTCTGAAGTCGAAAGAATAGTATTACTTCTATTAACATTCTATTATTTTACTTATGTTATAAATGGAGATTTGGTATCTGTCTGTCTGGAGCCGAAACTATACTATTACTTCTACTAACAGTCTACTACTGACATTCTGTTATAAATGGAGATTTGGTATCTGTTTGTCTGAAGTCGAAACTACACTATTACTACTATTAACATTCTACTATTGTACTTTTCTCACAAATAAAGATTTGGTATCTGTCTGTCTGAAGCCGAAAGAATACTATTACTTCTATTAACATTCTATTATTTTACTTATGTTATAAATGGAGATTTGGTATCTGTCTGTCTGAAGCCGAAAGAATACTATTACTTCTATTAACATTCTATTATTTTACTTATGTTATAAATGGAGATTTGGTATCTGTTTGTCTGAAGCCGAAAGAATAGTATTACTTCTATTAACATTCTATTATTTTACTTACGTTATAAATGGAGATTTGGTATCGGTTTGTCTGAAGTCGAAAGAATAGTATTACTTCTATTAACATTCTATTATTTTACTTATGTTATAAATGGAGATTTGGTATCTGTTTGTCTGAAGCCGAAAGAATAGTATTACTTCTATTAACATTCTATTATTTTACTTATGTTATAAATGGAGATTTGGTATCTGTTTGTCTGAAGCCGAAAGAATACTATTACTTCTATTAACATTCTATTATTTTACTTATGTTATAAATGGAGATTTGGTATCTGTCTGTCTGAAGCCGAAAGAATAGTATTACTTCTATTAACATTCTATTATTTTACTTATGTTATAAATGGAGATTTGGTATCTGTCTGTCTGAAGCCGAAATAATACTATTACTTCTATTAACATTCTATTATTTTACTTATGTTATAAATGGAGATTTGGTATCTGTCTGTCTGAAGCCGAAATAATACTATTACTTCTATTAACATTCTATTATTTTACTTATGTTATAAATGGAGATTTGGTATCTGTTTGTCTGAAGCCGAAAGAATAGTATTACTTCTATTAACATTCTATTATTTTACTTATGTTATAAATGGAGATTTGGTATCTGTCTGTCTGAAGCCGAAAGAATACTATTACTTCTATTAACATTCTATTATTTTACTTATGTTATAAATGGAGATTTGGTATCTGTCTGTCTGAAGCCGAAAGAATACTATTACTTCTATTAACATTCTATTATTTTACTTATGTTATAAATGGAGATTTGGTATCTGTCTGTCTGAAGCCGAAATAATACTATTACTTCTATTAACATTCTATTATTTTACTTATGTTATAAATGGAGATTTGGTATCTGTTTGTCTGAAGCCGAAAGAATAGTATTACTTCTATTAACATTCTATTATTTTACTTATGCTATAAATGGAGATTTGGTATCTGTTTGTCTGAAGCCGAAAGAATACTATTACTTCTATTAACATTCTATTATTTTACTTATGTTATAAATGGAGATTTGGTATCTGTTTGTCTGAAGCCGAAAGAATACTATTACTTCTATTAACATTCTATTATTTTACTTATGTTATAAATGGAGATTTGGTATCTGTTTGTCTGAAGCCGAAAGAATACTATTACTTCTATTAACATTCTATTATTTTACTTATGTTATAAATGGAGATTTGGTATCTGTCTGTCTGAAGCCGAAAGAATACTATTACTTCTATTAACATTCTATTATTTTACTTATGTTATAAATGGAGATTTGGTATCTGTCTGTCTGAAGCCGAAATAATACTATTACTTCTATTAACATTCTATTATTTTACTTACATTTTAAATGGAGATTTGGTATCTGTTTGTCTGAAGCCGAAACTATACTATTACCTATATTAACAGTCTACTATTGAACTTCTGTTACAGACGGTGATTTGGTATATATCTGTCTGAAGCCGCAACTACACTATTACTTCTATTAACATTGTACTATTGCACTCTTGTTATGAATGGAGATTTGGTATCTGTCTGTCTGAAGCCAAAACCATACTATTACTTCTATTAACATCGTACTATTGTACTTTTGTCACTCATGGAGATTTGATAGTTGCATATCTTAAGCCGAAACTATAATTACTTCTATTAAAATTGTACTTTTGTTACTAATGGAGAGTTGGTATCTGTCTGTCTGAAACTAAAACTATACTAGTACATCTATTTACATTGTACTATTGTCATTCTGTTACAAATGGAGATTTGGTATCTGTCTGTCTTAAACCGAAACTATACTGTTACTTCTATTAACATTGTACTATTGTTTTCAATGCTCATTTCAGAGGTCTGTTGTTTAGCATATGCTATATTGTCATGACACCGTCCTCCCAAGCATTACCGACTCCTTTATTCGGTTCTGCTCTAGTTTTAAGAAACTGATTGTAATGTTATATATATATATATATATATATATATATATATATATATATATATATATATATATATATATCTAAAAAAAAATATGAAACTAAAAGTATACTTTTAGAGGATAGAACCTATAGTGAAATAGTTTAAGCTCAATATACGAGATAGAGCAATTATAAAGATAAATGAAAGAAGAAAGATAAAATGTACGAATGACAAATCTATTTCAACTTCAATTGTTCAATGCAAGGTGTACTCGGTAAAAACATGTTTATTTTTCTTTCCTTAAGCCAAGGCTTTTCAAAGATTAAAATCTTATCATCAGAGGAATTACATAGATAGATAAGTTAGCAGTGGAAAAGCCAAAATTCAAAATTTGAAAAAAATATTAAGTAATGGAGAGTAAGAGTGTGCGTGTAAGAAAAATATGGAGTCTGTCCAGTTGGTGAATCTCCGTAGATGAGGTGTCCGGTGAAAGGAGATTTAAAGATGGAAAGAAAGGGTTTCGTGAAGGCAGCATTGAAAATGTTAAAAAATGAAGTAAATCCAAATACAAAGATGTTTTGTTCAATCGTAGATGGAAAGCACTTATTCAGATGTAATTTTGGGAATTAGGGCCATTTAAAAATACTTCCGTGGACCGAGAATGAAAGTAGTTTATCAGAGGTTGAGAATGAGCTGTGTATATTAAACGCAGGCATATATATATATATATATATATATATATATATATATATATATATATATATATATTAATCCAGGTAAGGTAAAAATCCACAGGGTAGAAATCCAAAGGGAATCAAACCGGGTTTATAAAAGAGTGCTCAATAAAAAATATAGAGCTGTATTGTGAATGCTTTTATTCAAACATGTACAAGGTCTGCTACACTGGCATGTCGATGTTATCGATCTACAGCTCCCAAGAGCTGAGGTCTCATCAGGCAGAAAATTATTTTTTGATTCAACCTGGTTGCTGAATTCCAGGGAGATTCTCCCTGGAATTCAGTAACCAGGTGGAATAAAAAAATATGATGAGACCTCAGCTCTTGGGAGCTGTAGATCGATAACATCGACATGCCAGTGTAGCAGACTTTGTGCATGTTTGAATAAAAGCATTCACTATATATATATATATATATATATATATATATATATATATATATTTGTACTTATTTACAGATTATAATTAATTCGATTTTCAAATTTTTATTGATAAAAACATATACTGATACGAGCTTTAAACACACATAAATTAACACAAATATATAGTATCCACACCTATATATTATTAACAATAAATATATAATTATTATCTATATACGTATACGGAATCATTAGTGTAGAGATAATTGTTTAAACTGATATCACGATTTGAACCCCAGAACAAGAGTCACCTTTAACTCAATTATTTTGAATATGGTATCTTTGAGGGGGTTATTTTTTATTTTTATATTCTTTATCTTTTATTTCCAGTATTAATTTATTTTTTCCATGTTTTTTTTTTTTTTTTTGCAATAGGGCGAATTTTTGCTTTCTCAGTTTTATTCGATTGTTAAAGTCGGTTAGAGATATCGTTTCAAGTTTTTCAGATAAGTTCTTACATTTTTGGGGCTTGTAGGTGGATTTTGTCACCATTACTCAAGTGAGTTTTTTTTTTCATGTATTTATTTTCATGTGTTTGGACTTGCCGTTGCCTTTGTCGGGAGCTCATTTTGAACTTTTTCAATCCTCTTTTCCTATGTATTTGGATTGGAGGGTTTTCTTATTCGTATTGAATTGAACATTTTCCCTGATGAGCTGCATAGCTGAGATGAAACACTGTCTACTTTCTCTAAACTCTGGTGCGAAACACGCGTAGGATGTATAGAAAACATTAATTTTGGAAAATAATACAATATAAACATATTAATGGAATTTTGTTTGCCTGTAAGACAGGGAGAAATTATTGGTATTCGCTAAGATATGAGGCTAAAAGGACTGGAAGAACAGAAGAAAACTATAGTTGTGGTCGTTCGACGAAATATGAAGACTAAGAAAATGAATGAAAGGATAAAATGTATGGATTGATTGTTCCTTCTGTCATTGAAATGCACCTATATATATATATATATATATATATATATATATATATATATATATATATATATATATATTCTTAAGCTTGTAACTACACTGAGCTTGCAATTTGGAACATTTTCAAATATTATGACAAATATACATTTTTGTAGGACCCACAAGTATATATATATATATATATATATATATATATATATATATATATATATATATATATATATATATATATAACATTAAATGAAAATTTAAAGATAAATGTTCTATCTTTAAATGATGACCTATCGTGGTAATGGAACGCTTAATAGAGCAATAGTAATTTATATGTGAAAATCCATGTATTAAGGATTTGGGATTTCTCCATTGTTTTTGAACGAGTGATGATTTGATAAGATATGTAATTCTTCAAACTTTTATTTTCATCATTCTTATATATATATATACATATATATATATATATATATATACATATATATATATATACATATATATACACATATATACATATATATACAGAGAGAGAGATAGAGAGTAAGAGAGAGAGAGAGAGAGAGAGAGAGAGAAAGAGAGAGAGAGCGAGAGAGAGAGGGGGGAGGTAGAGAAGAGGGTAGAGGGTAGAGGGGAGAGAAAGTGATTTAGAAGTTCCCTTTTTTCTGAGGCACAGGTTCGAATCCTGTACGTATCGCATTTTTCACTTTTCTGGTATTTTTTGTCTATCTCAGACCTGCGGACTAAATAGATACTTTGTTAAGTTAAAATTAATGGCAAAAAATGTTCGCATAAGCGATCATATAGCAGAGCAATTTGTATTGCAAATGTAGTCAACAACTTAATTACTTTTTAAAGAATAACTGGCGGCAACATAATTACACACACACACACAAGCATATATATAATTAGATTTAATATCTGACGACTCATAATTTTAATTCAAAATAAAAAAAGTATTCTAATTCTTAAATCTTGTTTATTAGTTCATGTAAAGATTAAATAAAATTATCATTTTAATAATATTATTTTAAAACTGATACTTATATCATCTTCACTCATTTATGTAAGAATTAAATAAAATTATCATTTTAATAGTATTTTTTAAAACTGATACTTATATCATCTTCTCATTCAAAACTTTGTTTCACGCAATTCAACATACTAAACTGTGTCCCGAGGAAGGTATTGCTGACAGAAAATTCGCCTATATCTAATATATAAAGAGAAGCCAGTCTGATTCTTTGAGCTTGTCCTCGATAGTTTTTGTTCTACAATATCTATATTTTATTCTGAATAGCCAAATTATCTTTTGTTAATTAGACCTTGTTCTTTACATTAAAGTTTATGTCGCTTTATCTCCTTTAAAAAAATACTTATTCCAGCTTGTTTAAGTGAAACAATTTTTCACTAATCTCCTTCACAGCAACGATTTCTTACGTCATTAATAAAAAAGAAAAGTTTTTCATTTCTCTATCTATGCTATCTTTCAGATACAAATGATATTTGTTTAAAATAAGTATGAACCTATTTATTTTTTATAATTACTTACATATCGTAATAATAGGTAGCATAGTTTGATTTCTAAAATTTGTTCAATGAAATGTTGCAAGTGGCCTTCGCTATCAATCTTCGTTAATAGTCGCTTACTCTTATGGTAAGTTTAATAATAGTTTACTTTCGCCTACAAACCCACTTCATATACATCCGTGCAAAATATATACAATTTATATTTAAATTCGCGAGAAACTTTTACACAATTCGCAAAATTTCAAGGCTGAAGAGAAAAAGGGTAGTATTAGTCTTCGCACAGGCATAAAAGAAATACATTGCAGTAGTAATTGTATTGTATGCGTACATATCCTCGTGGTTGATGTCGAGTAAATTGTAATGAAGCAGTTTAGAATGGTTGCAATAGCGACTGGTTTAGTGCGTACATTTGTTAGTGTGCAAGTGTTTGTAGTCAAGCGAGTAGCAATTATTCAGGGTTCTTTTAATTTACACTAATTTTCAATCAATTTTCGAGCTTTTTCATTACCTTCAATGATCTCGCCACACAGAACGGACACTTTCTTTTCTATTGTGTAATTTTCGTTAGAAACAAGTAAAATGAAAAGCAAAAACGTACTTTTAAAACAAAAGAAGTGACATCCATTGGCAGATAGAAATAAATACGTAGTGAGAGGGTAATAAGTCGAAGGACTCTAATTAGTAACTAGAGTAAGCACTAGTAAGCTATAAAAACAATTGTCAAATGTAAATCCACCCAATCAGGCTGATGATTTCTCCCGAGAATGAAACAAAATCGTTTCTGTGTATCTTACTTGCCATAAGTATATATTTATACTACTGTGATCTATGAAACTGCATGAACCACATTTATCATCTATTATTTTTTATAAAAAACTATCTGAAAGGATATCGAGCCAACTTCTGATGTCTTCACTCATATTGGTTCCAACTAGTGATGGGGGAAGATTCCAATACTTTCCCGATTCCGATACAATTATCGATTCTATTCTAAATTCCCGATTCCGATACAATTACCGATTCTATTCTAAATTCCCGATTCCGATACAATTACCGATTCTATTCTAAATATCCGATTCCGATATAATTACCGATTCAGATTAAGATTCTTTTCAGATTTCTAATTATTTAGTTAAAGAGTTAAAAAAATTTATTTTCAGATGACCGTAAAAACCCGTGTTATATGCGCATATATTTTCTCAAAACTAAAAGCACACTTGGATACATCACAGGAATTAATCGTTCTAAGTATTTTTTTGAAAATAGTGATTTGATAAACTCATTTTGAAATTTTTATCTATATTTTTTACATGTGCCATCAGTTTCCATTTATCTAATCGTGCCATTTTATCAGTGCCATTTTACCTGTGCTATTTTACTTGTGTCATTTCTTCTGGTGCCATTTTACCTACATTCGTCATTGTGATCTATAGATTTTAGTTTTACTGGTAGTTTAAAATCAATAAACATTTATCATTTTATCATTAGTACCAACCATGGAAAATAAAGTTTAAAAAAAAAAAAAGTGTTGAGTTTTCTAGTTTCATATTAACGTATGCTACATCACCAAAGTAGAAGGTAATGCACGGGATGATGGTCTCATGTGCACTGAACAGATACTACACTACATCAAATGTGCTGAAAAAATAGTCTCATAACAATAAAACAGATACTACACAACTCATCCTTCTAAAAAGTGGAGAAGGTTATGTCTGGGGGAATGTTATTATGGAAAACGGATATATATATATTACACTACCTCCAAATGTGGATGTATACCTGGGAGAAAAAAACGAACACATACTACGCTATCCTGCATTCTGAAATAAAAATTGTTAGATAGTACCATAGTACAGTTTATTAGAAGTAATAGCATAGTTTCGGCTTCAGAAAGACAGATACTAAATTGCTATTAGTAACAAGTACAATATTAATAGTATATATATATATATATATATATATATATATATATATATATATATATATATATAGAGAGAGAGAGAGAGAGAGAGAGAGAATGAAAAGTCACACTTGGAAGCGTTGATGAAATGGCAATAATAAAGAGAATATTTTATGTTTTTTGAAATAAATTATTTATTTACTTTAAAAACTTGAGTACTTTCGGTGATATACACCTTTGTCAAAAGTATAAGCTTATATTTTTTCCTCTTCTTTTTTCGTTTAATCCTTCTTGATTGAGACATATTCATCGCAGTCAATAACCATACCTACTCTGCGTTTCTCAGGATACAGTGACGTCATTTCAGTTTAAATTTTTTATTTGTTTTAACGTCATTAAACTTATACAGTGAAAGACATAAAAGTTTAGTTGTAATGTAGCAAACCACTCATGCTATAAAAGTTTAGTTGTAATGTAGCAAACCACTCATGCTATAAAAGTTTAGTTGTAATGTAGCAAACCACTCATGCTATAAAAGTTTAGTTGTAATGTAGCAAACCACTCATGCTATAAAAGTTTAGTTGTAATGTAGCAAACCACTCATGCTATAAAAGTTTAGTTGTAATGTAGCAAACCACTCATACTATAAAAGTTTAGTTGTAATGTAGCAAACCACTCATACTATAAAAGTTTAGTTGTAATGTAGCAAACCACTCATACTATAAAAGTTTAGTTGTAATGTAGCAAACCACTCATACTATAAAAGTTTAGTTGTAATGTAGCAAACCACTCATACTATAAAAGTTTAGTTATAATGTAGCAAACCACTCATGCTATAAAAGTTTAGTTGTAATGTAGCAAACCACTCATACTATAAAAGTTTAGTTGTAATGTAGCAAACCACTCATACTATAAAAGTTTAGTTGTAATGTAGCAAACCACTAATGCTATAAAAGTTTAGTAATAATGTAGCAAACCACTCATACTATAAAAGTTTAGTTGTAATGTAGCAAACCACTCATGCTATAAAAGTTTAGTTGTAATGTAGCAAACCACTCATGCTATAAAAGTTTAGTTGTAATGTAGCAAACCACTCATGCTATAAAAGTTTAGTTGTAATGTAGCAAACCACTCATACTATAAAAGTTTAGTTGTAATGTAGCAAACCACTCATGCTATAAAAGTGTATTTGTAATGTAGCAAACCACTCATACTATAAAGGTTTCGTTGTAATGTAGCAAACCACTCATACTATAAAAGTTTAGTTGTAATGTAGCAAACCACTCACGCTATAAAAGTTTAGTTGTAATGTAGCAAACCACTCATGCTATAAAAGTTTAGTTGTAATGTAGCAAACCACTCATACTATAAAAGTTTAGTTGTAATGTAGCAAACCACTCATGCTATAAAAGTTTAGTTGTAATGTAGCAAACCACTCATAATATAAAAGTTTAGTTGTAATGTAGCAAACCACTCATGCTATAAAAGTTTAGTTGTAATGTAGCAAACCACTCATGCTATAAAAGTTTAGTTGTAATGTAGCAAACCACTCATAATATAAAAGTTTAGTTGTAATGTAGCAAACCACTCATACTATAAATGTTTAGTTGTAATGTAGCAAACCACTCATACTATATTATTAACATAAAATATGAGTTGTTTGCTGATTTTTCTTTTAATGTGATTATTTTTTAAAAATATTACCAGTCTTAGCCGAAAATAAATAAATTGTAGCGAAATGAGTTATTATATTTTAACTAACATGGTACAACTTTAGCAGCCTCGTAACTCTTGCTTCCCTTATTTTGCCCTTTAGTTCTCACATTCCATGAGCTATGTTTTTGACAAAGGAGGAAGATGTGCTATTTTCTTGTTCGGAATCTATCCATCTAACACTTATCGTTGGCTAGTTTTTGACCTTGAAGTAGTATTTATTTATTTTAGCTGCTTACATCGAGTGGCTCAATGCCTTGTCTGGAGCGATTTCCATAAAAAAAAGAAAACAAAAAAAACAACAAAAGCAAAAGAACAAATCAAAATTGGCTAGTCAGAATCAAAGATTGATTTGTCAGCTTAAATGCTATTTGGGTCTGACTTGGTTCGCTACACACATATTCAGATGAAGCCTCCTTCTTGGGTTGAATACTGTAGTATGTAGTCTGGCCAACTACCATTAGCGATAATACAAAGCTCTTTGTAAACACAAATAGAGCACTCTTCGGTAGTTGTCAACGTTTATATACGCGTTAGAATATCACTGGCTAACAGCGCTTGCCTGACGGCTGAATAGTTATAATCGCCGATTATTAATTTGATGGCCGTAGGTTCGATCCCGGCTTGAAGCATCGAAGAGCTGTAAAACAGCGGGGCAGTTTGTCTGTGGATGACTAATATAACCCTCTTCTTGAATTGAACAGTATGGTAAGTGATACTGCCAACTGCTATTAGCGATAATGCAAAGCTCTTTGTAAACACAAATGGAGCACTCTCTGGTTCTCAATGTTTATTATAAACAGCTACCTGTAAAGCCAAACCTAAGAGCTGTAATACAGCGAAATGGTGTCCGTGGATGACTATATATATATTACGATGAATATTATTAAATTCTTATCCACATACGAACGTGTTTCATCAGTGTGGAGGATGATTGCTTTACGGTCGCATAAAAACATCATTCGAGGTATTAGAATGCGTATTTGTTTATCTCTGATATATATATATATATATATATATATATATATAATATAAATTAGTATATATACAAACATTATTAGTTACATATGTGCATACACGTTTCGATTGTACTGTTCACAGAGAGTCAACCTCTTCAGACCAAAGAAGAGAGAGAAGTCTGGTCTGAAGAGGTTGACTCTCTGTGACCAATACAACCGAAACATGTATGCACATATGTAATAAATAATGTTTGTATAAATAAAGAATTATACTAAAGAACAGCTCAACTTGTTATTGAAAACTTTTTACAAACACTGTAGTTTCAACGGATTTACACCTACAGAAACTAATACAATACGTGTACTATATATATATATATATATATATATATATATATATATATATATATATATATATATATATATATATATTAAAGAAAGAAAGATGAATATAAAAAATTGTACAAAATTACATAAAGTTACATAAATTAATATAAATTTTATTACACCGAAAGTTCAGATGCAAGGAGTTACATTAATCCTTAAAACATGGTTTTTCAAAGATAAAACTCTTCTCGTCAGAGGATTAAATCTGGTAACTTTATGTAATTTTGTACAATTTTTTATCTTCATCTTTCTTTCTTTAAAATTGATTGCTCTACTCAACGTATTGAGCTTTATTTTATCGAGATAGATCACTCTACGTTATTTCATTTATTGTTAATTCTAGTATCATTAGTATATATATATATATATATATATATATATATATATATATATATATATATATATATATATATATAATCAATGTGAAAGGTATATATATTTTTAATATATCTTTTATTTATTTTCTATTTTTGGACGTTCAGGAATATCAATTTTCCCTTATGTATAAAATTTTTTAAAAAGTTTTTCTTAAATAGAGAACACAATTATATTATTTCAGTTTATATATATATATATATATATAGTAATCCAGGTAAAGTAAAAGTCCAAGGACTCAAAGAATTTCAACTGGGCTTATAGATTCTTTCCAAATACAACCTAAAGGAAGGATTCGATTTTTATTCTCCCTGATGAGATCTGAGTTTCTAACAGCTGTTGATCGATAACATCGACATGCCAATGTCGAAGATTATGTACAGGTCTGTATAAATAATATATATATAAATATATATATATATATATGTATGTATATATATACATATATGTATATATATATATATATATATATATATATATGTATATATGTATATATAGTAAGTTATAAAATATATTTATATATTTATGGCATAAATATATTTTCATAAATGACTTCCTAGCTCTAATCACGTATTTAGCATTGTTTAATTAAATACTTAAAATCGATACATAAAATATTATATCTACTTATAACATTTTATCTGAATACATGACATAATATATATATATATATATATATATATATATATATATATATATATATACATATATATATATATAAGATATATATGTATATATAATATATATCATTCATATATATATATATATATATATATATATATATACCAAGTATTAGTATACGTATATTTTATGATGATATATTTTCAAATGTTTGAGTATTCTTATATATATATATATATATATATATATATATATATATATATATATATATATATATATATATATATATAATTATTTCATTTATCAATATAAAATTTTATAAGGAGATATATTTTTTTATGTATCAATTTTCAATATTTATTTCAACAGGACTCGATACGTAAGTAGAGCTAGATGAAACGCGGGAGCCTCTGTGTAGCTTAATTGCCATAAATATATTTTCATAACTTACTACCTATGTATATATATATATATATATATATACATATATACATATACATATATATATATATATATATGTATATATATGTATATGTGTGTGTGTGTGTATGTGTGTTTCTTTAAAATTATGTGCGTTTGAAAGTTACATTTATAGTAAGCTAATAACATGCCTATTTTTATACATAGTCGAATACAGTAATCTATGCGTGTATGATAATGTGCTTGATTGTACGTTTCTTTGCTAGAGGTAAATATTTATATATGCCTGATTTGTGTATCTATGTATTATTAGATTAATGTCTCGTATGACCTAAACTGACCGGCGTCGTTTCCATTTGCCCTTCAATCTGTTAAGTAGTTATTTATGAGGGACATTAGCATTTGGGATTATTGCATCTACTACAAGGACGAAGGCTTATATTGGAGTTATGTGAATAATATATGACGTGTGTATAACTCTACTCATGTGCGCACTTTGTATATTGTGTATTCTACACTGATCCCCATACACACACTATCTCTCACACACCCACACACATATGTGTGTGTGTGTGCGCGTGTGTGTCTATATACGTATACATATGTATGCATACATCGTAATGTGCTGTCTTCCACTGTGGCCTGCCGCATTGCAGTGTCCGGTGATACTATGATTGTTTCTCTGACCCTGGAAACCGGTTGGCCTCCGCGCTTTCCTACTCTTGTAACAAGACTCCGGTAGGTGGCCGCGGTTGAGTGGTTAACAACGTGGGCTGACGATCTTGATGTTCCGAGTTCGAATCCTGTCGTCGGTTCTGTCGTACCACTTTCCCTTATGGATGTTTGCAATCTTTACGTGGTCCGCCTTGTGAACACCTGATTCTAGAAAAAAAAAAAAAAAAAAGGCAAAAAAAAAAAAAACTAAAAAAAACTGGGGTAACCAATGGTAACAAATAATCGAGCCGGTCAAAGGTCACATAAGTCTGATTCATTCATAAGAATTTACCTTGGTTATCACCTAACGGGACTCCATTGGGATTTCTTAACACTTACTCTGATTAAAACGATATTAGCGCGTCCTGCTAAATCTAATCCACTTTCTACCTGCACATATCTCCTTCAATATTTGACCGGATGTCCAGTGCCCCCCCCCCTTCACACTGAAATAATTTTCATCAATCTCCAAAACGATTAGAAAAGTAACTCTCACTTATTAAATGTTTTTAATTTATTAGTGAAATGCAATTCCTACAAGAAATGCATATGATAAAAAAAGTGTATAGCATAGCGTTTTATATAGAATTCGATATTGGCACCAGCATTCGTCACCAGCTCCTCAATCCGCCTGAGAACCGCATCAACTGATTTCACAAAGAACACACTTTTTCCTATTAATGAGTTACAACTTATCAAGGCTGAAAAAAAAAACACTCAAGGATAACTTTTAGTGTTGTATAAAGATTGACGGTTGAATGATGATGAATACTCAAAGAGGATTGACAATCTTCCCATATAACTCACTTAAAATAATAGCGACCCAGAAAAAACAGCAATTCTTCCCCCTTTGTCAGAAACCTCAATTATAGAATGTGATGACTAAAGGACAAAATAGGGTGTAAACGAGTAACGAGATTGATTTTTATTTTGCCCTTTTGTAAAAAGATGCCGTGCAATCAAAAATAGGGAGTTAATTTCCAATCAACTTATAAATAACACTTGTTGTTAGAACTGCTGTTAATTCACTTCGGAAATTAAAAAAAAAAATCGGTTTTAATAACTATTTTAAAAATTTACCGAAAAATATTAAACTATATAATGTAAATATTCTTACTTTATCTAAGTTAAAAAAAAAATGTCGGAGGTTACATCGGCCGAAACGTTATGAAAATAATAACCAAGATGAGAACAGTAGTCCGAATAATCTGAAGAATGCTAATTAATTCGAATTCGAAATAAATTGATAATTTGCATTATTCGGACTATTCTCATATAGGATGTTATTCTCACAACGTTTCAGTTAATGCCACCTTCGAATTCTTTAGGTGCGTCTTGTTCAAACTCGGGAATCTGCACAGAATTTCGAACGCAATCCTTTATTTAATCCACGGGGGTAGTTTAGTCTCGTTCCGTCAGCCATGAATAGATAGAAGTCTTAAGTAATTCTTAATTGTATTCTTCCACACGTTCATGGCTGACAGAATCAGACCATGCTACCCCCATGAATTAAATAAAAGGTTCCGTTCAAAATTCAATACAGATTCCCGAGTTCGACAGAAAGATTCCTGAGTTCGACAAGATACACCTGAAGAAGGTCGGAGATTACACTGGCCGAAACGTTGTGAGAATAACACTCAAGATGAGGACAGTAGTCCGAATAATCCGAATAATCCAAATTATCAATCCTTATCTAAAAAATTCAGAAACTTAAAACAATTACATATTTGGGAATTCTTCTACTTAAACCGACAGAGCAGATATCAATTTCTGAAAATGTATTTATTTTTATCTGTTTTTTTTAGCCAAACTTTCGTAATTAATTAAAATTATTTATAGCCGAAGAAAAGCTATTAATTGAACGTTAGCTTTCATAAAAGATATATTTTAATGTATAAATGAAATAAACTAATATATTTTTGATGATTTTTAATATTAAATGTTTAATTAATTTATTTTTTGTCTTTTTTAAACTATAATAATTAAAATTAATTAAATAAATGTTAACATAATAAAAACGTATGCTATTCTTATGAATTATGAGCACTTGTGCAGTTTGGTAAACAGGAGCAGATAATCCATAGGAAGTAACGATCAATAGATTGAAACATTTTAATAAATTTATTTATTTAATAAAATATAGTTTCTGAAAAAACAAACAGTGTAATTAAATAAAGTTTATTTTCAATAAAGTAACATTTTGGCCAAAACATTGTACTAAAATATAGTTTCTGAAATTGACTGTGATTTTCTTTTCATAATTTAAAATATTTTAAAACGAACATGATAATAATAAAACTATATTTTATTACAATGTTTTTGCCAAAATATTACTTTATTGAAAATAAACTTTATTTTATTACAATGTTTTTCTTTCAGAAACTATATTTTATTAAATAAATACATTTATTAAAATGTTTTAATTTATTTGTCGTTATTACATGTGGATTATCTGCCCCTGTTTACTAAACTGCACAAATGCTGAATTATGTATTAAATCAATTAATCTATTTTCCTTTGTCCGTTTTTTCCCGCCCAAAATTTCTTAAACAATTAAAATTATTTCTGAACTAATATGTCAATTTATATGAGGTTAGTATTTATAAAAAATAAATGTTATTTTATTAATGCCTTATAAAGGCATTAATAAAATAACACGAAATCTGTTTAGATGTTTTTTAATATTAGATGTCAAATTTTAATTAGTTTCTTCTATTTTTAGCTATAATAATTAATATTAATTAAATAAATATTAAGACAATAACTACGCATGCTATACTAATGAATTATCGATTTAAAAATCAATTATGGTATTCATCTTAGTCTGTTCTTCCAAACCCAAAATTACTTAAACTATTAAAATTATTTCTGAACTAAAATGTCAAGTTAATATTTATAACAAGAGATATTTTAATACATTAATAAAATAACACGAAATCTGCTTTTTTTATTTTTTTATTTTTTTCAAATATTCCTCCCACAGCAGTAAGATGTGACACAAGGTCGGGAAAGTGGGATTTGAAAAGCCAGCGCCCTAGAGAATGTAGAGCGCTCTGGTCTACAAAAAATGCCTGGGTAGCCCCGTCGGCATTCCCCGGTAGGGGCGTCTCAGGCGATTATCAATAAACTAATCCCACCTCAAAGGGTGAGAAAGCAAAGCCTGGGAGGGTGGACCTGTTTTTATGCGTTTTAATATTAAATGTAAATTTTTTTTTTAACTATCATAATCAAAATTAATTAAATAAATGTTAACAGAATAACTACGTATGCCAATCTAATGAATTATGGATTTAAAAATAAATAAATGTACCCCCCCCCCCAAAAAAAAAATTATTTATGAAGAAAGATATTTTAATATCATGTATTAATGAAATAACATGAATTCTGTTTTTATACGTTTTAATATTAGATGTAAAATTTTAATTTTTTAAAAACTATAATAATTAAAATTAATTTAATTAATGTGAACAGAATAACTACGTATGCCAATCTAATGAATTATGGATTTTAAAATGAATAAATGCACCCCCCAAAAAAAACAAAAAAAAATTATTATTTATAAAGAGAAATATTTTAATGCAATGTATTAATAAAATGACACGAAACCTGTTTTTATACATTTATAAAGTTTGTATTGTCTGAGTTATTTCGTCTTTGATGCTTTCCATGGAAATATCCTTTAAAACATTCCCGTTATGTTCAAAGGTCAAATTTCTATTCATCACATTTATCTATTTTCATTTCTAATGCTTAAACTGAATGAAATAAAGCATGACATGATAAATACGTATACATTGAAATGTTATTTTTTTTTTAATTGCTTTTGAAATTAAATTTGTAATTGATGAAGATGTGATTATCAACTTCGTCGATTAAAACAGGGCTGCAAAATGAAACTGCAATATCGTTTGTGTCGGTGTGTACGGCCCGTAAGTATTCCACCCATAAACCCTGTATCCGTGTGAACGTCCACGGGTAGATATTTGAAATTCTCTAGTCCCTTCGATCAGTCATTTATATGTCTCTCGCTTTATATATACAGGGTGGGCCAAAATAAGGGTCCTATCTTTAAATTTGAATAACTTGAATTTGAATAACTTCCACAAAATAAAAGTTAAACTCACCAAACATTATGTGTGTGTAGACTGACCCTTCCGAGATTTTTTGAAATAAACAAAACAAATTTTAGCCGAAAAACACTTCTTAAAACTTACAAAAACTAAAGTATTGTTTTTTACACTGTTTTGAGTTTTTTAAGCAAAAATAATGTTTTCTAAATGAGGGTACGTTCCTTAGGGCTAATACGGCTCATGCTTGCTTCGGAAGGGGTCCTTTACTTATTCTAAAAAAAAAAAAATAAAAAAAATCAATAAATAAAAAAGTTATGAATTTTAAAAAATAGGACCCTTATTTTTGCCCACCCTGTATATATATATATATATATATATATATATATATATATATATATATATAGTAATCCAGGTAGGGTAAAAATCCACAGGGTAGAAATCCAAAGGGAATCAAACCGGGTTTATAAAAGAGTGCTCAATAAAAGTATAGAGCTGTATTGTGAATGCTTTTATTCAAACATGTACAAGGTCTGCTACACTGGCATGTCGATGTTATCGATCTACAGCTCTCAAGAGCTGAGGTCTCATCAGGCAGAAAATTGTTTTTTTGATTCAACTGGTTGCTGAATTCCAGCAACCAGTTGAATCAAAAAAACAATTTTCTGCCTGATGAGACCTCAGCTCTTGAGAGCTGTAGATCGATAACATCGACATGCCAGTGTAGCAGACCTTGTACATGTTTGAATAAAAGCATTCACTATATATATATATATATATATATATATATATATATATATATAAACTGAAATAAGAAAAAGAAAAAAATATTATTTATGTATTCATCAACCTTTCGAAAACTTTTTAAAATATTTGTACTTGTGTGTTATTACTTCAAACCGATCATCCCGAGGAAGTCTTGGAATAAAGACGAAACGTTGATAAATACATAAATACTATATTGGGTTTCCTTTTTATCATTTTCCATTACGTTGGAATATTATTTCCACTTTTACACTTCATATATATATATATATATATATATATATATATATATATATATATATATATATATATATATATATGTTTGTGTAAAAAATGACAAACGGAAAACAGGTTGAAATGCAGGAGAAAAACAAAAACTAGAGATTTGACCGGTTTTGTTCGTATTAGGAAACCCCAAAATAGTATTTATGTATTTATCAACGGTTCGTTTTTATTCCAAGACTTCCTCAGGATGATCGGTTTGAAGTAATAAAAGTTTTTCGCTAACACGAACGAAACCGGTCAAATCTCTTGTTTTTGTTTTTTTCCTGCATTTTAACATGTTTCCCGTTTGTCATTTGTCATACATTTTGTCTACCACGGCATTTCACTTTCATGACTTATCGTGTACCTCTCTCTCTCTCTCTCTCTCTCTCTCTCTCTCTCTCTCTCTCTCTCTATATATATATATATATATATTATATTATTATTATTATTACCTACAGACACCTGTGTGATATGCTTATGCAGTCATCAGTGTAAGAGATAGTAGTTACTGCCGTTCGAAGGATTCGAACCAAGTTATAATGTCACCTTTGACTTCGCAACCTGACATTTAACCCCTCGGCTACTAGTAATTAAGACGAAAAAAGGGGGATTTAAACGCTATATGATGTCAAATCAAGCGGACATATACAGCAAGCCGAGTCAGATAGTGTTCAACTGCCGAGGCAGGAACACACACACACACATATTTGTAAAATGGAATTTGTAAAAGTAAAGTGTATTTTATAATGAATATTGATAAAGAGTGATATTTGATATTTTCTTACATGATATCAAGTGCCAACAAGATGACCTTTTCATCTTTTTCTTGGTTTTAGTAAAACAGCTGTCAGTTCTTTCTGGATTTTGCAATTACTCAATTATTCAATTCTCTTTTCGAATTTCATCCGGTTCAATTATGATAAATTAAACAAAACGCATTAACATAGTTCACCCCAAACAAGGCAGGCCGCCACTGTAGACGTAAGGGGCTACTGAGAAAAAAGTGTGAAGGTTTTTTTTTTGTCACCTTTGTAATATCTTATTTTAGGACGAATTACCTCGAATACTACGCAGACAACAGGAACTCTTTTTGCTGTTTTCTGCTTATAATACGAAAATATTTGCCTCAATTTGTTTAATTAAATCATTCCCTTCTCCTTAATTCGAGACCATCAATAGCCCTCTCCCGCTTTAAGATTGTTATCAAATTGAAGATATCACTTAATTCATAGAAAAATTGCTTCATTTATTATACCACCATGGCTAAGTCAGTTATTTTTTTTGTAATTTATTTATTTTTTAATTTATTAATTATTAAAAAAAAAAGATGAATTTTTAAAATTTATTTATTTATTTTTAAAAATTATTTATTTAATTTATTTTTTTGTAATTTATTTATTATTTTATTTTATTTATTGATTATTTAAAAAAAATTTTTAATAATTTTTTATTTATTTATTTATTTATTTAAATTATTTATTTACTTTATCATTTTGTAATTTATTTATTACTTTATTTTATTTATTAATTATTTAAAACAAAATTTTTATAATTTTTTATTTATTTATTTATTTTCTAAAATTATTTATTTACTTAAATTTTTTTTTATAATTTATTTATTTATTTTATATTTTAATTATTTAAAAAAAATGTTTATTATTTTTTATTTATTTATTTAAAAAAATTATTTATTTATATTATTTTTTATCTCCCTTCTTACAGCGGTTACATGTAACAAAAATTCATTAAAAAAATTATTAAAATAACCTTTTTTTCAACGAACAGCTCTAATTTATAATAAAATGTTAAAATAATTAATATTCGCACATGAAAAAAAAAACATTTCTGCCTTTAAAATATACTTTATTATAACTTAACTAACACAGTGGATCCATTGCAAAACTAAAATATAAAATAAGCTTAGAACCTAAAATACTACAGCCTTCTTTCTTTGATTATAGCCAGCAAATGTCTTTACACCAAAAAAATGTCTCTTATACACAATCCACAAAATACAAGTGCCGCACGGCACTTAAACTTTGCTTTTAAAGTTCATGTATTAAAAACACCCTTTCACTGTTGTTTTGTTTTTATAACTCAGTCCCGGTTATTCAAAACGTGCATGTGTAATCGTTCCTCTGCGTACACGAGATCACAGCTTGAACGTTTCCAACCAAAACTCAGTATTGCCAGTTGCCGTTTTAATATTGATATTTGTCTGGTTAATCCCAAGTATCGAATGCAAGGGAATTAATTCAATTCACTTTCTCGTTTTGTGTCGAAGCAAAAGTGCTTCGTTTGATATAAAGAACAAGACAGTTTATTTTTATTATAGGTAAATTCATAGATATATAAGGAAACTTCATTTACAAATGAACAAGCATGTGTTAGCCTTGCACCGGGTGTATTACGCCGACTCTCTCTCTTTCTCCTCGAGTCCGTTTGTCTATCAGACTCTCTACTCTTCCGGACATTCAGCAGCCACCTTGTTTAATTGTTAAATAACTTCTGTTTACGTCATCCAATGTCAGCTCCGTTTTTATGCCTTTGACTCTATTCCTGATCACAATTTTCTCGAAAATAACATTTATTTGGTTCGTGTTTTCGAACATACTGGTGTCATGGACAAGGAATGTTTTTATATTGATAATTTATTTCAAAAATTATTCTTTGTTCTTTTGTTGTATTTTTAGCTACAAATTCGTCCGTAGACGACCCGAGTTTGAAACCCGCGTCCTGCCTAAACACATTCAACCACTACTAAAACAATAATACTAGTAATAGCTTTTATGATGTTTCGAACTATTGGTGATAATTGCAACAAATCTAGCAGAAAGAGCCCTTGGACTTCCGGGTGCAATCAAATTAAGAATACTAATTATGGACCTTAGACAAATGCCCAGCAGTCATTCGAAAGGGCGGCTTTTTGGCTCATCTTTGGTAAGCACACTTAGCGCTGAATGGGTGAAATATAAATAGATTAAGTAGAATTAAGATTCGAGGAGAAAGAAAGAACGATGGAATTCGAAAATTGTCATTCGACCCGAACAAGAGTTTAAACGGCGATCAAATAAATTGAACATTTTGCCAACATTTTGGGGCGGATCGATGGAGACAGAAATGGTAATCGAGACTTATATTTGGATATCATGACGTCAGAACACAAATGAATTGCGAGATTTGTGGCTTGCTGACGTCAGACCAAAGGAGGTCTAAAACAAGGTAAAACCGGAAAGAACACACGGACACGTGTGTGTGTGTGTGAGTGTGTCTGTGTGAGTGTGTGTGTGAGTGTGTGTGAGTGTGTATAGAAAAAACAATGGCACACGTGTGTGAGTGTGTGTGAGAGTGTGTGTGTTTAGATAAAACAAGGTAAAACCGGAGGAACACACGGACAGTTGTGTGTGTGAGTGTGTGTGTGAGTGTGCGTGTGAGTGTGTGTGTGTATGTGAGTGTGTGTGTGTGAGTGTGTATAGATAAAACAAGGTAAAACCGGAAGAACACTCGGAAACGTGTGTGTGTGTGAGTGTGTGAGTGTGTGTGTGTGTGAGTGTGCGTGTGAGTGTGCGTGTGAGTGTGTGTGTATGTGAGTGTGTGTGTGTGTGAGTGTGTTTAGATAAAACAAGGTAAAACCGGAGGAACACACGGACACGTGTGTGTGTGAGTGTGTGTGTGAGTGTGCGTGTAAGTGTGTGTGTGTATGTGAGTGTGTGTGCGTGAGTGTGTATAGATAAAACAAGGTAAAACCGGAAAAACACACGGGAACGTGTGTGTGTGTGTGAGTGTGTGTGTGTGTGCGTGCGTGTGTAGATATGTGCGGCGCGTATGCGTTTGTTAGTGACTGAATACAAAATGTGTTGTAAACATGTACAAGATGTTTATTTACTCGTCTACATTTAACTGTTCTTTTCTTAATTGAGTCGCATTTTGCTTGTTTAGAGCAAGTATATTCAAGTAACAGTTAAAGGACTTATATTCCCGAACCTTGTATCCTATCTATTTTCTATCCGTTTCTTTCCGAATTGTTTTTCTCTTCATTCATTCTTCTGCTGGCGTCTATTTGACACTCACTGCTTTTCTGCTTTCTATTTATTTTTCTAACGCCCATAGGAAACAGTGTGATCCGTTGGATCACCCACTGAGTTCGGTTTAGATTATTTGAATCAAGAAAAAGCGTGTTTACAAAAGCGGTAAAGTATAAAACATTCAAAACGACGAAATTTGTATTTTGTCGTTTTGAATGTTTTATACTTAACCGTTTTTGTAAACACGCTTTCTGATTGCCTTTTATTCATCTCTCTCTTTTCCTGTACAGCCTATGGG
>OY744541.1:83234408-83271908 GCA_963556195.1 Sepiola atlantica
GTAGTGAATGACTCCCAGTTGAAATGACAACGCTTGTAATAAAATGAATAAAATTTTAAAAAGAGTTTGTCTTCGGAGTGCGTCATGAGGCTTTTGTTGCAGACACGGACGGCGTGGTTCACGGCAGGAAGGAAAGAACAAAGAATTCATCCACTAGACGACACACCACCCTCTACAACAAGCGAGGGAGATATCTAAGGTATGAAACAGTTGTTGTTGTTGTTGTGGTGGTGGTGGTGGTGGTGGTGGGGTCCCATGTAAGCTCGAATATTTCGTCGCCAATTTGTTATGGCCCTGTTTAGGGGTCGAAATGAGAACACGGACACGGGGTTTAGGTAAAACAAATATATTGGAGAAAAGTATGCTTCCCACACCTATTTAGAATGGACGAGTCCAAAATATTCATTATAGGTACACATGCTTACTTATATATGTTCTGTTATTAAAATTAACATTCATTGAGATGTTACATTGAACAATTGTGGTAAATTTTCTTAAAACATATACACACAAATATATATTTCCAGAGAGGAAAGATCCGATAGAAGCAAAGCTAATTCCAATTTCAGTTTTTGTTTTCCTTGTGTGTTGGGATAGTCCGTAAGAACTTTTCGGGAAAAATCCCCTTCTTCAAGCTTTCTATGAAGTGTGAAAACGGCGAACTAAAATAAATATTACTATTTCCCAAACCAGCCACCAGGGATCGTCTGTCAATATCATATGTGAAGATTTTTGTTGTCTATTTTATTTCCGGTACACATGTACCAGGAAGGAAAAAAAGAAATAAGAAAATAGGGAAACAGTTCTTCTGTCTTCTCGGTATCTCATAAACACCCGCTAAGTATGAGAAAAAGAAAAAAGAGGAAACTAATGTTCACTAGATAAATCCAATTATCTGTTGCGGGTGAGGGTAATTGTCTGATAGGCAATATTTTTTCAAGGTCTATATTTAAAATTGAAATTCTGTGATTTGCATGTGTGTCTGTTTATATATGAATATATATATATACACCCACCCACCCACACACACACCCACACACACACATATATACATATATATATATATATACATATATATATAAATATATATTTAGGTAGGAAGTTTTTATTGATACAAGTCTGATTGAAGACAACGGACTTTTTTTTTACTTACTGTCTCGACTCAGCGAGCACGTTATCGGTTCTCCGGTAGTAATTTGTGGAGTATGGACCCAAGATTTATTTTAATCCTTTGCGATTGTATTCAGAAGTTTGTTCACTATGTTGCAGTTGTCGTTCTAATATATATATATATATATATATATATATATATATATATATATATATATATATATATATGTACCAACATTTTAAAATGAATAATTATTATTATTATTACTTACAGACATCGATGTTCCATGCTTATACAATCTTCAGTGTAGGGAATATTAATTCTTGCCGGTTAGAAGGCACGAACCCGGTTTCCCAAGTAATCAGTGGCTCCTAGTCCGATATTCTACCCCTCGGCCGCCACAAATTAGTTAAACTCTACATACGCTAAATAAGCAAACGCACATAGTAAGCAGTCGAACAGTGTTCAACGACAACAAAGGGTCTGAACATCGCATTTATATATATATATATATATATATATATATATATTTAAAGAATTGTGGTTACCAACGCTAGTAAAAAAACTTTTTCAATAATTATTTATTATCTTATCATTTTAAGTTTTTTAAATATAATTACATAACGCGTGTGTATTTGTTCCATGTGTTAGGGTGTGCAAATGCACACGTGTCCGAGTGCAGATGGGTTCCTGTTTATACATGTGTTCGTACTTGTTTTTATATGTCTGTGGTGTGATTTGTCTTATGATTTATTTAATGGTGGGTTAAATTTGTATATGAAGATTTTTTCTTGTGTTAGGAGGTATGAGTAGTCCTGAGTTTGGAAAATGGGCATTATCTGGAATTTTCCACTGCTGCATGAGTGTACATGTTTGGAGACAGGCAATTTTCTATTTTCTTGAATTTTAATGTTGCTCTTATGGAGGGCCACTCTATTATTGAATGTTTTTGTGGCACCTATGTAGTATTTTTTACATGTTATGCATTCAAGTACATATATTACATTTTTAGAGGTGCAGTTTAGATCCTTCTTTATTTTGAAGGTTTGTGTTGGATTTTTGAATGTGTATGTGTTACCCTCTATTATTATGTCGCAAACTCCACATCTTTCTTTGTTGCATTTTGTGACCCCTTGTGATGCATGTTGATTGAATTTGGATGAGGTTAGAATTTGTTTGAGGTTTTTCGGTTGGCGTTTACTTTTGATTATCTTCATTGTTTTAAGTATGTTGCTTAGTTTGCTATTTTGATTGAGTAAGGTTAGGTTTCTTGTTATCTCTGTGAATAATTCTGGGTTGTTTTTGTTATGTGTAGATACGTATGCTAATATGTGTTCTTTGTTCCGTTTTTGGGGAATTCGTAATTGTTCTAATGGTATTTGCTCTGCTAATTCTATACCTTTGTGTATTATTTGTGCGGGGTATCCTCTTTTTGCTAATGTCTTACGTAGGACCAACATGCCCAACAAGCAGACTTAGCAACCTAATTGACATTTTACTACAACCTTTTACCGGACAAGTAAGAAGCTACATAAGAGACAACATACACTTTCTAAGCTCCTTACCACAAACAGTAAACCCAGGAACTGAACTAGTGACATTTGACGTTAGCAGCCTGTATAGTAACATACCCCATGACCTAGGTAAAGAAGCAATCTCATACTGGATTAACAAACATCCGCAAATTCTACACCCGAGGTTTAATAAACAATTTATTATCGACAGTATAAACATTATCCTCAACAATAACTCCTTCGAATTTAACAACGAGAACTTCATCCAGACCTTAGGTACAGCAATGGGAACCAAAATGGCACCGACATATGCTACCCTGACACTAGCCTACCTAGAAGAAATATTATACACAAAGATAAAATCAATTTATGGAACAAATACAAAATCCCTATTCATAAAATCTTGGAAAAGATATCTGGATGACTGTTTCATTCTTTGGGATCCACATGGGGAGACATCAATTTGACCGACAGCAATTAAAGCAATAAAACCTAATACACAAATGAACTTAAATGACCAACCACTGGCCAAACTAAATATATTTTTATCTCAACAAGACAGCATTTTTTTCTGTCATCAGAACAAACATTTTTTTCTGTCAAATGGAACAGACACTTTCAAATGAAAGAAAAATGAAACGTTTTCTCAAATGAAACACTTTTATCAAATGGAATTTACATCTGAAGAGAGCATAATGGATAAACGATAAATGCTCGAAACGCGTTATGTAATTATATTTAAAAAACTTAAAATGATAAGATAATAAATAATTATTGAAAAAGTTTTTTTACTAGCGTTGGTAACCACAATTCTTTAAATATACTTTTTTCTCTCGTTGGAACTGCACTGATGCTACACAACCCTCTTCTCTCTCTCTCTCTCTCTCTATATATATATATATATATATATATATATAGGTGTGTGTGCGCGCGCGTGTGTGTGTAATGCATGTGATCATGTTGATTGGTTACGTGTTCGGTTAACATTTCAGTGGATCTGGAAGACTAGCTAGATAATGCCTCGGAGTTGAGTGTGACAGGCGAACCTTGAACAGTCAGCGCCAGGAAGAGGTTGTCATAATATTTTCTTAATTCGCTGAGTCGTGAAGATAGTGCCGGAAAATCTTTACGATCGCAGACCTGGAATACAGATCAATAAAAATTAGAGATGCACACAGAAATACATATACGCACACACATCTACTTACACACGTACATATACACACATCGAATACAAACACAAGCGCGTACACACACACACAAAAACACACACACACAAACATATCTCGCTTTCTTTCTCTATCTCATTTTATATATATATATATATATATATATATATATATATGTATATATATATATATATATATATATATATATATATATACTAGAAGAATACTAGTCCCAGGACGGTTAGTATAACTTTTCCGAAATAAAACAGTTTTGCACCACTTTTATGTCCCGCATTACAACGATCAAAATGAACATATGATTCTACTAAACCTTATGTCTAAAATCCTTTTTCGGACTTTGATCAAAATCCATTACATGATTTTGATCCCAGAGAGAGAAATGATCTCGGCGCAGGTGAAAGAGGGGTGAGGGAGAGGGATGTGGAAATACGGGGAGGGCGGAAATAGAGAAAGATAGACAGACGAATTGAGATAAGTAGAAGGAGAAGCCCTTCTAGAGTTAGGCAATTTTTATTTTTGTTCAAATCCAGAATCCCTCAATTGGGGAGCTGGATTTGTTTTCCGATATTAATATCTGATCTTCTATCTGACTCCGCCCTCGTGGGGAAGCAACTAAATAGGAACAATAATAGTGATGAAATAATGAAGAGATACAGAAAAAGGGAGAAAAACAATTAAAACAGAAAGAGAACGTTGTTGAACGCGAAAGAAAGAAAAGAAACAAGAAAGAAAAAAAAAAACGATTCCGTACAAGACAATTAAGTTGACAGCCAACAAGAACCCGTTCACAATGTTTAACAAAATAAGACAATGTTATCAACGGCGGAGGTAAAAAGTTTTCATGCGATGATGTCGAAACACTTGACGATTTAGAAAACAGTGGCATTTGTTTTCAGTTTTAAAAGACGTCATTCAAAAATGGCGTCTTTAAATTGTTCCGATTACATATCTAACTGCCCGTTTTGTTTTTGTCTGTAATTCGTTCAATCGACGATTTACTCGTGTTGGATAATGGCCCCGTGAGGCCGGACGCATTTTGAAGTGGACGTATGTGTGGAAGAGCGTTTGGTTTGACTTGCGCGATTTAATGCGGGTGAACCCGTACAACCGAATGCAAAATAAAGCTGTTCTCACAGTCGGAACTCACAGGCGTTGACAGGGCCACCACGTTGACGAGACCTCAGGTCCAGGGTCAAGATGCACCTGCGCATACAGGTTCTGTGACGTCACGTTTTTTTGTGTGGGAAACGGAGTTTTGCCAGTCTGGTTTTTGGAAGCAAGTCGAACAGACGATTTCTCTATGTAATCTTCAAATGATTAGGGGAATTAAATTCCCTAAGAGAATACAGACATGAGATTCCTTCTTCTCCCCCTCCTCGAATGGCTAAGGACTTAAGCTAGGAATTAACTACGATAAAGTAGTAATTTGGTCTCTCCCCTAACGTTGATGATCGACGGTAGACTGACGAGTGAAATAAACAAATCAAAGTAAAAGATTGTTGCCTCGTGAATATCGTGGTATGGAGGTTTTTGTTGCAGACACATCGAGACGACGAAGGTACGAGAATTTAAAGGTACGCAACACTCGTGTTGCGTCCTTTCTTGTTTCGTGTTTTCATTTTAAAGATTTTAGCCCCCTTGCTCATGATATGTTTTTTTACCTGTACACTGATTTTGCTGTTGTTGTTTCCGTTGTTATTGTTGTTAAGCTCACGAACATCGTGCCTCATGGTTGTCTGGTCTGCAGGAAGTCTTTCTCGTTGGCTATATATTCGTTATACCTGCAATATTGCAGGTTTTGACACACAAAGCGGTTACATATGCGTAGAAGCTCGATTGATAGCAGAGACGACCGGAGGGGGCACTATGGACTCTGTTGTTGACTCATTCTGGATTTTTTTTTACCTGAGCCCTGTTAGTCGGCTAGCTCTGGCACAATCCCGTTACAACCGCCCCTATAACAGTGGAGAAGGGTTGGATTTTAAGGGGTGATTCAGCTGGTGTTAAACGAATCCGACTTTTGCACAGAGCCCACGAAGATCGTGCCCCAGGATTGTCTTACCTTTTCTATTTTGTTATACCTGCAAGATTGCAGGTTTTTACACCCGACACCCAGGGCAACAAAGCCCAGCGGTAGCATAAAAAGTCAGGGAATGTTTGGTCGAGAACACACAAAAGGAATGGCGGTTTTCTCATGCGCAGCAGCAACGTCTAATCCATGGTTTGCGGCTCCTCTCATGACAGGCATTTGCTTGCCACACGCAGAGGCAGAGACGACCAGACGACTACGGATCCTGATGTTGACTCCTCCTGGACCTTCATCAAAGCCTTGTTAGTCAGTTAGCTCTGAAACTACCATGTTGCCATCGCCCTATTACCGTTAGGAAGGTTTGGGCTTTGAAGGGCGATCCGGCTGTAGTTGTTAAGCGAATCGGTCTTTTGTACAAAGTTTGTGCCTCAGTATTGTCTGCTTTGCATGAAGTCCTTGTCGTAGGTCGCGGCTATTCGTGAGACCTGCAAAATTGTAGGTTCACCTCGACACTGAGAGCAGCAAATACGAAGTCGGGGAAGGTTTGGCCCAGAACATATAAAGGAATGGCGATTATACATGGCTAGAAGCAACATTAATTTGCAGTTCTATGCCTCAAACGTCTTTGCTTGCCACGCGCAGAGGCAGATGGTGACTGATCTTGATGCCAACTGTTCCTGGATTTTCTACTAGAGCATTGTGATCCAGGTTGCTGTCCTAATACAGCTAGGTGCCATGAATTGACCTGCCAGGAACCTGAGTTCAGGACAGCATATCTCTGCCACTGCCACATTGTCCCCTTCCCCCCTACCACGGCGAGGAAGAGTTTGACTTTAGGGAGATGGATCTAGATTGTACGCAAATAGAAACACGTAATTCGTTGACAAAAACAGGAATAGGCAAAGTACACATGACTAAAGCAATAGTTTTTACAATGTCGATACACGAGTTCGAATCTCACATGAATTTTAAGAAATGCACATAACATAATAACATAAAAAAACATAACATAAATATTAAAAAAAAACACAAAACAAGTGGCATTTTTTGATAATCCGCAAATATGTAAACATGAAGCGTATTCGGGATTAGTTCAAAGCGAATTATTTTTGCTTATAAACATAATTTCAAATATGGTTTTGTCAATAAAAAACAACATGCGAATACATTCATCGTAGTTACTTTCTCTCTCATGCAAATACTAAGTGGCATATTATTCCACAAAATTTCACGAATATTTTTCTTCGTACTAGCTATTTAAAGGGATGGAATTGACGTACCCAGGTACTGTACTACCATCGCTCAGGGAGTGGGTATGTACTAGTCTACACTAACCAAAAGATGGGTCGCGAAATACAGAGTTAGGGTTAGGGTTAGAGTTAGGGTTAGGGTTAGGGTTAGGATATGAACTATTTTGCACTGAGCAAAAGATGAGTCGCGAAATACAGAGTGTTTTGCGACAGTAACCGCGACCGGATGAACATCTGTCACCTCCTCTTTGAGTCGAATGGAAATTTAGACATTCTTTACAAATTAAAAATCAATGAACCCAAAGAAAGTATGAATAACAAATCGATTATCTTACAGAAAATCACAAAAAATAACTAAAAGCCACTAAAAGTGGATCCTATCAATGCTCTTAGTTGTGGTGATATTTATCGACATCTTCATGGGTCATAGATATCAAAATGTCTTTTGCACTTATCATTGTTTCGAATCATATATATATATATATATATATATATATATATATATATATATATATATATATATTAAAATGCCCCGAATTCTCAAAATTACTTCCGAATAAGTGCGTTCCACTTACGATTGAACTAAACATCTTTCTATTGGATTTACTTCATTCTTGAACTTTTTTATGCTGCCTTCACGAAAACCCTTCTTTTCCATCTTTAAATCTCCTTTCACTGGACATCTTATCAACGGACATTTACCAATTGGGCAGACCCCATATCTTTTTATACGCACATTCTCACTCTCCAATTTATCTATCTATGTAATTCCTCTGATGATAAGATTTTAATCTTTGAAAAGCCTTGGCTTAAGGAAAAATAATAAACATGCTTTTACCGAGTACACCTTGCATTGAACAATCGAAGTTGAAATAAATTTGTCATTCGTTCATGTTTATCCCTCTTCTTTCATCTATCTTTATATATATATATATATATATATATATATATATATATATATATATATATATATATATATATATATATATATATTCCCCTAAGATGCCATTAGCAAGTATTTCAGTATTATCTATGAACCAGTACATTTGTTGACACAACGGAACAACGACCTACAAAGGCAAAAGTTCTGTTCTCAATCATGCGGCGAAGCTCCCCGTACGCATTTCTTTTTTCTTTTGTTTTATATGTGTCAGTTCATGTGGCTGCAGAAATATAAAGAAAGCAATCTTTTTATGCAAATACCCACATGACAATGAATGGAGGTCCACCCTCTTGAGTAAGCAATAATCCTTTCTGTTTTGTTACCACACCCTACATTTTGTCTGCTTTGGGGTGGCGGGTGTGTTTCTTTTTGGCGGGACTCTTCTACGAAGGGTCCCGTATGTGTGTTACCTATTATTTGCGTTATATATGCTTTTCGTTTCTGTTAATTTTCAAGACGGCCCAATTGGACAATTAAGAAAGACATGGAATCGTATCGATTGGTTCGTTCGCTCCTAAATTCTGTCTCAGCCAATCAAATCCTTCATGGTCCGACAGAAATAGCTTTAATAGGACAGTGATCGTCTATTGACCGTTGGAAACAGACTGTTGTGAAATGAGATGAGCATGAATTATTTATAGGACCCCCCCCCCCCAGAAAAAAGAAAGAAAGTGTAAAACAAATTAGAATACAATTAATGCTTACATACACGTACAAGTAAGTAAGTATAATATATGTTTCTCTTTTTGAATAAACCAGCGACCGGTTGTATTACTTAATCTAGCCACACTGATGAGTATTCTTAAGACGAAACATATATGTATGTGGATAAATAAATAAAGCATTCATTATAAAAATATTTAATTGGTTCCGTAGGAAAAATATGACCAAGAAGTATGAACACTGAAAGAATCTTAAATATTTCCCATCAATTTCGTACGGTTATATCAGTGGCCGTGGGGGCAAAGATGTTTGATCAAAGTCAAAATTGACTTTAGTCTGCGGTTTGAAACCAGCGATCCGTTGTATAGGGTTAGGGTTAGGGTTATAAGGGTTAGAGTTAGAGTGGTTAGGGTTAGGGTTAGGGTTAGGTATAGGGTTAAGGTTATGGTTAGAGTGGTTGGGGTTAGGGGTAAAGGTTAGGGTTTGGGTGGTTAGGGTTAGGGTAGTTAGGGTGGTTAGGGTGGTTAGGGTGGTTAGGGTGGTTAGGATTAGGGTTAGGTATATTTCCCACCAATTTCGTACGGTTATATCAGTGGCCGTGGGGGCAAAGAAGTTTGAACCCAGCGATCGGTGGTATAGGATTAGGGTAAGGGTTAATGTTAGGGTTAGGGTTATAGTGGTTAAGGTTATAGTGGTTAGGGTTAGGGTTAGGTTTAGGGTGGTTAAGGTTAGGGTGGTTAGGATTAGGTTTAGGGTTAGGGCGGTTAGTGTTAGGGTCGTTAGGGTTACGGTAAGCTATAGGGTTAGGGTGGTTAGAGTTAGGGTTAGGGTTAGGGTGGTTAGGGTTAGGGTGGTTAGGGTTAGGGTTAGAGTTAGTATGGTTAAGGTGGTTAGGATTAGGGTTAGGGTGGGTTAGGATGGGTTAGGGTTATGGCTAGGGTAAGGTATAGGGTTAGGGTGGTTATAGTTAGAGTGGTTAGGGTTAGGGTGCTTAGGGTTAGGGTTAGATATAGGGTTAGGGTGGTTAGGGTTAGGGTTAGGGTTGTTAGGGTTAAGGTTAGGGTTAGGGATGTTAGTGTTAGGGTTAGCCACATAGATGCGTCTCATGAAAAAATGGAAAACAATGATTCCCGTTATATGGTTTGTGAAATATTTAAACCCATTGCTCCATTCTTCACGAACCATCCGACGGTGAATCATTGTCTTTCCATTCTAAACATTTTTTCACTGGACATTTTCTGCATTTTTGCATTTTTGACATTCGTCTTACACACTTACATCTAGATATTTTTTTTCAAATTATGACCTTTTCAAATAATGACTTTTGGTTTACCCCTCGCCAACTTATATATCTATTTGCATTCCTCTGATGATGTACATCAATTCTTTGAAAAATCTTGGCTTAAAGAATGGAAATTAAATATTCTTTGATTGAATATACCTTATATAGACGTAATAGATTTGTCATTGTCACATTTTGTTTATTTCTCTTCTTTCACTTGTCTATATAATTGCTCTATTCCGTATATTGAGCTTTAAACACTTCACGATAGATTCAAATTTTAAAAGTATACGTTCTACTCTTAGTTTTATACCTTTATATATATATATATATATATATATATATATATATATATATATATATATAATTTCATGTATCAACATAAAATCTTATAAGGATATATAATATATTATGTATCGATTTTCAGTATTTAGTTTAACAGTGCACAATACGTGAGTAGAGCTTGGTAGTAAGTTATGAAAATATATTTATGGCAATTAAGCTACGTAGAGGCTTCCGCGTTTCATCCCCGTGGGGAATCATCAGGCTAAAATGCATGGAATTCGTGTTACCGGGTGTTTTTATATAGACACGTGGTGTTTAATCTAGCTAGCTACCAATCAGATTCATTGTTATTCCTTCATCGAGGTAAATGTTTTCATTAGCCAATGGCATAGTTCTTTAAAACAAAGGTTCGGCTAACTTTTACTTCCTCTTCTTTTGTTCTGTTTTGTATATGACGCACTATTTTGTGAATATGTCGAATTAATAAGTGACCTTATTTTAACACGTGCATGCTTGAGTGCTTGAGATAGCTTTTCTACTGCAGGTGCTGGCCTAATTCAGTTTTCTATTTAATTATTTTATTCTATATCACTTGTCCTAAAGTAAAGTTTATTCTGTGTATACAGTTGTTTGTCATTTCACTTTAACAGTTTAATAGATTTTGGGGTTCTTTAAAGCTTAAAATTTCAAATTTCTCATTCTAAAATAATCTACACGGGTCATCTAAATTTCTACATGTACTGGCTTGTACCATTTTCCATTGGATTATTTATTGGCGAGCGTCCGCTTTCTTTGAACTCCTAGTAATGAGTCGCTAGTGCTGTTTTCATTCGGCGTTTTGTTGTTTTTGAATGTGCTGTTATGGTCGTAATATCTGGTTTTAAAATCTAGGGAGATGATACCCACCTATTAATTATATGTATAAACAAATTATAATTTTCATTTATAACTTAAAAATGTAAATCTTTGTTCACGTATTCTCTTATCTCTCCATATATATATATATACATATATTGTAAATTATTTAGTAACTTTTACTTTTGATTTAATAATCGAGCACTCTGCTGGGAAACTCTCCGAATACCATTAAAGATATATATATATATATATATATATATATATATATATATATATATATAGTTTTTACCATCTATCCTAACTATATTAACATCAAAACACGTTAGGATGATTTAATTCTAATGATATAAGAATATATTGAAATACCCTTTATATAGGCATCTCCTGCTCACCCAAACAAATCTCGATTTTGCTTATTTGCATATCTATTTATTTTTAAGTTTTTAATAAATTAATATTCTGCAATCTACCTTTCTAGTTTGTAGAATTTTATTCTACATACGCAATCGTTTTTTCGATAGTACAATTATTATAATTATAAATAAAATAAGATAAAGAGATTTTATTAAAAAAAGGGATAGCGTTTAAAAACTTATTTAGAATTTCATTTTCAAGGGAGATAATTTACTTCCGGCTTTAGTAAAGTGTCAAATATCGCTGAGATGTCGAACAAATACTACACTTTGATCTTAGCCAAAAAGCCAGGGAACCATGAAATATTTTTTTTTTTGACTAGGCATCTTTAAATAAAAAAAAACAAAACACTAAATAATTGATTAAATTGTATATATACATATATATATATATACAAATATATACACATTGGCCTTTATTATAGTGTATTGGAAGACAGTCCACCCACCCTGCTATGTGTTAAATTTGACTTGTGAAGATTAATATCATAAATTATAAAGGTCAAAACATATGTTAATGCCTATTTTCACTGGCTATTTTAATTACTTTGCTGTAATAAACGTTTCTGTAAGTTATATTTGTATTCTATGGTGTTGTAACTCATCATTGCCTTTGTTGTATTGTATTACTTCAGTTCTCGACGCATTCGATTCTATCTTTCAAGGAAAATGTCAGAGAGTCATGTAAAGGCCATAAGAAAGTTTCTATTATTCTTGAAAGGAGTTCATCTTGTTAAGACATTTTTCGTTGTGTATGCGAATTTATATCCGCCGTCTAAAACAAGAAACAAAGTAGATCCTGGCAATTTCTTATGTTTTCAATTCATTAAAAGAATTTAATCTCTTTAATAATGACATGAATCTGAAACAGTATCTTCTTTGTCTGCGATTGGAATGGAATCCAATGAGTAAACGTGTCGGTGTTTGTATGCGTGTCTGTGTGTGTAAGACAGAGAGAGAGAGAGAGAGAGAGAGAGAGAGAGAGAGAGAGAGAGAGAGTAGGGAAAGAAAAGAAGCTTTCTTAGCTATACAACTATAATATTGTTGCTCGTTCTTCATCTTTGTGTGTCTATCATGTACGTTGCACATGGATCGAGCGAAAATAACACCCAACATAATTTCATGGTTCAACTCTTTTATTTTCTTTTACTGGATAAAGAAAACAGTTCATGAACCATAGTATTAAGATGCCATTTTTGTTGTACTCAAACTCCCTAAGTAATGCTTGAGACGTTGCTTTTATGAATATTTGTTAGGCGTCTACTTTGTATGAAATGGGCGGGTAAAACAAAATAAATGGGCGGGTAAAACAAAATAAATGGGCGAGTAAAACAAAAATGTTCGAGCTACTCACTTGGCCTTTAGGCTAAGATCAAAGTGTAGTATCTGTTCCGATGGATACTGCACCCCATACTGGTGTTGTCTTGGCCTTCGAGTCTTGATTTACGCCGGTCAATGGGTCTGTCCTGCGCAGTTCTGGGAGGTCCACCTTCCCAGGCTTTGCCTCCCCACTTTGGGGAGGAATAAGTTTATTGCTTACTGCCTGAGGCGCCCCTACCGGGGAATGTCGACGGGGCTGCCCAGGCAATTGATAAACCTAACTTTCCCGACCCGACCTTGGGGCACATCTTACTTGTGGGAGTAACATAAAAACTGGCCTTGTGCCTAACTCCTGGAGAGGAGTAAATCAATACTCACTTATAATCTAACGGATACATGAGATTTCTCTTCTCCCTCAATTTGAAACACTGTTGTCAAATATAATTCTATAGGTAGGATAATTATTTATATTCCTAGAATACATTGGCCTTAGATAACAAAAATACATTACTCTGAGAATACATTTATTTAAGAATACATTGCTTTCAGAACAGATTACGTAAAATACATTTACTCTTAGATAACCAGAATACATTGCACTTGGATAACATAAATACATTGCTCTTAGAATACATTGCTTTAAGAAGACATTGCTGTCTAAATAAATTGCTCTTAGAATACATTGCCATCAGAATACATAACTCTAAGAATACATTACCTTAAGAATACATTGCTCTCAAAATACATTTCTCTTAGAATACACTGCTTTCAGAAGACATTTCCCTTATAATACATTGCTTTCAGAAGACATTGCTCTCAGAATACATTTCTCTTAGAATACATTGCTTTAAGAAGACATTGCTGTCTAAATAAATTGCTCTTAGAATACATTGCCATCAGAATACATTACTCTAAGAATACATTACCTTAAGAATACATTGCTCTCAAAATACATTTCTCTTAGAATACACTGCTTTCAGAAGACATTTCCCTTATAATACATTGCTTTCAGAAGACATTGCTCTCAGAATACATTTCTCTTAGAATACATTGCTTTAAGAAGACATTGCTGTCTAAATAAATTGCTCTTAGAATACATTGCCATCAGAATACATTACTCTAAGAATACATTACCTTAAGAATACATTGCTCTCAAAATACATTTCTCTTAGAATACACTGCTCTCAGAATACATTTCCCTTATAATACATTTCTCTTAGAATACATTGCTCTCAAGATACATTCTCTCATAATACATTCTTTCATAATACATTTGTCTGTTGAAGGGCTTACTTTTGGATAGCCTGCTTGGAGTCCAAGAGATTGAACGCTGGTGGTGGGGCCTCTTTCAAGCTTGGTTTGTATAGAAGTGATTTTTCACTTCCTCTCCCTTTTTATTATTACGATTAGCATGTTACATCACGTGACTTCCATGAAATATATGTGATCCCCCTTCGCTTAATGTTATAAGCATGTGCTTATTTTGCTTGACGGTTAATCCGGTCCTGGATTAAACCCTGGTCACGTCGACTGCTTCCGGCTCGCTTCACCACCGTCTGGTGACATAATGACCCGTTGGGCTCCTTGAGTTTAACCCCCCACCCCTTCTTCCCGATAGATTATAACTTGAAAAATAAAATTAAATGTTAATATTAGAAATTGTCACTCATTCAAACTGACACGTATTATGACTATTGATGGAGCTAATTAGATGTGAGTGGGAAATTTTCTGCACAATAAAGCATTGGGAACGGATCTTCGTGAAATGGTTAATGCAATTACCGTTGTTGAATATCTAACCCCCGATCGACCACGTGAGGGAGAGCAGCAGCAGCAGCAGCAGCAGCAGCAGCAGCAGCAGCGGCGGCGGTGGTGGCGGTGGTGGCGGTGGCCGCCGGCTTGTCCAGTCTAAAGTGTTCTATTGATCCGTTTAGCCGGTCGGAATGCGTTCGGACCACTGCCAAGTCGTGTTTGGATAATTGTAACAAGTTTCTTCTAATCTCATCGAATCTTGCATCTAATTTTGACGTGAAATCCGTGTGTCTAGTCACGTGATTCGATATCGACGACTGCCAAGAAAATTTCAAAGTCGGATCTCGGCTATTTTTGTGCGAAATCCAGAAAAGAAAATCGAACGCAACTCGCCCAAAATCTGAGGTGTTCGGACAGGATTTCACTTCTCACAGCAGCGATTGTAATATTAGTAGTAATAGTGATGTAGTAGTAGTAGTAGTGGTAGTAGTAGTGGTAGTAGTAGTCGTGGTAGTGGTTGTAGAGGGGGGAGGATACAAGTTTTGATTACTATTATTAGCATAGCGTTGGAGGCGGCGGCGATGTCGGTGGTGGTGGTGGTGTCGGTGTTGTAGTGGATGCCGACGTTGACTAGCGACTCGGTACTCCGTGTTCGAATCCTGTCTGGTACGTAACCCCTTCATAGCGTTTTCTAACTTTCGTATAATCTCGACAATTTTCTCATTTTTTTTTTCTCATCTAAATTGCAGTCTAATGAAATGTGCCGTTATTACCAATTCATGATGACTTTTTACATATTCTCAGGCGGATTCAGGTGTCTGTCTACCGGAGGTCCATATTATGATGCTTTTTTTCTCGGCCTTTTGGCTAAGATCAAAGTGTAGTATCTGTTCCGATGGATACTGCACGCCTGTCCTGTGCAGTTCTAGGAGGTCCACCCTCCCAGGCTTCGCCTCCCCTCTTTGGGGAGGAGTAAGTTTATTGCTTACTGTCTGAGGCGCCCCTACCGGGGAATGCCGACGGGGCTGCCCAGGCAATTTTTAAATGGCCAGAGTGCTCACATCTCGGGCGCTGGCTTTTAAAACCCCACTTTCTCGACCCGATCTTGGGTCACATCTTACTTGTGGGAGTAAGATAAAACTGGCCTTGTGCCTAACTCCTAGCGAGGAGTAAATAAATGTCTTCCTAAACTGTCGACTCCCCACATCCCATGGACATTGTGTCTGTCTCTATGTCTATGTCAATCTCTACGTCTATGTCTATCTGCCTCTCTCTCATTATATATATATATATATATATATATATATATATATATATATATATATATATATATATATATATATATAAGTAGATAAGTGATGAGTATAAAAATGGGATAGAATGCAATATTTATCTATATAATATATATATATATATATATATAGTATATATATATACTAAGTATATATATACTATATATATATACTAAGCCCCTTTAAGAAATTAAAGTTGAGCACTCTCAGGGATGTTAAAAATAGACTGTCAAAAAGCTCTAATGCAAAGTTCCGAATACGTTCGTCGAACACTCTCGACTAGTCTTCTATCTGTGCCCACTTCTAGGTACATATAAGAAATCTTAATTTCCGTTAATTACGTGACAGTTTCTGTTAGTCGAGTGGATATGGCAACTGCTTGCCGATTCTAGGTTTACTCTGTGAACCAGGTTCGCGCCTCCTGACCATCTGAAATTATTACTTTCCTGCACTGATGAGAGCAATAAGCTTGAAACGCTAGCGTATTTAGGTATTAATAATTTAATATTTATTTATAAATATTATATATATATATATATAATTATACTATTGCTCTATCTCGTATATCGAGCTTTGACTATTCAAAATAGGATATAATTTAGAGATATAATCTTTATCTTAATTTTTATAACTCTCTCTCTCACATACACACACACACACACACACACACACATATATATATATATATACACAAAACTTTGGAATTTTCATCTTGTTTGTTTGTTTATTTTGTTTGTTTACTTTTTTGTCTTCGTGTACACTGGATGACGTCACAATCTTTTATGGCGTCATAAATGATGAAGCCACTAAAAAATGACGCCATCCATTAAAACAGAAATGGGGGATAACAGTGCAAGTGGATGACGTCAGGTAATTATGGCGTTATCTCTCAAATGAGAGCTAGGTGACAAGAGATCCTTTATGAGGGGTAATATGGTTTCTGCTAGACTAACGTCTTGACCCCTTCGGGATCTGATATACAACGACAGCTCTGTGAATTTTGGTTGTTTGCATGTTTGTTTGTCGTCATCCATTAAAATGGGGGTGGGGGGGGGGGAGATAACCGTGTCCGTTGGATCCCGTCACTAATAGATGACGTTATCCATTAAAACAGAGAGATAGGGGGATAAATGTGAAAAGTGGATGACGTCACACACAACGATGACGTCATCCACCTTCAAAAAAAGAAAAGAGGGAGAGAGAAAGAGGGGGGAGATATCCTTCATGCCGTTTTATCTAGATGATCCATTATCAAAGGGCTCACGAGTTGTCTACTAGGCGAATCATTTAGCGTTATGGTTAGGGTTAGGGTTAGGGTTAGGGTTAGGGTTAGGGTTTAGGTCCTTGAATTTTAGTATACCATTAAAGGTATGTGGATCTTATTTGTGTTTTTGTTATTTTGTCTCCGTACACACTCCCAGGCATTACCCCCTCTTTTGGAAGTATGGGTTGCCGGTTGCCTAACGCCCACTACCGGAGAATGCCTACATGTCAGTTGATTGCTGATTTTGTACTTAACCAGAGTGCTCTATCTGGGGAGCTGGTTTTCCCCACCTTTCAGCCTTGTGCAACATCATGCTGCAGTTGGAAGCAAGTAAACCTTATAACCATAACCAACTTTGTCCATCATTTTAATTTGTCACTTCGGTTCGTTATCTCTTTGGTGTCATCAAACTTTTTTGACTGAAACGATAAGTTAAGAACACAACGCAAGTATCCGACATTATTTTACACTAGAATAAATATCTCACAAGGAAGCAACCGTACAGATCCTTGCCTTGTGTGTCAGCGGTTTTTAAGAGGAGACAACTCGTCGTGACGGTTGACATGTCCTGCAGAGCATGTCAACCGTCACGAGGAACCTGCATGAAGAGACCTACTCTGGTCTCCGGATGCAAAGAGAAGAACTTGGCGTCCGTATGTCACACCAAAGGCGATCATCAAGGGGGGAAACTGGTCTGTCATGGAACCGATCTGCTGTCGGTAATGGCCGATCGAGAGTTCTGGAGGTCGGAATTTTATCAACGATTCACCTACGTCTACCGGCGTCGGATGACTGAAGAAAGATTAGGGATGTAATCACGGTGACACCAAAGTAAAACGACTTTGAGCGATAGACAAGCAGAAAGTGGACGCATCTAACGATGCTTTTTCAATCTTATGTGTGGCAGAACAACCTGCTATTCAAAACATATGTTGGATAGACAGACCAACCAACGAACAGCCTCGCATAGATATGCAGGGACGCACCTCAAAATGCAATTTCAAATGTGAGTGTGACCGATAAACAGGCACAGCTTTGCATAGAAGGAAGTGGCTGTCTCTAAAAATGCTATTGCGAACGTACACGGGACTGACCAAATGAAGGAGGACAGAGTCTCTTATTGAGATACGCGGGAACATCTAAAAACGAAATCTTATTCTTTATTTGCTTATAGATATTGAGTGTTATTGTCTTACATGTATTGATCTAACACATGTCAGCATGTACAACAGACGTTAAACCGATGATGATGATGATGATGATGATGATGATGATGATGACGACGATGCTGATGATGAGCAGGATGGCGATAATGATGATTATGATTGTGATGGTTATGATAGTGCTGCTGCTGTTGCTGCTGCTGATGATGACGATGATGATGAAGATGATGCTGATGATGAGGAGGATCGTGATGATAATGATGATGATGGTGATAATGATGATGATGATGATGATGATGATGAAGACGATGCTGCTGCTGCTGATGATGATGAACATGATGCTAATAATGAGGAGGATCGCGATGATAATGATGATGATGATGATGGTAATAATGATGATGATGATGATGATGATGAAGACGATGCTGCTGCTAACGATGATGATGAAGATGATGCTAATGATGAGGAGGATCGCGATGATAATGATGATGATTATGATGATGATTATGATGATGATGATGATGATGATGAGGAGGATGAAGACGATGCTGCTGCTGTGTCTGATGATGATTGTTGCGCGGCTGCTGTTGATGATGATGATGTTTATGCTGATGATAATGCTGCTAATGCTACTAATAATTGGTCTAGTGGTCTTCATCAATTCGCTGTTCAGAAAACTCGTTACAATACATCTTTCTATTCCAGTACCTTCTTCCAAAAACTGCTTGTGGAATAGTCTTCTTGCTGACGGTTTTCATTCTTACCTTATTGCTGTGAAGTTGTTCCACAGTAAATAATAAATAAAGGAAGTCAAGTCGAGGGTTGGTTTAACAAGTAAGAAAGTGACTAGCACTTGGCTAGACAGTTACAAGACTGTGCTTTGTCTTTCAGTGTCTCTGGTGACTCGCACTATTTATAGTGACAACCGGTGTAGTTTCTCCTGTGTAAGAACGGCCGGTGTAACACTTATATATGGTCATTTCAAAACTAAGGTCAATAGGCATCTTCTGTCTTTGTATTATCATCTTTCGTTCTTTTTAGTTTCATGCCACGTTTGGTGCGACTTTCATAACAGATGATATTTTCTGAAAACATATAATTGTGAAAAAGTAGATTTAGAATGAAAATATTAAAAAATATTTGTAAGTTTTCGTCCATTAAGAGATGAAAGAAATATGAAGAATCAGCTAAAAAAAAGATCGAACCAAACATTTCTACTAATACCACGAAGCGCACTATGGCCTACTAAAAATGTCCGATCAGCTCTGTCTGCATTCTCCGGTTGGCGCGCCTCAGGCAATTATCAATAAACTAACCCCTTCTCAGGGAGAAGGTAAAACCGGGGAGGGTGGACCTCCTAAGACTGAAGAGACCATACTTCAGGCAGACAGCAACAAGGCCACGTATTTGTATCATAATTCTATACGAGTCGGAGAAAGTTGGCTTTCGATATACTGACGTAAGAAAACAACCATGCATTAATATCAGCGATATTAGTTCTTTTTCTAAAGCATCCCATCTGTGGAACAAAATACAACGAGGCTGCTTCCCTACCGACTACAACATGGTCGTTGTCAAGTCTAATGTAAACAAATACTTGTTGAGCCGTTCTCTTGGATAATCAATTCCTCTGATTCCAATCCTCTCGCTGTGGCGTTCATCGTCCACCTGAAAATCTCGAGTGTTTCCCGGGCCTATGTAAGTTTAGGTGTTTTGTTTTACGGCATATCAACCCCTTTCGGGTCATTTATTGCCGAATCCGGTCATTTTGGTGAAATATTTTTATGCTTCAAGTTCTTTATATGTTCAAGTATTAATTCATGATGTTTGGTTGAGTGAAAGGGGGAATGGGGGGGGGGAGAGAGGGAGGGAAAGGGAAGGAGAAATAGGAGGGAACTTGTTTTTTGTTTGGGATTTTGCAGAACATGATTGAGTTTTGCAAAGAGTAAAAAAAACAATAAAACATCAATGTTTGGTGCCTTTTGGGGCAGGAAGCCGATGTCGTCAGACAGCCTGATCTGGTAGCACCAGAAGCCTTTATAAGTGATGGCCTATAAGTAAAATTAAAGTTGTATGTAGATATATACAATCTCTGTGTTACAATATGCAATATCGAACCCCTACTTTCACAAATTCAAATTACGTTGTATGAATATTCATAAGTCGTCGTATTTTTAAATAATTTTGCGAGGAGATGATGTACTTAGAAGACTATTTGGCAATTCGATATTTGGTGATGTGATGGCGGATGCGAAATAATTATTCAATACATCATTTAAAAAAACATGGGTTTAGTCTGTCGGTTTTCCGGTTTCGATTGATCATATTGCTTTTAGCGATGTTGGCGTTTCGAGATTTACTCGCTCATTAGAATTCATTGCTTTAGAATAAAAACGTCAATATGAAATAAAAAGGAAGGAATTTGTTATTTCTGTTTTCTGTTCCTTCCATAGTTTTACCAAACATGTTTCACCAAACATGTTTTACCATAGCTTTACCAAACATGTTTTACCATAGTTTACCAAACATGTTTTACCATAGTTTTACCAAAAATATTTTACCATAGTGTTACCAAACATGTTTTACCATAGTGTACCAAACATGCTTTACCATAGTTTTACCAAACATGTTTTACCATAATTTTACCAAACATGGTTTACCATAGTTTTACCAAACATGTTTAATCATAGTTTTACCATAGTTTTACCAAACATGTTTTACCAAACATGTTTTACCATAGTTTTAAAAAATTTGTTTTACCATAATTTTACCATAGTTTTACCAAATTTGTTTTACCATAGTTTTACCATAGTTTTTCTATAGTTTTACCAAACATGTTTTCAAGTCACAAAATCTTATTCTCCTCGACTACGTGTAACCTGATTTTTTTTTAACTCCGGATCTGTTATCGACTAGGGCATAGAAGAAAGTATACTTAGAGAAACGGGTCAAACAACATATAGTGGGAGAGGGTGAGAGCGATAGAGTAAGAGATCCGTAATTTTGTAAGTTAATTGCAAATTACATTTACTTTACATACTTTAATTTAATCGCATAGGACTTAACATCCCCTCGCTGTATTGAACACAAAATTCTGTCTCCAAATTGCATATTTCTCGGCTGTTTGAAGAGGAACGCTGCACTGTTCCCTAATACCGTCGAACCATCTTTTTGGTGGGCGTCCTCTTGGTTTTGCGTTTGAGAAGTCTTTTCTGTAGCTGGCATTTATCATCCCACTACTCCTAGCAACATGACCAAACCATCGAAGCCTCCTAGCCGACATCACATCGTTGATGGTTTCCGTCATGCACAGCACTTCGCGTATACAAGCATTACTAAGCCTGTCATTCCTAGTAACTTTGAGGATTGTCCTAAGAGATTTCATCTGAAACACGAACAAGGCTCTGACTTCTTGTTCTTCAGTAGTCCATGTCTCTGAACCGTATATGGTTATTGGCAGAATGAGTGCCTTGTACAATCTAAACTTAAGGGTTCTGGACATGTCTATAATGATCCATATGCAGTTACTTAAACGGCCAAACACCTATGACGTCATGGATATCCTGTGCAAGACGTCTGAAACACAGTTGGGAACTAGATTGCCAAGAAACTTGAACTCTGCAACTTTTGGAATTAATTGATCGTCTATTTTGATTTCTTCATCAGCTTCTGCTGACATAATTGCACATTTAAGGGGATTAATCTTTGAGCCCCATTTTTGGCAGGCTTTCTCAAGCTCCGAGGTTGAAATTTTCAATTAAAAAAAGAAAAAAACAGATTTGAGTGTGGTATCATTTGCATATCTAACACCAATTGACATGTCATCTCTCAATTGGAACTCTTTGTCCAAACCTGTAATTACGTTTAATCAATAACAAATATAAAGGTTCGACCGTAGTCGAGAGAGAACCGACCGCCTCATTTTCATTAGTTACTGTACCCAAATTTATGGCTTACTCCACTTACACTTGATCCTAACTATATAATACGGAGTATTTAGCAACGAAGCTTAAAGCACCTATTGGTAATGTAACACAGCTATTGGTCATTAATAAAATTCACAACCCTTTCTGCATCCAACCATATTTGGTAGGAATAAACTTCAGTCTATGCCTCACTTGTCGATATGTAACACTAAAAGAATGTCACCGATAGATTCGTTAATAAAATGTACAATCGTTTCTGCAATGGTAGCACCGTAACTCTAGCTTCCCTTATTTTCTCTTTTAGTCCTCAAATTCCATGCGCAATGTTTCTGACAAAGGAGGAAAACTGCTGTTTGCTGGGTCGGAATCTATCCATATAACACTTATCGTTGGCTAGTTTTTGATCTTGAAGTAGTATTTTTTAGCTCGCTACATCACGTGGCTTCATGCCTTGTCTGAGCGATTTCCATTTAAAAAGTCAGGCACAGACTGAAGTTTATTTGCACTAAATTGTAGAAAGGATTGTAAATGTTATTAACGAATCCATGGCTGAAATTTTCTTGAGGGAAGAGGGGGGGGGGCGCTGCATGTCTACATGTTCATTCGGAACGTTTTGTCAATCATTTTACGAAATATTCAACGTTGGTAATTTCTGTTCTCCTGTCGTGTATTCCATATATAAGTAAAATATACAAGCAGACAAAGATTGACATCTTTAATTAAAAATATATGTCAGAGTGGTTTAAATGCGCGGAAGGATACATCAAGTGATGCAACTTACATTCTATCTTGCAATGACTCAAGCTGTAAAGTTCAGCCTGTCTAAAGTAGTGATGAGACGATTCAATATTTTTCCTGATTCTGATACAATTACTGATTCTGTTCTAAATGTTCGATTCCGATACAATTACCGATTCTGTTGTAAATTTCCGATTCCGATACAATTACCGATTCTGTTCTAAATTTCCGATTCCGATGCAATTACCGATTCTGTTCTAAATGTTCGATCCCGATACAATTACCGATTCTGTTCTAAATTTCCGATTCCGATACAATTACCGATTCTGTTCTAAATTCTCGATTCCGATACAATTACCAATTCTGTTCTAAATTTCTGATTCCGATACAATTACCGATTCTGTTCTAAATTTCCGATTTCAATACAATTACCGATTCTGTTCTAAATTTCCGATTCCGATACAATTACCGATTCTGTTCTAAATTCTCGATTCCGATACAATTACCTATTCTGTTCTAAATTTCCGATTCCGATACAATTACCAATTCTGTTCTAAACTTCCGATTCCGATACAATTAATTACTGATTATGTTCTAAATTTCCCATTCCGATACAATTACCGATTCTGTTCTTAATTTCCGATTCCGATACAATTACAGATTCTGTTCTAAATTCCATATCCGATACAATTACCGATTCTGTTCTAAATTTCCGATTCCGATACAATTACCGATTCTGTTCTAAATTTCAGATCCCGATACAATTACAGATTCTGTTTTAAATTTCCGATTCCGATACAATTATCGATTCTGTTCTAAATTTCCGATTCCGATACAATTACCGATTCTGTTCTAAATTCCCTATCCGATACAATTACAGATTCTGTTCTAAATTTCCGATTCTGATACAATTTCCGATTCTGTTCTAAATTTCCGATTCCGATACAATTACTGATTCTGCTCTAAATTTCCGATTCCGATACAATTACCGATTCTGTTCTAAATTTCCGATTCCGATACAATTACTGATTCTGTTCTAAATTTCCGATTCCGATACAATTACCGATTCTGTTCTAAATTTTCTATTCCAATACAATTACCGGTTCTGTTCTAAATTTCCGATTCCGATACAATTACCGATTCTGTTCTAAATTCTCGATTCCGATACAATTACCAATTCTGTTCTAAATTTCCGATTCCGATACAATTACCGATTCTGTTCTAAACTTCCGATTCCGATACAATTAATTACTGATTATGTTCTAAATTCTCGATTCCGATACAATTACCAATTCTGTTCTAAATTCCCGATTCCGATACAATTACCGGTTCTGTTCTAAATTTCCGATTCCGATACAATTACCAATTCTGATTCTTTTATAATCTCTAAATATTTAGCGATAGAGTTGTTTTTTGTTTTAAAATTTTCAGATTACTGTAAAAACTATATAATATGTGCATATATTTTCGTAAACATAAAAATACACAAGTGGGAGTGATTTAACTGATTTTACTAGTAGTTTAAAATCAATAAATATTTATCATTTTATCATTCGTACCAGCGATGGACAATTAAGTTGTAAACAAAACCAAACGAAAACAAAACAAAAAAACGATTAAAAAGAATCGTTTTTGGCATCGAAAAATAGGCACAAATTTTTCCGATTCCGATTTTCCCCTCTCTCCTTCCCATCTCATTTTCTTTTTTGTCTGCTGTGTTAGCGTCGTTTCTTTTTTCGGTTTTCTTGTTCCTCTTTTTTTGCTAGACTTGAATTATCATATAGCGTACTTTCATTTTCTCTTGAAATAACGTTTGAATTTCCTCTCATAAAAATAAATAACTTCTAAGTGCCTGTCTATTCTGTCTTCTGTTGCTCTATGAATTCTCTTCTCGCAGGGCATAGAACGAATAAATGCAAGGCTTTTTCTAAAGGTAGAATTTAATCACGACGAATAAATAATGTTTTTCATCGACCCTGTGTCGGAATGTTTACATTTATTTTAGTTGTCGTTTCGGCTTTGTTGACATTCTGTCCAGAGTTAGAAGGCTCAGTATTTCAATCTACAATATTTAGTTTCGGGTTACATCAAATATGGAAAAGCTCAATTTTTTTTTTGGGGGGTGGGGGGACATTTTGTTTTTGGTATGTTTACTCAGCGATATGATCCCCTAGAACTGACACCGCTGTTTATTTTTATTCGTAGCGTTCATGTGAGCTTTAATTCGAACAGTTCGTTATAGCCTTCCTTATTTGGGCATGTTGGTCGTTTTTTAGACGCTACTTTATCTCCCTTCAAAAATGTGTATGTCAAGCGTTTATAATGAGAAGGAGGATAAGCGAGCAGAGCGTGCTGACATGCATTCTGTGAGAGAGCGGGGTTGTAGAGCTACAATAAGTGAGTGGGTGGAGTTATATAGAGAAGGACGTAATAGGTTTAATTACTACGTGTGTGTATGTGTGGTAAAGTTTCTTTTGTTTTTGTTTACTTTTGTTTATTTATTTATTTTTCTAAGGTGTGTGGAACATGTCACACAGAGAACATAGAAGCGTCACAGGTCGTATATGTTGGCAGTGACTGTATAGGGTCTAGTATATTTTAAAATTAGAGGTAAAATGTTTTTAGGTGATGTGGAAGCCCACCGCACTTAAAACTTGTTTACCTCTGATTTGGCTCATGCTTTAAAGCAGTAAATATAATGTTACCTCCACCTCCTGAGGAAAACCTTCAACCACCGTCAAGAAGGTTATGTCATATTGGAGCCAATAAAGTCCTTCATCTTATATGACAGTCACTTTGAAACAGTTGGGCAAACGTCAACATTTTCACGGAATTTCAGTTTCCAATTTTTCCAAATTTCATAAATGGATTTGATGCTCTTTGATAACATGATCCTAAATCTCATCCTAAATAGTTTTTAAGTTATCAACGGTTCCATGGCAGAACTTCGGGAATACTTCATACAATGTAGAGAAGTAATATTATTTTAACCAACGTAACAAATAGTCAATACTATTTTAACCAAAGTATCAAATCGTCAATATTATTTTAACCAACATAACAAATAGTCAATATTATTTTAACCAACATAACAAATAGTCAATATTATTTTAACCAACATAAAAAATAGTCAATACTATTGATTAACCGATATAACAAATAGTCAATATTATTTTAACCAACATAACAAATAGTCACTATTATTTTAACCAACATAACAAAGAGTCAATATTATTTTATGAGATAAGAGTTTAGGAAAGTCATTTGTTAGACATTGAAAGCGTAACGTGCATTGAAATTGAATTTCGGAAATCATGCAAATAAACAATGATATTGAAAAGAAATTCAACGATATTTCATTCTCGTCAGCCGTGTATTGATTAACTTCTAGCGTTAACATTACATTTTAATAATTCTCTTTAGTACGCATGCGCGCACAGACACAAAGCTGCACATGCGCACACACTTTAATTAAAGGTTTTTTTTATCGTTCCGATTTTGTTTGTACAGTTTTTGATATTTATTAATTGCGTACTTCTTCCTGTTAAAAATAATTCACTCAATGATACGAATCGATTACTTGTTTTTACATTTTTTACAAAGCACATTGCCAATAAGGGGAATCAGGGGTCAGATTTATAAGGGCATCCTAAGTGGGGAGTTCTGCAATGAGTAGCTTGTTCACATTAATAAATTTGTGCATGTTGTTAAAAACAGGGAGCAGGAACATAGAGGGAATTCCAAAGGCAAGCGGTTCCAGGACAGAAGCTTTTAGAGTAGAAAAATTTCCAGCATCTGGAGACCTCTACACTGAAGGGGTGGGATTCCGCTGACTGTCGGTTTGGTCGGGTGTATTTACGTTGACGTTGCACATTTGAAGCTAGTCTGTCGGGGTATATTTCGTTCAAGTACTTGTAACGAAATGTGTCTCGACAAACTGGCTTCACTTGTGCAACATCAACATAAATATATCCGACCAAACCGACAATCAGCGAAATCCCACCCCTTTCGCAGACAAAAGGTTGTCTAATTTAATAGGTCTCTCACTGTCTACCCAGCACAGATAAGAAATATTGTTGTAGTGGGATAGGGGATTGAGCTATTAAGTTAGAGACCCTTTTACACTCTATCCAAGAGAGAGAGAAAGAAAGAGAGAAAGAGAGAGAGAGAGAGCGTGAAGGGAGACTAGTGGTTGATGCACCAATACTCCATGCATGGGCGAATTGTGACTTTGTAGAGATATAGGATACTGACAGGTGTGAGAAGGTTTCTAACCTGGTATCCTTGACACTATCTTTTATTTATTCATTTTTGGTCCACTTCAACCACAGGCTGGATTTAGCCATTGAATTGGATATGTTTTGTAGTTTCATTTTTTATTTCATTCATGAAATAACCTCATCAATCCTCGTTTATTTGTAACTAGCAGGGTAACCCGGCGTTGTCCGGGGCAAAATGTAACATGTTTCTATTAAAACTTCCATCTCTTTATATCGGTCCATCAATCTCTCTATCTTTCTATCTGTCTTTTTTTCCATTCCCTCTTCCCACCCATTCCTCTCTCTCGACACCCCCCCACACACAACTCTCCGTTTTATAGATTTCTTGAGAAATGAGTCGGCGTAAGGGAAGTAACTCTTGTATAAAAAAACAGTGTTCTTTCCCTTTACATAAAATGGTTAAATAAAATGACTGAAAAACCTACCCCCTCTGATGTAAACTGGCCCAATTGACCTTCAAAGAATAAATAATTAAAATGTTTTTTCCAGAAATCATTGATCCAGGGTAACACTGATCAAGAAAATATCAACTTTGTGTCGGTTTGTTTTTTAGTTTGGGGCTTTCAGGTGGACATACACACACATACACACGTACACACATACATAAACACAGGCAACTGCCGTTTATATAATAGATAACTTCTTTTTCTAGTTCCGATTCCTCATGCGTTCTTTTATTAGTTTACTTGCCTCTTTCCGCATCCCCGTTGTATCAGCCAGTGATGACCAAAAAGTGCTTTAATTAATTACGGATGCTTTATTTCATTGTCTATGTATCTGTGTAATTGTTTCTATAGGTAGACCTTAAACACATCATAAACCAAAATAGACAAACATAATGACGACATGATAAATACAAAATATACGCTAACCCTAACCCTAACCCTAACCCCTATACGACTAAATAAAGACAAAATATACAAAACAATTGACAAATGAAGATAAATGGATTGTTCAAAGCTAAACATACCAAACATTTACGTCCCCCCTGGCTCAGTATTGTAGTTACATGTCATCAACCAGTGATCTTGAAACTTTGCCACGAGAGCAGAATAGGCGGCTTTTATCAGCAAAGGTTTTAGGAGAAACGACCCAAGGAAGACTACTACTTGTAGTGTTTTTTTTTTCTATTAAAGGTTCACTGCTTATCAAGGCCAGGGGGCTATTCGAGGACAAGGGTGTAAGAGATCGTACGCTGGACGATGAGCGCTACCACTCGAGGATTGAAAAGAATGCAAAAAATGGAATTGTTCGAATTATTAGAATCTGTAGAATTTCATTTTTTTTCTTTTTCATTTGAAATTTAAAAAATTATTAATGGGAAATACTTTGTCGACGGAAGGCTAAGATCTTCATACGGAGCTCTTTATAACAAAAATGAATATACACTAGCTCGATTATGTTAGCGGTGTTGATGCATAGAATTTCTACTCAAGATTATGTTACCGGTGTTGATGCATAGAATTTCTACTCAAGATCTAATAACATCGGGTTAATGATCCCAGGATTATTGCGTAGAAAGTTCAAGATCCGAAAATAGAAATATGTTTTGAAAGACTAAAAAAAAAAAAACACTTGTGAAAATGTCTAAATAACCATTCTAATAAAATTATAATTTCATAAATAATCGATAATCTCGCACATTATTATTCTGTGTTAGTTTTAAGAAAAATCTATAAAAAAACTGCTTAAAACTCATTAAATCTTAAATCTAATTTGACTTGCAAGCGCTGGTGCCAGGAGCTATATATATATATATATATATATATATATATATATATATATTATTTCATGTATTCACATAAAATGTTATAAGGAGATATAATTTTTTATGCATCAATTTTCAGTATTTACTTCAACAGTGCTCGATACGTGATTAGAGCTAGGTAGTAAGTTATGAAAATATATTTATGGCAATTAAGCTACACAGAGGCTTCCGCGTTTCATCCCCGGACGGAATCGTCAGGCTATGGAGATGAAACGCGGAAGCATCTGCGTAGCTTAATTGCTATAAATATATTTTCATACAATGTATATATATATATATATATATATATATATATATATATATATATATATATATAGGAGAATGGCATATATAAATATATATATATATATATATATATATATATATATACATATATATATGTACACATATATACATATATATATATATATATATATATATATATGTATATATATATGTAAATATATATATACATGTGTATGTATATATGTAATATTAATATGTAGACTTTCTGGATTTAATAGATCAATAGATGTTATCTTTTTTAATACCAAAGCATGTAAAAATAAATAATAGAAAGTTTGATTCCAGTAACCATGTCTGTATTAATTTCTAAAAAGATCTATTTCTTGACGGACCATTTTTTAACCCTTAGGCAGCAATAATACAAAGTTATATCCATTGTTTTCTTTTCTACGAGTGTAACCAAGCACTAGGAAAATCAAAGAGAAATAATTGTAAACTTTACTAGCTCTATTAGTTGTCAAATATGGCATACAAATATATGCAAAAATGCATAAAAGTATATAACACATCAAATATATCAGCCCAAAAGATACTTTTGTTAAAGCTATACAATCCAATTTATACAATCTAAAACAAATTCAGGAAAGATATCCAAGAGGTTGATTGAAGATTGATCCATGTAGTAAGTGACAGTCCAAAAATGAAAGAATTGATTAACTTGAAAAAGTTGATCCAGTCGGGAAATGCGTCCGCAATCGATGCAATAAATGACAGTTAAACATGCATCCAATGTTTATGTTTTTGCACCTTATTTTATTATTTCATGCTCTATCCAGTATATTGAGCTTCAGTTTTTATCCGGATGTTTCACTAATTAAAAGATATTAGTTGCCTCTTATATCTTCTGTTGGATTAACTTTATATATATATATATATATATATATATATATATATATATATATATATATATATATATATATATATAGTCATCCACATACAGCCTGTTTCGCTGTTTCACAGCTCATCAGTGCGGCCAGACCAGTTAGTGTCTCAAGCCGGGATCGAAACGCAACCGTCGACGATGCTAACCCCTACGCCATCATGCGACACTGACTGAATGTAAGTTGTATCTCAATCTAACGAAATGTAAACATTGCAAATGCCTGAGCTCGAAATTAGTTTTACCTAATGAGCATTGCCTTAAAGCTAATGGCCGTTGACGATACCCTTACAAAAATAAGCTCTACCCGGAGGGAGCTTTTTATAGTCATCCACATAGAGCCTGTTTCGGTGTTTCACAGCTCCTCAGTAAAAAATCTTAGGTTTGTGATTTTGGGATTTATTTCCTGATGTTTTGAACACATTTTTTAAAACTTTTTCTTTTTGATGAAAAAAAAACAAGATATAAAACTTTGAATTTTCGCGGTATAAGTGTTAACGAAACGGTCCGTCAAGAAATTGATCTTTTTAGAAATGAATGAAAACATGTATAACATATAAATAATTTGGGAATTTCGGAAACAACTATCGATACAATCATATATTATAATGGAAACATTAATTTAGTACACGAATCTATATTTTCTCAACGGAAAAAATACTTATCCTTTAACTCAAGTAAATTAACTAATAATTAAACTATGTTTCCCGATAAGGATTAGTTAGGGTTAGGGTTATGGTTATGGTAAAAGTTATGGTAAAAGTTATGGTTAGGGTTATGGTAAAAGTTATGGTTATAGTTATGGTAAAAGTTATGGTTAGGGTTACGATACGTACGATTTTTATAAAAAAAATATAATAAAAATCGTACATATTTCTAGACAAGCGTCTTGGTCCAGTGGTAAATACGCTGGACTATAGACATCAATATTGAAGGTTCGATCCTTGTCTAAGTTAGCCATGCTGATGACGGCTGTGAGCCAGAAACACGTGTCCATGGATTACTTTTATGTACGTATTAAATTAATATATATATATATATATATTTGTGTTATAATGGAATAATTCCAGGAAGAAATCCGGGTAAGAGAGCTCAATGTGGTAAACAGAGCAAGAATAACGTAAAACACGAAATTACATGATTGTCGATGCAATAATTTATTTCAACCTTTAAATAAATTATTGCATCGACAATCATGTAATTTCGTGTTATTATATTTTACGTTATATATATATATATATATATATATATATATATATATATATATGTGTGTGTGTGTGTGTGTGTGTGTGTAGTGCGTGGGCGTGAATTAGGGACTGTATTTACATAGAATTTTATTTACTATTAGAAGAATTGTGGAAGCTATTTATTTCGTTTTTCAAACGAATTTATGAGGGAACATCGTAAACCCCTCGACTTTCTTCAGAAACACATATTTTCCTTCTTTTAGGATCTCTGCACAAATCGATATTTCTTATAAGAAAAAAAAAAGAATGCCAAACTGTATTTGTAAATTATTTTAATTTATTGCAAAATCAATAAATCGGATAACGTTCGATTTTTCTCTGAAGAGAGAACTGGTACATAAATCAATCAATGTTTTGACTCATGCACATAAGAATACATCAATTATTAAAGAATTTTAAAAATACACTTTCTTGCTGATCACCGACATTCATTTGCCCTTTTACGTAGAACGCTTTCTATATGTAAATACTAGAAAGGTACCGGTCCTAGGACGGGTAAAATTAATCTCCCGAACAGAACAGTTTTGCACCACTTTTATGTCTCCTTACGAAGATTAAAATCAAGATATAATGCTACTTAACCTTATGTCTAGAATCCTTATTCTAATTTTGAACAAAATCCAGTACATGATTTTGATGCTAGTAAATCTTTCTAATTAAAGGCTCAAGCTTAAGGAGTCTTAAAAGAAATTCTTATTCATGGAATCTTGCTTAATAGGTGTACAATGACTACGGATCAAATTCAATGCAAATCTGAAATATTTGAATTTTCGACAGATTATGTTCATATTATCCCATTTTAAAACCCTTAAAAATGCTCTAAAAAACTGAAATTTGAAAAACATTTACTTTATAAATGTCTAATACCTATTGTTTAAGTTTCACAAAAGTCGGAGGTATCTAGATTTTCATAAAGGACTTCCACACCCTTTTTTACACTCTGTTGCATAAAACTAAATTAAACTAAACATAGCCTACATTTGGACTCCGTACTCCACGTAGATGATGTTAAAATTTATAATGATCGGTTAATTAGTGTCGGAGTTAATCCTGTACAAAGAAATACGTAAACACATACACATGCCTAACTTTATAAAGCTAGAGACAATCATTTGGTTATCACCATATTTCAGCTGCACGTGGATGGCTATATATTATATATGAAGCAGAGTAAGAATTTCCCTTATTTCTTTGACCGGTATTACACCGTAAACCCAAGCTGCGTACAGTACTCTGCTTCATGCTCCGATTTATTCCTATCCTTGATGCGTGTTTTTCAGAATTTTTCAGTCTGTTTCGCTCACTTTTATCGATTTAAAAAAATTGTCTTAATCGGCAAAACGTGAGTCTGCAAAGCAAATTCATACGAAAAGATAAAAAATAAATAAAACTTTAACATTTATCTATGGATTAAGTATAATCTATATTTACAAAATATACGCATACAAAAAATGAATCTACAAACCAATCGTATAAAAAACATATGTCCCACGGTTTCGACTAAAATGACCTAACGATGGTTGACATGCCGTAAAACCCAAAAACCAACTAACTTTAAAAACCTAATTTCTTTAAATTGTTCATTGTCTGTTGACCTACGTCATAACCTAATTCACCTATTGTATACAAAACACATGTACGGTTTCGGCATAAAATGACCCGACAAAGGTTTATATGCCGAACACAGTAACCAACAAACCAACAAACGAACCAAACAAAAAATAAACAGCAACCAATAACTGCAAAACTAACGAAGTATCAACAAACTGAACAACAATAAACCAATACCCACCAAAACAATAAACAACGAACGCACCTGCCAACAAAAAACAAACGAATCAATATCAAACCAACCCATAAACCAACGACAAACCAACTTACTAACAATACACCAATACCCAACTAACTAAACAACTAACCACGCACCAACAAACCAAAAATCAATCAATTTTTAATCAACCAACCAACTAACCAACCAACCAACCAACCAACCAACCAACCAACCAACCAACCAACCAACCAACCAACCAACCAACCAACTAACCAACCAACCAACCAACCAACCAACCAACCAACCAACCAACCAACCAACCAACCAACCAACCAACTAACCAACCAACTAACCAACCAACCAACCAACCAACCAACCAACCAACTAACCAACCAACCAACCAACCAACCAACCAACCAACCAACCAACCAACCAACCGGCCAACTAACAACCAAATAACCAATCAATACAAAAATAATCAACAAACCCGCAAACCAACTAACTAACAATCAACCAATACCTATCCGAACAACCAACAACGAACACACCTGCAAACTAACCAAGGACAAACAACCCAATCAATACCAATCAACCTTTTGAACTAACAGCAAGACAACCAACCAACCAACCAACCAATCTATACCAAAATAACCAATCAACAAGCAACGAACTGACTCAAAATCAACTAATGCTCACCCCAAAAACAACCAACCTGTCAACTAACAACCAACCAATAAATATCCAACCAATCAAGGAACAATCAAGTAAATCCCTACCAATCAACAACATACAACCAACCAATCAATCAATCAATACCGAACCAACCAACCAACCAACCAACCAACCAACCAACCAACCAACCAACAATAAAAACCAACCAACAAATCGATACCAAAATAACCAATTAACAACCAACTTACTACTATCCAACTGACCATCAATCAACCAATACCCACCAAACAACATTAAACTGACCAACCTGCCAACTAACAACCAACTAATCAACCAATCTATACCAAAGTAACTAACAACCAACAACTAACCAATAAATATCCAACCAACCACCAACCATGGAACTTAACCAACCAATCAATACCAAACAAACCTACCGCAACTCAACCAACTTTACAAACCAACAACACACCAACAAACAAACCAAACATCCAACGAAACAGTCACTGTACGTATCATTGACTCGTGTGTCGGCGGCTGTGAGGAGGACATGCCCCCCGTCACGAAAACACCTACTCTGGTCTCGGAATGCAAAGAGAAGAGCTGGTCGTCTGCATGTCACACTGAAGGCGATCATCGAGGGGGAACTGGTCGGTGAAGAACCGATTTACTGTCTGCAATGGCCGATCGAGAGCTCTGGAGGTCGGTATTTCTCAAGGTTTTACCTACATCCACTGGCGTCAGATGACTCAAGAAGAAAAATATCATAGCACTTATCTGTCAAAATTGTTAATTAGTGTGTTTTCTTCTTTATCAAGTCATTTTATATATTAACCATTTCATTTCTGTCAAAAATTTAAATTCTTTACAGCAAACTCCGTCAAAAAAAAATTGATAATCGCCAAGTTTTTAAAAAGTTTCTTGAATTTGTTTTTGAACAATTTGCTCTGAGGATAGCCACACCAATAAATAAATAAATGCATAGGAGCATTTTACAAATATCTTGATGTTAGCCGAAACAATTGTCTGCGAAATAAATAATGAGTTGGAAAAACGTGACATGAATCTGTCCTTTGTGATAATGATGTGGTATTGAACTACCTGAAAATACTAAATATAGCAGAGCTCTATCTTTAAACTATTGAGCTATTGTAAGTACTTTGTGTTACAAAATTAAAGAAAATACACACGCATATATATATATATATATATATATATATATATATATATATATATATATGAAATAAATATTTGTTATTGTTTATTATCTATGTACGTATACGTTTCGTGCTTTATAATCGGGACTCATCAACATAGAGATATTACTATTCACTACCGCTCATGCGATTCGAAACCCCGGATTCTGAGTATTTTGCAACTCAAATCCCGAAACCTGAACCACTCGGCCAATGTTTAACAGCGAAGAAACAATGATAATTTTAACTCTTTAAGTGGCGGCTTTACGTCATAAGAGCGTTCTACTCCATGAAAGAACGATGCATTTAAAGCTAGCGACGCCATGCTGTATTAATACAACACTTACAGTGCTCTCTTAGACTGTTTTTTCTAGAGGCTATAAATAATAAATATTTGTTATTGTTTATTATCTATGTACGTATACGGTTCGTCTTTTATAACCGAGACTCATCAGCATAGAGATATGACTATTCACTACCGGTCATGCGATTACTAGAAATATATCCGTTAGAAAGCGAGTAAAATTAATTTATCAAACAGTTTTCACCACTCGTAAGTCCCCTTATAATATAATTATAATTATAAAACCGTATGTCTAGAATACTTATTTACATTTTGAGCAACATCCATTACATGATTTGATTTCTAGAAAAAATCTTAAATTAATGGCTTAAGCTTAAGTGGCGTTAAAAGAAAATAAAAATTCAAGGAAACGTATTTAATTGGTGTCGAATGAATATGGATCAAATGTAAGGCCAATCGAAAACAAGATTATTTTTAAATGGGACATTGTCTCAATTATATGCGTCATGAAACATTTCTAAATACCCCAAAGAATCTGAAATTTGAAGAATATTTATTAATTGATGTCCAATATCTATTTCGAAAATTTCACAAAAGGATTTCATCCCCCTTTTTCAACCTTTACATAAAATTAAATTAAACTAAATATAACCCATATTACTCACTCTTACGCCTAACAGCTGTGTTCCAAAATTCATAATGATCGGTTAATTAATTTACGAGTGTATTTACAAAAAAATATATATAAACATATACATATACCGAATTCTATATACATGTACCCCGAAAATGTTTAAATTTACAAGAAAAAAATGTCTATGTTACTCACCGTGTTGCCTAGAATATATATTCCAAAAGTCGTCATGATCTTATCATTAGTTTAGGAAATTATCATCCCCATACAAATCTACAACTGCATTGATACAATGGATTTCTTCTCATTATCAGAACCTTTCGTTGAACTATTTTTGCTTCAAGCATTCTTAAAGTTCTTGTTGAAAAATTTCAAATTAACACTAACCAATAATTAGTAATTTGCGGGATTCTTTCTGTCTGAGGACAAGAGTATTTCTTTGAACATCCATGGATTAAAAGTCATTATATTCCTTGTTTAAACACCTGATGATCATAATAAACTTTTAAGGTGTATAACTTTACTTTTTACATCATTTCAATATTTCCTATAGCAATGCTCTATCCCCAATATTGAGCATAGGATTTAATATAAAATGATTATCTTTATAAGTAAGGAAATAGACAAAATCTTTGAATCAGGCATTAGAATGTATTAAAGTGAAATATTTTGAAAATCAACAATCGTGCAAGTTAAATGAAAAATTCATTTATTTAATATGAGCAGAAAGAGACGTAAAAAAAGCGCCAATCTGCGCAAAACATCACCAGGACTACACTTATCCTAACTTCTTTAAGAACTTGACGTCTCTTTCTGCTCATATCGTGATTCGACCCCTCGGGGTTAATACCATCAACATGAGGAGGAAGAAAAGAAGAAAAAAAATATAAGACAGTTTCGCCTGACAAAGTTGTTCTACAACGAAAGCTTGCAAAAAAAGTTACTCTCTCTCGTTCTCTCTCTTTCTCTCTCTATATATATATGAATTTTATTATTATTATTATTATTATTATTATTATTATTATTATTATTATTATTATTATTATTATTATTATTATTATTATTATTATTATTATTATTATTATTATTATTATTATCATTATTATTATTATTATTATTATTATTATTATTATTATTATTATTATTAATATCATTATCATTATCATTATCATTATTATTATTATTATTATTATTATTATTATTATTATTATTATTATTATTATTATTATTATTATCATTATCATTATTATTATTATTATTATCATTATTATTATTATTATTATTATTATTATCATTATCATTATTATTATTATTATTATTATTATTATTATTATTATTATTATTATTATTAATACGTTTTATTTATCGGAGAAGTGTGCTTTGCAGAATATAAAGAATACAGCCTTATATAAAAATGGATTCCGAGTTTGAATAGTTATAATCGCAGAAGCCAACTATACACATACATCA
>OY744541.1:83276908-83286908 GCA_963556195.1 Sepiola atlantica
AATTGAGCGTGAAATATTAATAACATACACTCACTTATGTTTCTAAACGTGATGTTTGGGTTCCTCCTTCCTGAAAAATCGAAAGAACTTTTTGGCCAGCCCAAGACTTTGAAGTTTGTTGCCTGATTGTCAACAAATGGTTTAAATGCAGACGTTATTGAATGCTAGCAAATATCAATTAATAATGGAGATCTAGTATCTGTCTGCTCGAAGGCGAAACTATACTAGCTTTCAATGCGTAATACAAGGGGGGGGGATAGTATAACATATATTGTTCGTCAATGATAACATCGTCTCAGTCATAACTTATTGTTCTGTTTTCATTAGACCTTTCTCCCATGTATTACCTGCTCCTTTTTTAGGGGAGGGGGAAAGGTAGTGTAATATCTTTTTAGTTGTCAGGGTACTATTCTCTAAAACATTATCTATTTTCCTTGGGGGATAGTGTAGTGTCTGTTTTGTTGTAATGAGACAATTCTACCAGGTATGTTGTTGGGGGTGTAGTATATGTGCCTTCGTCATGATACCATATTCCCAGGCATTACATGCTGCATTGGTGGAGGTAGCGTAGTTAATGTTCGTACATTTTACTTTAGTCGAAGTTCTCAGAAATCAAAGGGCATTTTTCTGGGGCTAACACTTAATCTCTATATGAGATACATAGATATTCGAATAGTCCATTAAAGTTCTCTTTTAACGTTTAAACGTGGAGTTAGTAAAGAAGTGAAGAACATTAATTTTCCTCTCCTCAATTAACCAGTTAACTATATTATAATATATCTTTCTTATAGCCTCTTGGTCTACCGGATTCCAGGACAAGAATTCATCTAGTCTGGTGGAGTATCCAGCTTAGTGCTGTTACTTTACGTAACCTTACTTTGAGAAGGTGCACCATTCTTTGTATGAGCCAGTGTATAGCCGTGTAGAGGAGATCTTATTTGGGCTTCGAATATTATGTTATTTCGAATATTTGGTCAGGGTTTACTTGTAGGATCAAGTATCCTCATGTCAGGTTGTCCGTAAAAACTCTTGTACAGATTGACCGAAGACACCCAAGAATGATGACTGGTAGGTAATTTAAACTCAACCATTCTCTCAGACTAATAGAATTATGCGACCGCAGGTAGAATTTATTTTATACTCACAGTAAATATGGTAGATTGTTCATTACTGTTACACCAGTCGTTCTAACAGAAGGGAAACTACACCGGTTCTCACTATAAATAGTGCGAGTAGACAATCACCAGGGGGTAAAAGGACAGTATTGTAACTGTCTAGCCGAGTGCCAGTCAGTTTCCTTACCTTGTACCTTTTATGTTAATACACTTGTTATCTTAACCCAACCTCGACTTGACTTCTTTTTACTGTTGGACTACTTCATAACAATTACTATATTGCCCTGTACAATGTTAACCTTCTAGTTAGCAAGGTTAGTTGAATAAGATGTTATAATGGGTAAAATAACGTAGCATTTAAACTTAATGTAATCGTTATTCAATTCACGACGAGTCGTCTTCTGATGTATGTTTATATATAAGAATGAGACGGATGCAATGTCACGCCATCCTTCGTCTTTCTCTCTATATAGGTTGCATATGCGACAGACGCCTTGAAGGAAAGGGGCAAGCCTATGTTCGGATTCTGAATTTTTAAATTTTTAAATGAATAAAAATGTTTAAAAAAAATATTTTTTTAATTTTTTAAATCGTCAACACTTTCTGAAGCAATGTAAAAAACGTTCTCTGCGCATTTCTCCGTCGTCTTTTAAAAAAATTCTCTTCTTTCTCCAGCTTTTTTGTTCATTTGCTTTTGACACCTGAGGATGATTCGACGAGCAATCGAAAACGTTCGTGAAACATACGGGACATTTCTACATTTTTTTGATGTCAATACAAAAAGACCATAAGAAAAATTGAAACAGACGAATTGTGTTATTTTAAACAATGTGTAATATATATATATATATATATATATATATATATATATATATATATATATATATATATATATATATATATATAATTATTTGTTTATCTACATACGTATAAGTTTAATCTTTTCGGGAATCGTCAGTGTAGAGATAATTATTCATACCGGTCGCAGGATTCGAAACCATAGAACTCAAGATTCAACTCAAATTCTGACGTCCTAACCCACTCGGAACAACTAGATAAATGGGTGAGAGTTTAAACCTATTATCGGCAGCTGTCGTCTTCCTCCCCCTCTCTCTCTCTCTCTCTTACACTCTCTCATTATATATATATATATATATATATATATATATTTTTATATATATATATATATATATATATATATATATATATATATATATATATATATATATATATATATATATATATATATATATATATATATATAAAGTACCGTCCAAAATCAAGGAACAAAAATAAAATCTTTTAAATCTAAACAAAAATATTTATTAACTTTTGTGAAAATTTCACTGAATATGCGCATTATGTGGTTGGACTTTTACCGAGATTTTCAGATGAATAAAAATAATATTTTAAAAATTATCCACCATTTTACAGATTTCAAGTGTCCAAAATTAAACACCAAAATATCATTGTTAACTAAATCACATTAAAAAGGCCAAAGATATTTAATATTCGGTACTTCCACCTTTGTTTGCAATAACTGCTGCGCATCTTCGACTGCAGGATTTCACTAAATCTTGACATTGGGCCACAGTTATCTTGGCCCATTCGTCTTTCAGTGTCAGCCACAAGTCTTCGATGTTTTCCAGATTCTTTGCCATAACATTCTCTCCTAGAGTCTTCCATATGTTTTCTATAGTATTCATGTCAGGACTCTGAGCAGGCCAGTCCATTACCTCTACTTCTTGATCAGCCAGATAATTCATGACCAGCTTTGCCTTATGACAGGGAGCATTATCCTGCATAAAAACAGGCTTTTCGATACCAGAATTGTGCAACATTGGCAAAACATACCGTTCTAAAACATTCTTGTATACAGTGGCATTTACTTTAGTATTTAAGCGTACAAATGGTGATATACTCTGCCATGATATCATGCCGAAAACCATCACGCTACCTCCACCAAATTTAACAGTTTTTTTATGCAGCTAGGATCTAAACTTTCGCCTTTTCTTCTTCTTACGAATTGTTTTCCATCACTGCCAAATACATTAAATTTCGATTCGTCACTGCAATAAACTTTTTTCCAATTTTCTTCTGACCATATCACATGCTTTTTTGTAAACGCCAATCTAGCTGGTTTTGTCTTTACTTATTAGCGGCTTTTTTCGAGGAGATCTTGCAAAAAAAAAACTATTTCGTGCAACCTTCTGGGCACAGTTTGTCGTGAAACATTCGTGACACCTTCCAATTGTTTAGAAAGTTTGCCAGCTGAAAGGAAACAGTGGTTTAACACTAGACGTTGTATAACTCTGTCCTCTATTGCCGTTGTCTTTCTTGGTCTACCAGGTTTCTTTGTGTTACTTAAAGTTCCAGTTTCTTTATGGAGTTTGAGAACACGGCTTACAACACCTTTTAAACGTTTCACACGTTTTCCGATTTCTTCTATTGTCGACTTTTCCTTTCTTAATTTGACGATTTTTGCTTTGTCGCTTAAATCAGTTTTATTTCTTTTTGACATGATTGATATTGCGTGACTTGCAACAGTGATGATAATTAAAGTCTAGAATATTTATTTTCAACCATTTTATAAAAAACCCTACTGTTTTAAACTTTAAACAATTATTTTTCCTTAATGTTCCTTAATTTTGGACACTTGAAATATGTAAAATGGTGGATAACTTTAATAATATTATTTTAATTCATCTGAAAATCTGGGTAAAAGTCCAACTACATAATTTACATATCTAGTGAAATTTTCACAAATATTAAAATTTAATTTATTTGAGATTAGGAAGATTTTTTTTGTTCCATATATATATATATATATATATATATATATATATATATATATATATATATATATATATATATATATATATATATATATATATATATATATATATGTGTGTGTGTGTATGTATATGTAGTTTTTTCTCTTTAAATATATTTATATTGCCCCCTCCCTCATTTGGCCTAGTCTTCAACTAAAGGATTTCTTCTTAGAATTGCTTAAATATTTCACTACCAAAGTCATTTGTATACAATTCTGCTCCGGCCCAGGAAGTATTTTTAAAATGGCCCGATTTCTCATATTAATTCCGATTGAGTGCGCTCCACCTACGATTTGAACTCAACATATCACTATTGGAGTTACTTCATTTTTGAAAGCTTTTCCATGCTGCCTTCACGAAAAACCTTTCTTCTCCATCTCAATCTCCTTTCATTGGACACCTTATCAACGGACAATTACCAACTGGACAAACCCCATATCTTTTTACACGAACTTTTTTTCACTCTCCATTTCTTAATATTTTTTAAAATGTTGAATTTTGGCTTTTCACCTGCCAACTTATCTATCTATATAATTCTTCTGATGATAAGATTTCGATTTTTGAAAAGCCTTGGCTTAAGGAAAGAATAATAAACATTTTATTACAGAATATACATTACATTGAACAATCGAAGTTTGAAATAAATCTGGACATTCGTACATGTTTATCACTCTTCTTTCATCTATCTTTATATATATATATATATATATATATATATATATATATATATATATATATATATATATATATATATATATATATATATATATATATATATATATATGAAGAGAGAGATAGGGGAGGTAGAGTGAAAGAGAGTTATTTAAATGTTCTTTTTGCCGTTTTCATGTTCTTAATTCTATATTTTCTTTCCGAATGATCCATTTTCTTCATCCTTCTTGACCCATTGATTGATCCAACGCCCACCCCTCTTGACCCTGATGGAAACATCCACCCTTTTTGCTTTCCATTTCGGACAGATGTTTATTATCTACCCTATGCTTACATCTAATCCGAAACTCATGTCTGCCTTCCACTGGAAGATGATGACAACCCGTCATTTAAAACCTACGAACAAACCGATTGCCTCAATGACGTAATCAAAACCTCGTATCAGACGCCATGGAGTCAACGTCCACAAAAGTCAGACATTATTATTAAGATATGAGTGTTTTTATTGGTGTTTTTATTGGATGGTTATTTAATAATGAGTCAGTGTTGAATGATAGTATTTTTAACTTTCTTTAACTTCTCTTACAAATTACCCGATGACATCATTTCTTATGAATAAAATAAAAATAGATCAGTCATATGTTTAGGTATTTTAGGTACCAACTAGTTTATACCCACTTCTTGGGCGGTATTGATATGCTATGTATTTAACCCTATTTTCCCGTATGAAAATGTGACACCAAATCCGAAGGCGGAGATTGTAAAGCCAGCACACAAGAGATGTTTGCAGTTTGGCCGTCAAAAATACCCGAGTGCCTAAGACGATTAGCAACAGACAATCCTCTTCTCAAAGCCCGGGAAGTGGACCCCCTAGAACTGCACAGAACCATGCCTAACCCTAACCCTAAACCCTAACACTAACCCTAACTCTAACCCTGGGAGAGTGGGTCCCTTAGAACTGCACAGAACCATACCTAACCTTAACCCTAACCCTAACAGCAACCCTGGGAGAGTGGCCCCTAGAACTGCACAGAACCATGCCTAACCTTAACACTAACCCTTAACCTAACCCTAAATCCTAACCCAAACCCAAACCTTGGGATAGTGGATCCACTAGAACTGCACAGAATCATACCTAACCTAAACCCAACCCTAACCCTAACCCTAAACCCTAACCCTAACTCTAACCTTATCCCTGGGAGAGTGCCCCCCTAGAACTGCACAGAATCATACCTAACCTTAAACCTAAACCCTTAACCTAACCCTAACCCGTATTCTGGGAGAGTGGGCCCCCTAGAACTGCACAGAACCATACATAACCGTAACCCTACCCCCCTTGAACTCCACAGAACCATACCTTATCCCGACAGATGAAAGGTCATCATCTATTTCAAAATGTCGCAAGCTCTGTCGGACTGATTGTCGAGAACGCATCTTCGTCTTGCTATGAACAAAATCTATCCAAGCTGTACAAGTAAGCGATGTTGTTACACTATCTGGGTATGCCAATTTCCATATTTACTTAGCTTCTGCTGCTTTATAATTTATGATTTTAAACAAAAATACTTCGCTGTGAAGTCATGTCGAATGCCATTTATTCACTTACTTAAAAAAAAATGTAACGTTCTTTTCATATATTTGTTTTTATTAAACGTTTTCCCATTCACAGACGTTGTCTATCCATCTTGTCTTTTGTCTACCTTTTCGACCAGCTTCCTTGTATCATTTTGTTTCCAATGCATATTTTGCATAGCTGGATGTTATTATGCTAACTGGATGTTATTATGCTATGTCAATTTCTTTAAATTCATGAAGAACGTATCCAGTTGTAAAAAAAATCATTTAGACTTACGTGAGCTTCGAACTCAAATATGGAAAGTGTAAAAAAAACACTCGCATTCAATTTTCAGTGTTTTGACGATTTATGGTCGTAAAAACTACAACCTTAGTAGTGTGTACTCTCCCTATTCATTTTCTGTCAACCAATCATATGTTTTTATTTTTATTTTACATACACTTGTCTAGCTTTCTTAAACAGGCGACTCGGAAGTTATCTTATAACTATACCAACATTACTTGGCACAGCCTGAGTAGACTTTGTTTATATCAAGTCGAGGATACGTCCTCGGCAATCAGTCCGACAGGGTCTGGGTCATTTTTAAGTAGGTGATGACCTTGCATCTGTCGGGTTTAGGTATGAATCTGTACAGTTCTAAGAGGCCCATCCTGCAAGCCTTTACCAGCTCTATTTAAGAAGGTATTAATTTATTGCTAATTGCCTGAGGTGCCCTTATTGGGGAATGGCAACGGGGCTGCTTAGGCATTTTTGACGACCAGAATGAACACACATATTAGCACTAGTTTTTCAATCCCTACCATCCGACCGTGTGTCACATCTTCCAGCGGTGGGGGAGGGAGGTAAATATTTACCTAATTTCAATGTTTGCGTCTTTCTATTTGTTGTTTCTTCTGCCCGACTGGGAACCGCCATCGAATGCCTGTAATGGCTATAATTTGTTGTTGCAATGTAGAGCTGAAATCAAGAACCGACAGGCACTTTTTTTCTGATAAAAATGAAGCCAATTGATTCAAAGAACGTTAGGTTTATTAAGTCGCACTATCCGTTACAATAATTAATTCATAGTTGGTTAATTATCTCAAGTCGTGATTGTCTCATTGTAGCAGTAACGGTAATTTTCATTTACGGAAAGCGAAAGGGAGTGATAATCAATAATTATTGTTAGCCCATCTTAACACGACTTTTCTTCTCAATTGCTTCTTTGAGACTAAAGAAAATTGTGCTCCCATGTTCACAGATATGGCATCATTTCCGCTTACTCGTAGCATATACTTCCTTTCTCATGATCTGGGTTCCCAGACCTAGTTAATTGTTATTGACCTCCCGTCTAGAACATTTCTTCGCTCGTAACTAAATTAAATATACGCACTAGCTAATATCATCACTAGTTAACTCGTCCACTTGAATTAGTAAACAATGTGATCAGCATTTCTAATTAAGTTTCGATGACGCATTGAGTGTTCAAAGTGTATTAATTTATTATTGTTTTTCTTTATTAATGCGTTACCACTTATCAAGGCTAAGCCACTCGAGGATAAGTGTCAAAGAGATAGATGTATTACTAGTTGAAATGATGAAGAATATTATGGGAGGATTCAAACTGATTAACGGAACGAACAAAATTGGATTACTTATTAGAACGGTTTATGAAAAGTATTTGTTGACATTTGATTTGAAGACGACCATGTTGTAGTCAGCAGGGAAACAATCCCGTTGTTGTGTTTTCCACAGATAGGAAGTTCTTGGAAACAGTTCTGTTCCTGGAAATTTCGCCTGGCGCTAATAACATGGAGAAAGAATGGAATGTTCTTTTAGTTGTTTTAGAGAGACGAGCTCTTGCTGTGAATGTCTCCTGAGGATGAATTATCGATTAAAGTTCAGTTGAGCACCTTTGATCGAAATAAAGATTGAGTAGATAAAGACTATCAATGTCTCTTCTGTGCGAAATAGATCGTAGAGAAGAGAATAGATTTCCACCTACTAGATTGCGACGTCGATTTTGTACTTTGTCAAGGCAATAAAGTATGCTCAGGGCGGTTGCCCCCAAAATGTGGCTGCAGTGCTTCATAATGCACTTGAAGTAATTATTCATCTCTTGTTTTTCTCGTAGACTCGAACCAAGTGAACTTATTTATCGCTCTCGCGCGCGTGTGCGTGTGACGCTAATCAGCGGAAATCAATAAGCGAAGAAGAAGATGAAGAAGCTGTCCAACTGATGAAGAAAGAGAACAGACGTCCGTGGCCGTTGCGTAATAATACTTAGACCACGAGTTCTAATTAACAAACAAATTACTTTTCTATCCAATTTATCGGACACTCTAATACTGTTCTAATTAGACTTTTCCGAACACTTGTCAGAGCTTCAAAGTTTCGAGAAAATGATATGGGATATAATTATGCTACGACATGAAGAAGGGCTGTGAAGCAAAGAGGTCTGATTGGTCAATCGAGATCACGTGATAGATAAAAAGAGGGTATTTAAAATGTTTAAGTTAATGAAGTCTACAAGACCCATGACGCACAAGTCTACTCATGCTGGACACCTTTTCTAGTTGTTGTGTTATTTGACCCAAGGGGTTGTGTCCGCGTTAACTACTATGCCATCATTTACTTATAAAATTAATTTAACATCAATTGTTTAATCAATTAAACTTAAAATCATAATTAGTTTTGACCGGCGTTCTATTGTGACCAGGCTGCTCCTCCAAAGACTAAGTTATATAGTTAGCTGTAATCAAAGCAATTTTATGCTCATCACATTAATTATGAAATTAATTCATTCTATTCAACACAACTTAACGACTAAAAATTATTTATTCAGTCAGCACAATTTTGATCATCCAGTAAGCTGCAAAGTCAAATGAAGGGTAGAGATAAACTTATTTTATTAACGGGAGATTTGATAATAGACCTGCATTACATCGCTCAAGGAGTCGTCTTTGTGTCGACACCGATGTTATCATTCACTTATAAAATTCATTTATCATCAATTGTTCAATCAATTAAATCAAAATAATAACTATATATATATATATATATATATATATATATATATATATATATATATATATAGTTTTACTTTGACGTTGGTATTTGAGTTTTAAACATAACTCGTGTTCCGAGGTTCGAGTCCAGCGACTGATGTGAATAATTCTTCTCTACACTGACGATTCCCGTAAGGATTAAACGTATACGTATGCAGATAAAAAACAAACATTTATAATTATTTGTCGCCCCACATATCTAGGCTGGGCTCTGTTGTGAGTAGTATTAACACAACTGTTCTTGTGGCTTCAGTATATGTTCCTGATTTACCGAGTTGTTGAAAACGGCCGTGTGGGCTAAAACGTTGGAATTTGAGTTTGTAAATTTCTTCTCTACACTGACGATTCCCGTAAGGACGAAACGTATGTAGATAAACAAATATTTATACCTATATATATATATATATATATATATATATATATATATATATATATATATATATAGGTAAACATTATTTAGTAACACGGAGTGTTTTTGCTTGATAAGACTTTTTATTTTTTCCATTTTCCGAATGGTCCATTTAATGTCTCGATCAAATTGGTGTATGTAAGTTCCATGTGTTTCTTGTTCCATTTTCTTTCGTTTTTCACGAGTACTTTCGATTTGATTCGTCAAATTATCTTCAGGCGGTGTTAGTCTTGGTTTCTTAAAAAATATGCATTTACTGTTGAGGTTTTTAAAATTATTATAACGGCCAGTAATTTACAACTTAAAATGCGCGTCTATAATATTAAGATGTTACATGAGAGCGTGAA
>OY744541.1:83291908-83299408 GCA_963556195.1 Sepiola atlantica
ATTCAGTTAAGCGAATAGAAATCAGTTACCTCCCTTTGAACTTCTCTTCTTTTCGTTGAATGATTCTTACATTAACGTCTACACATTTGCTTATTCATTCGCGATTTCATGTACAACGGACACCATTGTAGTGTAATAAAATATAGTCTCTTACCTATCTATATAATAATACGCTAAGGTAATTTCATGTTCGTACGTACGTTATCACCCTCCACCCCTATTGTGTTTAACGTTAAACTCGAACTAAAATACGCTTTTTTTAGCTTTCCGTCAAGTATTATACAATGATATCGTGATGTCTACATTGGCGCCGGACGTCCATAGAATTAAAATATGTCATACACTCCTACGAGGGGTTTGGAGATAGACCCACATAAGCATATATCAAGGGAGGCGCGAGAGCGCTCTATCCCTTAATAGATTTCAAGAATGGCCTATGCTGGAAATCTCATTTCTTTGATCAATCATAACTCAAAAACCAATAAACCAAATTAGTTAAAACTTTGCACAAGATTTTGATTTGAGAGGTTCTATAAGTGTGTAGAATTTCAGCATCATTAGTCAAGGCAACCCAGAGATCTAGAAAGTTCAATCATGAAATCATGTTATCTGTGTGTACATACGTACGTACGTATGTACGTACGTACGTACGTACGTATGTGCCACCCTGTATCTCATAAACTATTTGATGGATTCAGCTGATTTTTGGCAGAGATAGAGTTTCTAGGGTCTAGTTGATGGTATTTTAATTTCAGTTTTCCATATACCTTAGTTTTCCAGAAAAATTCCAAAAAACCTTAAAAATGACCAGTATTCATACATATATCAGTTATGAGAAGGCATTGTCTTGAGGCATAGCTTTTACAAAAGTAGCGACATTCCATGAAAAAATGCCAGTATACTGAAATCATATGCCCTTAATAGGGTTAAGATGAACATTCATATACACTAAATGTACAAAAGCAAGGAAATTCCCAAATTTTTACACTTTGGTATGACTACATATCAACCAAACCATTTCATTATCACATCACTACAGTATAAATCTCTATTCATGAATGGATGAAGTGTGTGAGGTGCGCTGAAGAAAAATTCCTACCAGTAAAATACATAGCCCTGTTGCGCTCGCATACCCTTAATGACAATAAAAGTGTAAAAAATTGGGAATTTCCTTGCTTTTGTACATTTAGTGTGTATGAATTGTCATCTTAACCCTATTAAGGGCATATGATTTCAGTATACTTGCATTTTCATGGAATTATTATTAAATTACAATAACCTCACTACTTAGATAAGTATGTTACAGTTTGACATATTCCGGCAGCTTAAGTAAATCGCCGGAAAATGCCGAAACGCTTAGCTAAGCAGATTGCAGCAGAAGACAACTTGAGTAAAATTCAACAAGTGAAGAAAATTGTTTTTTCATTCTAACCCCATATAAAAAAAACCCTAACCCTAACTCTAACCTATATCAAAAACATAACCCTATATAAAAAAAAACTTACCTTAAGCTAGTCGCTCGGGTTAAAAAGGAGTACACCCTCCCAAAAACAAAAAAAAAACAAAAAAACTTAACCCTAACCCAGTCAGTAGGGTTAAAAAGGAGTAACCAAAAGTAAAAAATTAAAAAAATCATAAGAAAAATAATAATTTTTCTAACAGTTGTTACTGGAGCGATTTCAATTTAAAAAGACACTTTCACCATAATACCGCATTTACACTATGGGCTTGACTACTAAAGAAATCCCAAGCGTTTAGTGAATTTTATTTATCAAAAGCATATGTACGTATGATTGATTAGAATTAGAGCGACTAAAAACAGCCAATAAGGCAAGAAAATAAAGCAATCAAATAAAATGAGATAAAAGGGAAGGTATGTAAGGTCCTCCTAAACCACTACTTAATTTCAGACAACCCACTGTTTTCGGGGTTGTCAGAGCCGAAAACAAGCAGGTACATCTCTACGTGTGAGTGGAGTTTTAAGTGGGAAGAGAAGAAAATGACAAGTTGGAGTTGAAGAGTTTATTTATCCCCCTACCCCCACGGCGGTAATATTGCCTGGGCAGCCCTGTTGGCATTCCCCGGTAGGGGCGCCCTAGGCGATTAGCTAATTAAAACACACACACCGAGATAAAGAAAATAAATCTGTATCTCCCCACTCACATTTTAATTTCACTCGCCCCTAAAAAAATAACCCCTAAAAAAATAACCCATGAAAAATAATCCATTAAAAAATAACCCATAAAAAATATCCCATAAAAAATAACCCCTAAAAAATAACCCATAAAAAATAACACCTAAAAAATAACCCCTAAAAAATAACCCATTAAAAAATAACCCATTAAAAAATAACCCATAAAAAACACATACACCGCAGGAAACAAGTCAGTTACATTAATATTTTTTCGAAATTAAATTCCACCATGATTATTATTTTTTAAATTTAGCAATTGACATTTACAAAAATCAAAAAGATAATATTCTTAGGTTATTCACTTTGTCCTGGGCAACGGCGGAACGGGTCAGCTCGTATATACATAAAAAGAATTCATTTTAATTAATATTGGGGTTCATTTATTCCCGGGCAACGGCGGATGTAAGGGTTAGGGTTACTTGACTAAAATACTATTTACTGACCAACATATCAGATTTGTTTTGATTTTCAATCTCCATACGAAAATAGAATTTACGTGACTAAAATAGTAATTACTGACCACCTTCATTTGTTCAATTAATACACATCACATACATTATTATGCTAAATAAAAATCAGTCTGTTATATTTTCCACGGGCATCGCCGGGACACGAGCCATGATAGTATACATATAAAAAGAAGTCATTTCAAATAAATGAACATCGTTTTGAATAAGAAACTGTGAGTTTCTAGTAAACTTTATAAGAAACTGTGAGCTTCTAGTAAACGTTATAAGAAACTGTGAGATTCTAGTAAACTTTATAAGAAACTGTGAGCTTCTAGTAAACTTTATAAGAAACTGTGAGCTTCTAATAAACGTTATAAGAAACTGTGAGCTTCTAGTAAACTTTATAAGAAACTGTGAGCTTCTAGTAAACGTTATAAGAAACTGTGAGCTTCTAGTAAACTTTATAAGAAACTGTGAGCTTCTCGTGAACGTTATAAGAAACTGTGAGCTTCTAGTAAACTTTATAAGAAACTGTGAGCTTCTAGTAAACTTTATAAGAAACTGTGAGCTTCTAGTAAACTTTATAAGAAACTGTGAGCTTCTAGTAAACTTTATAAGAAACTGTGAGCTTCTAGTAAACTTTATAAGAAACTGTGAGCTTCTAGTAAACTTTATAAGAAACTGTGAGCTTCTAGTAAACGTTATAAGAAACTGTGAGCTTCTAGTAAACTTTATAAGAAACTGTGAGCTTCTAGTAAACTTTATAAGAAACTGTGAGCTTCTAGTAAACTTTATAAAAAATTATGAGCTTCTAGTAAACTTTATAAGAAACTGTGAGCTTCTAGTAAACTTTATAAGAAACTGTGAGCTTCTAGTAAACGTTATAAGAAACTGTGAGCTTCTAGTAAACTTTATAAGAAACTGTGAGCTTCTAGTAAACTTTATAAGAAACTGTGAGCTTCTAGTAAACTTTATAAGAAACTGTGAGCTTCTAGTAAACTTTATAAGAAACTGTGAGCTTCTAGTAAACGTTATAAGAAACTGTGAGCTTCTAGTAAACTTTATAAGAAACTGTGAGCTTCTAGTAAACGTTATAAGAAACTGTGAGCTTCTAGTAAACGTTATAAGAAACTGTGAGCTTCTAGTAAACTTTATAAGAAACTGTGAGCTTCTAGTAAACGTTATAAGAAACTGTGAGCTTCTAGTAAACTTTATAAGAAACTGTGAGCTTCTAGTAAACGTTATAAGAAACTGTGAGCTTCAAGTAAACTTTATAAGAAACTGTGAGCTTCTAGTAAACGTTATAAGAAACTGTGAGCTTCTAGTAAACTTTATAAGAAACTGTGAGCTTCTAGTAAACTTTATAAGAAACTGTGAGCTTCTAGTAAACTTTATAAGAAACTGTGAGCTTCTAGTAAACGTTATAAGAAACTGTGAGCTTCTAGTAAACTTTATAAGAAACTGTGAGCTTCTAGTAAACGTTATAAGAAACTGTGAGCTTCTAGTAAACTTTATAAGAAACTGTGAGCTTCTAGTAAACGTTATAAGAAACTGTGAGCTTCTAGCAAACTTTATAAGAAACTGTGAGCTTCTAGTAAACTTTATAAGAAACTGTGAGCTTCTAGTAAACTTTATAAGAAACTGTGAGCTTCTAGTAAACGTTATAAGAAACTGTGAGCTTCTAGTAAACGTTATAAGAAACTGTGAGCTTCTAGTAAACGTTATAAGAAACTGTGAGCTTCTAGTAAACTTTATAAGAAACTGTGAGCTTCTAGTAAACTTTATAAGAAACTGTGAGCTTCTAGTAAACGTTATAAGAAACTGTGAGCTTCTAGTAAACTTTATAAGAAACTGTGAGCTTCTAGTAAACTTTATAAGAAACTGTGAGCTTCTAGTAAACTTTATAAGAAACTGTGAGCTTCTAGTAAACTTTATAAGAAACTGTGAGCTTCTAGTAAACGTTATAAGAAACTGTGAGCTTCTAGTAAACTTTATAAGAAACTGTGAGCTTCTAGTAAACGTTATAAGAAACTGTGAGCTTCTAGTAAACTTTATAAGAAACTGTGAGCTTCTAATAAACGTTATAAGAAACTGTGAGCTTCTAGTAAACTTTATAAGAAACTGTGAGCTTCTAGTAAACGTTATAAGAAACTGTGAGCTTCTAGTAAACTTTATAAGAAACTGTGAGCTTCTAGTAAACGTTATAAGAAACTGTGAGCTTCTAGTAAACGTTATAAGAAACTGTGAGCTTCTAGTAAACTTTATAAGAAACTGTGAGCTTCTAGTAAACTTTATAAGAAACTGTGAGCTTCTAGTAAACTTTATAAGAAACTGTGAGCTTCTAGTAAACGTTATAAGAAACTGTGAGCTTCTAGTAAACTTTATAAGAAACTGTGAGCTTCTAGTAAACTTTATAAGAAACTGTGAGCTTCTAGTAAACGTTATAAGAAACTGTGAGCTTCTAGTAAACTTTATAAGAAACTGTGAGCTTCTAGTAAACTTTATAAGAAACTGTGAGCTTCTAGTAAACGTTATAAGAAACTGTGAGCTTCTAGTAAACGTTATAAGAAACTGTGAGCTTCTAGTAAACTTTATAAGAAACTGTGAGCTTCTAGTAAACTTTATAAGAAACTGTGAGTTTCTAGTAAACTTTATAAGAAACTGTGAGCTTCTAGTAAGCTTTATAAGAAACTGTGAGTTTCTAGTAAACTTTATAAGAAACTGTGAGCTTCTAGTAAACTTTATAAGAAACTGTGAGTTTCTAGTAAACGTTATAAGAAACTGTGAGCTTCTAGTAAACTTTATAAGAAACTGTGAGCTTCTAGTAAACTTTATAAGAAACTGTGAGCTTCTAGTAAACGTTATAAGAAACTGTGAGTTTCTAGTAAACGTTATAAGAAACTGTGAGCTTCTAGTAAACTTTATAAGAAACTGTGAGCTTCTAGTAAACTTTATAAGAAACTGTGAGCTTCTAGTAAACGAGTCTGAAGTACAAACCGTGCGATTGTTTTGGTACTAGAGACATCGACGATATCATCTGAGGTCGGCCTGTCAGAGAAGTCTAAAAATAGAGGAAAATGCCGAATCAATATTTGAAGATTATGATAGACTTTAAGAGAAATAAGAGGACGAATCGGCTATTAGAAGTGCATTAGAGTCGGGCTTTGTAGAAAAAAAAAATGTTACATTTTTTTTCTCTACTGGTTAAAGGAATTTGAAAGCAGCGAGGGTGTTTCTGTATTACAGGGCCGAAAAAAAATTATATCCTTAATTTTGAAGAGTCAAGTGACAGGGGAGATAATTTAAAGTGCAACCCCCCCGGATTTATCTAAAAATGGATTTTAACACTCTGAACTTGGAAAATATTTTATATTTAACCAGAGATATGACCAAAATAATAATAGACTTCTTGCAAACGCACATATTAAATTTAGGTGCGGAGACATACGACTTCTTATGTCAACAACATTAAAAACTGATGGGGTTATGCAAAAAAAGATGTCCATTAGGCGGAAAATTATGTTTTGATTCAATAAAACGTGATTGTTTGATTCCTAGATAATCCTTTTACGTATATCTATTTTTTACTTTACTTTAAGTTAATAAAAATGGAAAACGGTAAAACCCATTTTTAGATAAATCCTGGGGAAACACTTTAAATTATCTCCCCTTGCCACTTGACTCTTCAAAATTAAAGACACTGTAATACTGAAGCATCGAAGCTAGTTACCATTTCCGCCATTACATATAGATTTCACTGAACCAGGTTAAGGCTGGTGTCTGTTATTGCGTTGTATAGGAGAACAGAAAAATTAAACAATAACAGGTTTCGTTAAGAAGCCGACAGAAGTAATAGATACAAAGAGAAAAAGACAAATAAAAAAGACTCGGAGAGAAAACCGTGATAAAAGTGTAGTATCTGTTCTTTCTTTCTTGAGTGGGGTAATTTTATTTTGGGCCCCATCCAGAGTGCTCCTTTTTGAGGAACTGGATATCCCTACTTATAAAAAAACGACACCGTGTATCTAACTTTGCCATTAATTTGTAGGCAACGGACTTATTGACCCCTAGGCAGACAATTTCCTCTTCATATTTCCTTGCATAGATACAATACCACAAAATATACAACCCTTTTAAGAAGAATTGATAATTCCTAAGCCGCTTCTCCCTTCAAACGTCCCCTAGCTTCTTCGATGACGTCACGTTCGTCCCGTGACGTCATCAACATAGGGAACGTATGTAGTGAAAAAGCCGATTAGAGATTATCAATGTTCCTTGAAGAATTTTAAACAGACATTGCAAAAGTTTATAGACATTCTTATCATCATTAAGAAGAAAGACTGCTCCCAGAAAGTCCTGATCGACCTAGGTATAGATTATTTTCAATCTCTGATCAGTTGGATACTCACTTGGTTAACAGTGAAAAGTGGAATCCCGGGTTTGCGGCGATTTGACACTAAGTTCACGTATACTGTGGCTACTTTGAAACTCACATAATTCTAATGCCTGTTTTTCCCGTGTCATACATAAATGGTGATCTATGATCGATATATTGATATCTGATAGTTATATTGATATATGAAACACACAAAAAATGTTAATTAGTATAAAATATCGATGTTTCAAACTTTTACTGCTGCTTTGTACGGCTCCGAGTGCTGGCCGTCGATGAAGGAGGCAGAAATAACAATTTCGATTATGGAGAAAATAATGTTGCGTTGGACTAGTTGTCTGACCAGGCTTAATCATACCCGAAGTTACGAAGAACTTAGACAAAATGATGGCAGATCGTCTGCGCTCGTACGAAAATGTAAGCGCATAAACGATGTCACCGCCACAAAAATGAGATTCGGGATG
>OY744541.1:83314408-83316908 GCA_963556195.1 Sepiola atlantica
CAAATAAGTTAAACTTTGGACGATGATCGCATAGAAATGACTGAATATATTAAAAAGCTGTTTTTCCTTATACAGGGTGACCCCCAAAAACGGGCTCCAAATCTAATTAGGCTCTGTTTCTTAGTGTTTCGTCCGAATGAAATGAATTTTGGGGCATAACTAGTTTATTATATTCACAACATCATATCAAAACACTAGGGTCTTTGGCCTTTTTTTTCCGCTCTACAGCATGTGTTCTAGATGGACTCCATTTAGCTCCGTGCATTTCTTGAGGCGCAGAACAAAGTTGTCCATGACGTTCTTACAGACTGAATTGGGAATGGCTCTCATCTCCTCCCTGATGGCTTCCTTGAGTTCCGTGATGGTTCTGAGTTTCCTTGCGTACATTCTGTCCTTAAGATAGCCCAAAGGAAATAATCTGGGGGGGGGGGGCTTAGGTCCGGGCTATAGGGGTGGCCACTCAAAATTAGTCTTGAGACTGATCACTCGGCCTCCGAAGTTCTCTTTCAGCAAATCTCGGGACAGGTTTGAGGTGTGAGAACTTGCTCCGTCTTGCTGGAACCAGAACTTGCTCATGAGCGACGGGTAGAGGGTCTGGAGCTCACTCTTGAAGGTTTTAAGGACCTCCACATACCGCTCCTTGGTGACTTCCACTGCTGCGTCAGATTCCTCGATGAAGATTGGTCCGATGATGCCTCTGATTGAGATTGCAGCCCACACCGTGCACTTAGGAGAGTGCAGGGGCTTGGTGGCTAATTCATTGGGTCTGAAGGACCCCCAGAAGACATTTGTCTTGGAGTTTGCCTTTCCGTCAAGATGGAAGTGGGCTGCATCTGAGGTCCAAAGGAGGTTAAGGAAACCTGGTATCTCCTCGATCTTATCGAGCATCTTGACTGCCATAGCGCTCCTCTGCTTCTTGTCCGAGGCTGTAAGGGTCTGCAGCGTCTGTATTCTGTATGGGTAAGCCCTGATATCGTTCACCAGCACTCTCCTGCAAGTCTCACGGAAGATACCGAGGGACTGACTTCGCTTACGCACAGAGCGTTTCGAACTCTCCTGGAGAGACTCTCTCACACTTTCGGCTGTCCGCTTCTTGGGACGTGCCGAGTGGCTTGGACGGTTCTCACTGGCAGCGTTGAAGTTCTCCACGATCCCATACTTCTCGAAGTGGTCCACCCAGTTCTGAATTCTGCTTTTGGATGGAGCCTTTTCACATTCGAACTGATGCCTGAAACTGTCCTGAGTTTTCTTAAACGAGCCTGTCTTGTAGTAAAATTTAACACAGTGTATTCTTTGTCCCAGCTCCCACTGAGGTCTTAGTGTACTCACGGTCGTTGATTCTTCCCTGTCCTGTAAAATAAGGGCAATCGGTGAATAAGCAAAGGAGATATCACATAAAGTGTACACGGGGCCCGTTTTTTTTTAGTCACCCTGTATTGCGAATTGAAAGGTTCGTATATATACCAATCGAGGATAAGTACCCCACAATAAATCCGACGGGGGGACGCTGTGGCATCACCTGCCCCTGCTCTGTTCTGGCAAAATCCTAGGAGGTGTATCTTCCCAGGCATTACCTTTTCTCTTTAAAGAGGGTTTTGTTTTATTGCTGATAACCTGAGGCGCCCCAAACGTGAAACACCAACGGTTCTGTTCATGGCTATTTTTGCGGAACCAGAGTGCACCGTCGTTCTAGTGCACTGGTTTAGTCGACCCGTGGCGCAGCGGTTAATGGTGTTGTTTAACTATCAGTTTTAAGGGACAGCCCCCCGGAGGTTGAAAGTGCACTTATTATTACAGGCGATAATGACCAAGAATAACATAATAATACCCGGTCATCGCCGACGAAATGAAAACAATCCACCCCTATGTATTAAGTAATTAGCATTCCTACCCGACTGACGGAAGAAGAACAATATACCCCCGTGAAGTAAAAAAGGGTTCAGTTCGAAATTTCGTATATTTTCCTTGAGTTAGACGCAGATATTCAACAATACTAAAAGATGTATCTGAAGAAGGTCGGACGTTACATCGGCCAAAACGTTGTGACAATAACAACTAAGGTGAGAACAGTGGTCCGAATAATCCAAATAGTACAAATTTCAAAACAGGTAAGATATTATGTTTCGGAATCTTTTAGATGAAGATTGATAATTTGTATTATTTGGATTGAAAGATTCCCGAGTTCGACAAGACGCACATGAAGAAGGTCGGACGTGGCATCGGTCGAAACGTGAGAATAACATCTAATAATACAAGTAATACAAATGTAACATATTGTTTCATCATTTTTTACAGACGATAATATCCAATTAACTCTTCAACGCGGTTGATCAAACGAGAACAATCTACCTTAACACGGTCGTGGGTGACGGAATGAGAACAATCTCCACCTGTGGAGTGAATAAAGGGTCCAGTTCGATTGTCTGTATATTTTCCAGGGTTCGACACAAATATTTCCGAGTTTTAAAAGATGCACCTGGAGAAGGTTGGAAAATAAAAA
>OY744541.1:83321908-83374408 GCA_963556195.1 Sepiola atlantica
CATTGGTTGGTTCAGGCTTGCTCAGTTAGGTTTAGTTATAAGTGACGGTTTGAAGAGTGGTTTCAAATTTCGAGAGAAATTTGTTTTTTAAGGAGGGTTTCTTTTGATTTTTGTCACAATTTTTCATGTGAATTATTTTTCATGTATTTCGGCTTGCCGTTATTTTTGTCAAGACTTCTTGCGTAAACTTTTCCCATCTGCTTCCGTCCAGTGTTTGGAATTATATGTTTTCCTATTACCATTACAGAAACTACTGCTCTGATGATCAGCAATGTTAAACAAAAGTCTATATATTTCTTTTGACTTTGCTGTGAAACGCGCGTAAGATTTAACAAAAGTATTAAATTTTGAAGAAGAAAAAAGAAATTATTGTATTTGAAGCGAAGAAGAAATACAGGCATTCGCCGAATTATATAAATAAAGAGATTGAAATAACAGATGAAAATTATGGTTTTGGATTGATTTTTCTTATTGTAATTGGAATGCAACTATAAAGTATATATATATATATATATATATATATATATATATATATATATATATATATATATATACTGCCCTGTCTAGCCACACTGAAAAAGCTGTGATACAGCAAAAAAAAGAAGTTCGTTATTCAAATTTAATCGTTTTCTATATTTCACTTTCTGATTTGTCTTCCCTTTAAATACCTTTCTCCTCCTCCTCCTCCCCCTCCTCCTCCTCTCTCTCATATATATATATATATATATATATATATATATATATATATATATATATATATATATATATATATACAGAATGGACCAAAATGATCTGTCACATTTAGAGACTTAATAAAAGCACAAAGTAATAAGTAAGGAAGAGAAAAAATTCAATTTTCTGAATGTACATTTAATGCTATTTTATTTCAGTAAGTTCTCAAAAATCAAATCAGCTAAATGCTTGTCATCATTGTCAATACAGAGTTTGAGCGTTTCATGAAAGTTATCGATAACTCTATGGATCATTTATTGTGGAATAGTTACTATTTCTACACAAACTGAACGTTTTCATTTATCAATAGATCGAGGGAATAATTTTGATTTTAAATATCCCCACAAGAAGAAATCACACGAGTTCAAATCAGGGAACTTCCAGACGTTCATTGGGAATTTTAAGAGAGGCGTTTCCTGGTCATTTGATTCCTTTGCGCGGTGATCTTAGAGTTATCTATTACTTTTATGACTGTCTGCAATAGTGTGTTTTTTATAATGGGAGGAAGCATTTAGCTGATTTAGCCATCTAAAATTAGCCTGACGATTCCCTACGGGGAAAGGCGGAAGCCTCTGTGTAGCTTAATTGCTATAATTATAGTTTCATAATTACTATATATATATATATATATATATATATATATAGTCGCCGTCAAGCGTATATATATATATATATATACGCTTGACGGCGACTGCTTTTAATAGGTTTAATCTCTCGCTGATTTATCGGGTTGTGTATAGTGGCCGTGTGAGCTCAAGCGATGGAATTTGAGTAAAAAACAGTACTCGTGTTACAGGGTTCGAGCCCTGCGACCGGTATGAATAATCATCTTTACACTGACGATATCCGTAAAGATGAAACATATACGTATGTAGATAAAAACATATATTTATAATTATATATATATATATATATATATATATATATATATATATATATATATATGGTATGGTTAATATATGGAAACATAGAAACAAACCTGTTAAAATAATGTTGCAGCTACATGTTTAGAACACTGATATCTCGGTCTTTACGTCAGACCTTGATTATGGTAGAAGGAACTGCCTATTTATACAAACAAAAACGCGGAAGCAGATCCATACGTATACCTTTTAAAACTCTTCTATCTTTATTTATTCATGACCCGATCAACGCCAGGTATCCATACTAGTTCCTACAAGTAGAACTTAGCATAACACTATGGCACATTTTCGGTTGAGTGCATGTTTTCAAATCACAGAGATTCAATGACAAGGTCAAATATTGAATGAAAGTCGGCGTTTATCTGCGATCAGATTTGTTCTCTCTTGTGGACAGTTTTGTGTTGGTTGAATCAAGTAGATGTCTTAAGAAACGAATTCAATGCAGCTATGAAATCACGCAAAATAACATCGTTGATTCCCCAGTGAATAAGACAAATAAAAAGCAACAAAATGTTAGAATGCTTTTTGAATATTTCGTATCAATTTTACAAATATACTTAGCAATCTGTAGGAGGATGACTCGATCATCTAGTCAATATAATTCATACTGAACGAATGAACGTTTTTTTTTTTAAAATTTACTTGGCGTTATTTTTACTAATGAGTCACAACATATCAAAGCTACAAGCCAAACAAAGTAAATTAATGATAACATTGATAGATTGTCGGTTGAATGATGACGAATAGTATGAGAGGATTTAGATTCAATTTTTAAAAATAAAGAGTCACCACTAATCAAGGCCCTAACCCCACTCGAGGATAGTATTTTACGAGTGTAAAAAAAGGCCGGGCACTCTGAGTGAGTTTAATAGCAAGCAGTACTAATAGCTTCATGCGAGCTCCAACACAGTTTGTTGTTGTAGATCACTTTCACTGCTCGTTGTAAAATACCCGCCGACTCGGTATTTACAAAGTTAAATTCCGCCTTAATTATTAGCTAATTCATGGTGGCCAACGGTGGAAACGCTCTTGATTTGTGATCGGAGTTCGAGCCCGCGGACCGTCGGGAATTAATTTTCTGCACTGAAGATTACGTTAGCATGAAACATTACTATATATATATATGGGAAAAAAGAAACAATGTTTCAGACAATATGTAAAAATAAAAATGGAATAAAGAATAAGCAATTCAACAACTAACATTTATTTTTGTTAGTTGTTGAATTGCTTATTCTTTATTCCATTTTTATTTTTACATATATATATATATATATATATATATATATATATATATATATATATATATATATATATATACCGTATTTCTTAATTGGGAGAGTTTCCCAGCAGAGTGCTCAATTATTAATGCAAAAGTAAAATTAACTAAATAATTAATAAGAGCATAATATTTATTAATATTAAATAAAGTGTTACAACAACATCCGGACCAAGGTTTCAGATCCGAGAAAATCGGACCTTCATCAGCGGAGTCGTATAGCTTAATGAGTGAGAACAACCGCCAGGAATTTCAAAATATTGTCCGTTGGAAAGATGGAACACTTTCAGATTTAAAATTGTCACGTGCGTGGAATATTCGTAGTCAGTTATGGAAAAGTTTCAGATCAAAACAACAGCAACGCTGTACATCGAAAAAGCAAGAAATTAAATGGGAATAACGTTAACAGTTGGACAGATGGGAACCTAGCATGTTTAAATTGTCACGTGCGTGGAATTACGTAGCCCGTTATGGAAAGTATTCAAATTTAACTAATAGAGACGCTATATATGTTATCGAAAGTAAATTGAGATAACGTTAAAAATAAAAATAAATTTATATTAAGTTAAACATTATATATATATATAATAGCTGTAAAATGTAAGCAGTTTTTATTTCTGTTAGCTACTCTTCAAAATACAGAGATTACTGTTATCGTTTTAGTAAGATTTCTATTATTATTTCTTTAATTTCTATTATTTTTCCTTCAGTGATTGTAAAGAAGTAGTGTCACTTAGTATTAATCCTTCTACAAATACTGGAAAAATAGTTTGACAGTTATCTCCCTTTAATAGGCTTAACACAGAGAGTCGCTACGTTCTAATTTACTGTATAATTGAATTAAAAATTCAATATATTTAAATAAATAATAAACAACAAAAAAACATAGATCCACGACTAAGGGCATAATGCCTGGAGATAGATTTTTATTGGAATTGTCCCCAATAATTAGAATGGAACATTAATTTCAAACTTGACTATATCTAATTTATTAAGAAATTTATATTATTTTTAAACTTGTGCATTTATTAACTTATAATGAAACTTATTAACTTTCCAGATATCGATATAATTACTTCAAATATTGTGTACATATAACAACTTTAGAAACGCCCAATTCAACCTAAGAATTTAATATTGAAAAAAAAAATCAACTTTTTAATTAGATTATATTTATATCTATATATGATTTATAATAAAATGGAATTATATATATGTATAATATATATATATTATATGTATATATTATATATATTATATATATATATTATATATATCATATATATATATATATTATATATATATTATATATATATATATTATATATATTATATATATATTATATATATATTATATATATTATATATATATTATATATATATATATATATATATATATATATATATATATATTAGTATTTCATGTATCCACATAACATTTTATAAGGAGATATAATTTTTTATGTATCAATTTTCAGTATTTACTTCAACAGTGCTCGATACGTAAGTAGAGCTAGGTAGTAAGCTATGAAAATAGATTGATGGCAATTAAGCTACACAGAGGCTCCCGCGTTTCATCCCCGCGGGGAATCTTCAGGCTAAAATGCATTTGTGTAGCTTAATTGCCATACATGTATTTTCATAGCTTACTATATATATATATATATATATATATATATATATATATATATATATATATATATATATATATATATTTTTTATTTTTTATTTTTAAATACAGATTTTAATCAGACATGGACCAGTGGTTTCTGACAAGAAACGGGTTTAAATTCCCGATTCCGTCCTCTTCAGCATAGTCTGAAAATAGTAAATGATGGAATTTCTTCAAAAAACACTTATAATCGTTATGAAACGCTATGTACACAGAATAGCGTTTCATAACGATTATAAGTGTTTTTTGAAGAAATTCCATCATTTACTATTTCAGACTATGCTGAAGAAGACGGAATCGGGAATTTAAACCCGTTTCTTGTCAGAAACCACTGGTCCATGTCTGATTAAAATCTGTATTTAAAAATAAAAATATTACGCTCTTAATTTAATTTAACTGAGCACTCTACTGGTATTTCCCTTTTATTCTTTTTTGAGTATACCTTTATACTTTATATATATATATATATATATATATATATATATATATATATATATATATATATATATATATTATAAAACACTCTATGACTACTTACTATATGTTCGCTTGAAGAAACATAATATACTTGATTTCTATTATTTCCACAACTGTTACGTTGACTGCAATGATCTAGAGGTTTAGATTTAAGTTAAAAAGTTACTCGTGTCTCGAGTTCGAACCGTACGACCGGCGGAACAGTTATCTCCACACTGACGATTCCGTAAGGATTAAACATATATCTAGGTAGATAATAAATAAAACTATTCATTATAATACTTATTAAATAGCTCTTTTTACGGACGGGCTCTTTAAGATAAATAAAAATGAGCCGCTTAATTAAAGCTAAAACGCAAGTTCCGTCAATTGGATTTGTCGAACGACTGACTATATGTTGGCTTGAACAAGACATACAAGACTTTATTTCGCTTCTTTCCGCATTGACTAATGTAGGTATTTATGAAGGTTGATAGCAATGGAGGAAAACCGGAATGGTGAAAGAAAGTATGAACCAAAACAAATAATCAAAGACAGTATTTGGGTTACGAATCTTCAACACATCTATGTAATATTCAAATGTACAAAAGCAAGGAAATTCCCAAATGTTTACACTTTTATTGTCATTAAGGGTATGCGAGCACAACAGGGCTATGTATTTTACTGGTAGGAATTTTTCTTCAGCGCACCTCACACACTTCATCCACTCATGCACAGAGATTTATACTGTAGTGATGTGATAATTAAATGGTTTGGTTGATATGTAGACATACCCTTAATTAATGACAATAAAAGTGTAAAAATTTGGGAATTTCCTTGCTTTTGTACATTTAGTGTATATGAATGTTCATCTTAACCCTATTAAGGGCACATGATTTCAGTATACTGGCATTTTTCATGGAATGTCACTACTTTTGTAAAGGCTATGCCTCAAGAAAATGCCTTCTCATAACTGATATATGTATGAATACTGGTCATTTTAAAGGCTTTTTGGAATTTTCTGGAAAACTAAGGTATATGGTAAACTGAAATTAAAATGCTATCAACTAGACCCTAGAACCTCTATCTCTGCCAAAAATCAGCTGAATCCATCCAATAGTTGTTGAGATACAGGGTGGCACATACGTACGTACGTACGTACGTACACACAGATAACATGATTTTATGATTGAACTGTCTGGATCTCTGGGTTGCCTTGACTAATGATGCTGAAATTCTACACACTTATAGAATCTATCAAATAAAAATTTTGTGCAAAGTTTTAACTAATTTGGTTTATTGGTTTTAAGTTATGATTGATCAAATAAATGAGATTTCCAGCATAGGCCATTCGTGTAGTCTATTAATGGATAGAGCGCCTCCCTTTATTTAAAAGATCTTTCACGTATCAAATCAGTAAATACGAGACTAACTGCTAAATCTTCATAAAAATATCCTGGATGGTGTAACATCTTTTAATAATTTCGGGAGACATAAGGAATACAAAAGTGTACCGTCAAGCCGGCTAAAGAATTCAAGATGGCTGCCCCTCTCTCAAAACACGAAGAGTTCGAAAGCACAACGCGATAAATCCAATCTCGTTAAATTGAGAAATTAAAAAATGAATAGACGAACACATCAAATCTAGACTTCGGCTGAAAGTTTATTTGAATGAAAAGCTCAGGAAAATTATGCCAAAATCATATTATTAAAAAAAAATGATTTGGGAGTGTGGTACATTGTTGAAATGCAACACGTTTTTTAGTGATAGTTTTACGATTTTGAAAATAGCGTTTATCGCGTTTTGCATTAAAACTGATCATATATATGTATACATATACATCCCACAGGTTTTTTTTATTCTAAGCCATTACTCTTTCTCACTTTTTCTGTCCCGTTAACTGGTCCAATCGCCCCATCCTTTATTTTGTGTCTTTGCCCATTGTTGTCCGTGCCCCCTTTCCCCCTTTTCTTTTACCTCCCTTCTTTCTCTCTGTCTGTCTGTCTGTCTGTCTGTCTGTCTGTCTGTCTCTCTCTCTCTCTCTCTCTCTCTCTCTCTCTCTCTCTCTCTCTATATATATATATATATATATATATATATATATATATATATATATATATATGTATGTTTGTGTGTGTCTGTTCTTTTATCGTTGTTTTTTTATCTCTATCTACCCTTCTATTTTCCCTCCTCCTCCCTCACACATTTTTGATAAGCTCCCAGAATTGCATCCGAATTACATTAGTCTCCCGTATTATTTTGCATGACTTCCTCAATTCGGGAATTTGGCCACGACCAGATATTTTCTAAAAATCTATTGCCAAAGTTCAGATCAAGTTTAGGTCTAGGGAAATCAAGAACCGAATTTTGTTTCCGTTTCATATTATTCCTAAATTCGGACACGGATGTGAAAAGTCCGCACGCCATCGCTTCGTCCTCCGTTTGGTGTCGGTTGTAACAAAACTCGTTCTGAGCATGATCCATCCACTTTGTTCGAATGCCAATCCTCAGCTCAGTCTCAGTCAACCCGGAACACGGTTTTTCTTTAGCAATGCCGCTCGCAATTTGATAGAAGATGAATATTTATGAAGATGCCATTCATTACATGGAAGCAGTGAGAAACAATACACTTCTGTACGTTGTAAGATTTGAAAATGTTGTTAAATCATTTAAAACATTCTTCCTCAAATATATATACCAATGAACTTTCCCAAATTTATAACTACCAGCGAACATGCGCGATCAAGTTCTATTTAAAACAGACATTTGCACCGTCAGTCCACATCATCGAACGAGACACTTCTACAAGACCAAGAAGGATATTACGAAAAACAAAAAAGGTTTATACCTTTTATTTGTCTAAGCTCTGTCGAAGCTTGTTTTATCAAGCGAAATATTAGATTAAAAAAAAATCAAGATGAAGGAAAAAAAGGAAGGTATTTTGAAATATTTTTTAGAAATGTTTTGAAATATTTAAAATTTTATTTTGATTTAATAAAATATCTGCATCTAACACATGGTTTCTTTGAAGGCATTTTGCCTCTATCTTTATGTTATATATACCAATACTTGACAGAGTTCTTCATCGACTTTGCAATCTAGTAGAAGATGGTCCCTTCTGTTCTCCACCGCCCATTTCTCAGAGAAGAGATGTCGCTAATAGTTTCCGAATCCATCGATATTTCCATGGAAAGTGCCCGACCGAGCTCCAATCTTTAATTCATCCCTGTAAAATTTTCAAAGCAAAAATTTGTTCAACTATCACCACTGCAAATAATTTTCATTTCTTCCTTCGTGCGAATAACTGAAAACGAAATTTCCATGAACATAGTTTCTTTCCAATAATGTTCCATAATTAGAAACATGCTGCCACAAGTTTGCTTTCCTGAAGGTTTCAACAGGGTTCAGTTCAAATCAAATGTCGATAGACACCAGTCGTAAACCCTTCTCACGAGTCACCAAATATTCATTACATTCATTATTTTTAATCCTCTCTTAATATTCATCATCACTCAACTGTCAACCGATTCACCTCATTAATCCTTATGCTCGAGTGGCTTCTAGCCTTCATAAGTTATATATATACATGTGACGCGATAATCTAAAATATTAATAATAAATAAATAATAAAAAAATGATACTATTCTTTTATTTTTGTAACTAAGGGGCTATTGTGATAGGACGTAACCTAGCTGGGGAGTTGGTAAGCCAGATGTTTGTTCACATTACATTTAAATTTCTGCATGTTAGTACGGTCGGGGAAGTAGGAAACAGAGAGCAATTCTAATTTTAGTCTACTTCATTTTTATGCGTTGATCCCGAACTACGGCGGGGTCTGCAATGATTGATTTTTGTCCATTTATTATTACAGAAGTTATTACTATTAACAGCTATTCTATTTTTAGTTTTTTTGTCCATTTATTATTACAGAAGTTATTACTATTAACAGCTATTCTATTTTTAGTTTTTTTGTCCATTTATTATTACAGAAGTTATTACTATTAACAGCTATTCTATTTTTAGTTTTTTTGTCCATTTATTATTACAGAAGTTATTACTATTAACAGCTATTCTATTTTTAGTTTTTTTGTCCATTTATTATTACAGAAGTTATTACTATTAACAGCTATTCTATTTTTAGTTTTTTTGTCCATTTATTATTACAGAAGTTATTACTATTAACAGCTATACTATTTTTAGTTTTTTTGTCCATTTATTATTACAGAAGCTATTACTATTAACAGCTATTCTATTTTTAGTTTTTTTGTCCATTTATTATTACAGAAGTTATTACTATCAACAGCTATTCTATTTTTAGTTTTTTTGTCCATTTATTATTACAGAAGTTATTACTATTAACAGCTATTCTATTTTTAGTTTTTTTAGACCATTTATTATTACAGAAGTTATTACTATAAACAGCTATTCTATTTTTAGTTTTTCTTGTCCATTTATTATTACAGAAGTTATTACTATTAACAGCTATACTATTTTTAGTTTTTTTTTGTCCATTTATTATTACAGAAGTTATTACTATTAACAGCTATTCTATTTTTAGTTTTTCTGTACATTTATTATTACAGAAGTTATTACTATTAACAGCTATACTATTTTTAGTTTTTTTGTCCATTTATTATTACAGAAGCTATTACTATTAACAGCTATACTATTTTTAGTTTTTTTGTCCATTTATTATTACAGAAGCTATTACTATTAACAGCTATTCTATTTTTAGTTTTTTTGTCCATTTATTATTACAGAAGTTATTACTATTAACAGCTATTCTATTTTTAGTTTTTTTGTCCATTTATTATTACAGAAGTTATTACTATTAACAGCTATTCTATTTTTAGTTTTTTTGTCCATTTATTATTACAGAAGTTATTACTATTAACAGCTATACTATTTTTAGTTTTTTTGTCCATTTATTATTACAGAAGCTATTACTATTAACAGCTATTCTATTTTTAGTTTTTTTGTCCATTTATTATTACAGAAGTTATTACTATCAACAGCTATTCTATTTTTAGTTTTTTTGTCCATTTATTATTACAGAAGTTATTACTATTAACAGCTATTCTATTTTTAGTTTTTTTAGACCATTTATTATTACAGAAGTTATTACTATAAACAGCTATTCTATTTTTAGTTTTTCTTGTCCATTTATTATTACAGAAGTTATTACTATTAACAGCTATACTATTTTTAGTTTTTTTTTGTCCATTTATTATTACAGAAGTTATTACTATTAACAGCTATTCTATTTTTAGTTTTTCTGTACATTTATTATTACAGAAGTTATTACTATTAACAGCTATACTATTTTTAGTTTTTTTGTCCATTTATTATTACAGAAGTTATTACTATTAACAGCTATACTATTTTTAGTTTTTTTGTCCATTTATTATTACAGAAGCTATTACTATTAACAGCTATTCTATTTTTATTTTTTCTTGTCCATTTATTATTACAGAAATTATTACTATTAACAGCTATACTATTTTTAGTTTTTCTTGTCCATTTATTATTACAGAAGTTATTACTATTAACAGCTATTCTATTTTTAGTTTTTTTTGTCCATTTATTATTACAGAAGTTATTACTATTAACAGCTATTCTATTTTTAGTTTTTTTAGACCATTTATTATTACAGAAGTTATTACTATAAACAGCTATTCTATTTTTAGTTTTTTTTGTCCATTTATTATTACAGAAGTTATTACTATAAACAGCTATTCTATTTTTAATTTTTCTTGTCCATTTATTATTACAGAAGTTATTACTATAAACAGCTATTCTATTTTTAATTTTTCTTGTCCATTTATTATTACAGAAGTTATTACTATTAACAGCTATACTATTTTTAGTTTTTTTTGTCCATTTATTATTACAGAAATTATTACTATTAACAGCTATACTATTTTTAGTTTTTCTTGTCCATTTATTATTACAGAAGTTATTACTATAAACAGCTATTCTATTTTTAGTTTTTTTTGTCCATTTATTATTACAGAAGTTATTACTATTAACAGCTATTCTATTTTTAGTTTTTTTAGACCATTTATTATTACAGAAGTTATTACTATAAACAGCTATTCTATTTTTAATTTTTCTTGTCCATTTATTATTACAGAAGTTATTACTATTAACAGCTATACTATTTTTAGTTTTTTTTTGTCCATTTATTATTACAGAAGTTATTACTATTAACAGCTATTCTATTTTTAGTTTTTCTGTACATTTATTATTACAGAAGTTATTACTATTAACAGCTATACTATTTTTAGTTTTTTTGTCCATTTATTATTACAGAATCTATTACTATTAACAGCTATTCTATTTATAGTTTTTCTTGTCCATTTATTATTACAGAAATTATTACTATTAATAGCTATTCTATTTTTAGTTTTTTTAGTCCATTTATTATTACAGAAGTTATTACTATTAACAGCTATTCTATTTTTAGTTTTTGTTGCTCATTTATTATTACAGAAGTTATTACTATTAACAGCTATTTTATTTTTAGTTTTTTTTGTCCATTTATTATTACAGAAGTTATTAGTATTAACAGCTATTCTATTTTTAGTTTTGTTTATTTATTATTACAGAAGTTATTACTATTAACAGCTATTCTATTTTTAGTTTTTTTGTCACTTTATTATTACAGAAGTTATTACTATTAACAGCTATTCTATTTTTAGTTTTGTTTATTTATTATTACAGAAGTTATTATTATTAACAGCTATTCTATTTTTAGTTTTTTTTGTCCATTTATTATTACAGAAGTTATTACTATTAACAGCTATTCTATTTTTAGTTTTTTTGTCCATTTATTATTACAGAAGTTATTACTATTAACAGCTATTTTATTTTTAGTTTTCTTAGTCCATTTATTATTACAGAAGTTATTACTATTAATAGCTATTCTATTTTTAGTTTTTTTAGTCCATTTATTATTACAGAAGTTATTACTATTAACAGCTATTCTATTTTTAGTTTTTGTTGCTCATTTATTATTACAGAAGTTATTACTATTAACAGCTATTTTATTTTTAGTTTTTTTTGTCCATTTATTATTACAGAAGTTATTACTATTAACACCTATTCTATTTTTAGTTTTGTTTATTTATTATTACAGAAGTTATTATTATTAACAGCTATTCTATTTTTTGTTTTTTTGTCACTTTATTATTACAGAAGTTATTACTATTAACAGCTATTCTTTTTTTAGTTTTGTTTATTTATTAATACAGAAGTTATTATTATTAACAGCTATTCTATTTTTAGTTTTTTTTGTCCATTTATTATTACAGAAGTTATTACTATTAACAGCTATTCTATTTTTAGTTTTTTTGTCCATTTATTATTACAGAAGCTATTACTATTAACAGCTATTCTATTTTTAGTTTTTTTTTGTCCATTTATTATAACAGAAGTTATTACTATTAACAGCTATTCTATTTTTAGTTTTTTTGTCCATTTATTATTACAGAAGTTATTACTATTAAAAGCTATTTTATTTTTAGTTTTTTTGTCCATTTATTATTACAGAAGTTATTACTATTAACAGCTATTCTATTTTTAGTTTTTTTGTCCATTTATTATTACAGAAGTTATTACTATTAAAAGCTATTTTATTTTTAGTTTTTTTAGTCCATTTATTATTACAGAAGTTATTACTATTAATAGCTATTCTATTTTTAGTTTTTTTAGTCCATTTATTATTACAGAAGTTATTACTATTAACAGCTATTCTATTTTTAGTTTTTGTTGCTCATTTATTATTACAGAAGTTATTACTATTAACAGCTATTTTATTTTTAGTTTTTTTTGTCCATTTATTATTACAGAAGTTATTAGTATTAACAGCTATTCTATTTTTAGTTTTGTTTATTTATTATTACAGAAGTTATTATTATTAACAGCTATTCTATTTTTAGTTTTTTGTCACTTTATTATTACAGAAGTTATTACTATTAACAGCTATTCTATTTTTAGTTTTGTTTATTTATTATTACAGAAGTTATTATTATTAACAGCTATTCTATTTTTAGTTTTTTTTGTCCATTTATTATTACAGAAGTTATTACTATTAACAGCTATTCTATTTTTAGTTTTTTTGTCCATTTATTATTACAGAAGTTATTACTATTAAAAGCTATTTTATTTTTAGTTTTTTTAGTCCATTTATTATTACAGAAGTTATTACTATTAATAGCTATTCTATTTTTAGTTTTTTTAGTCCATTTATTATTACAGAAGTTATTACTATTAACAGCTATTCTATTTTTAGTTTTTGTTGCTCATTTATTATTACAGAAGTTATTACTATTAACAGCTATTTTATTTTTAGTTTTTTTTGTCCATTTATTATTACAGAAGTTATTAGTATTAACAGCTATTCTATTTTTAGTTTTGTTTATTTATTATTACAGAAGTTATTATTATTAACAGCTATTCTATTTTTAGTTTTTTGTCACTTTATTATTACAGAAGTTATTACTATTAACAGCTATTCTATTTTTAGTTTTGTTTATTTATTATTACAGAAGTTATTATTATTAACAGCTATTCTATTTTTAGTTTTTTTTGTCCATTTATTATTACAGAAGTTATTACTATTAACAGCTATTCTATTTTTAGTTTTTTTGTCCATTTATTATTACAGAAGTTATTACTATTAAAAGCTATTTTATTTTTAGTTTTTTTAGTCCATTTATTATTACAGAAGTTATTACTATTAATAGCTATTCTATTTTTAGTTTTTTTAGTCCATTTATTATTACAGAAGTTATTACTATTAACAGCTATTCTATTTTTAGTTTTTGTTGCTCATTTATTATTACAGAAGTTATTACTATTAACAGCTATTTTATTTTTAGTTTTTTTTGTCCATTTATTATTACAGAAGTTATTACTATTAACAGCTATTCTATTTTTAGTTTTTTTGTCCATTTATTATTACAGAAGTTATTACTATTAACAGCTATTCTATTTTTAGTTTTTTTTGTCCATTTATTATTACAGAAGTTATTACTATTAACAGCTATTCTATTTTTAGTTTTTTTGTCCATTTATTTTTTACAGAAGTTATTACTATTAACAGCTATTCTATTTTTAGTTATTTTGTCTATTTATTATTACAGAAGCTATTACTATTAACAGCTATTCTATTTTTAGTTTTTTTTGTCCATTTATTATTACAGAAGTTATTACTATGAACAGCTATAATATTTTTAGTTTTTTTTGTCCATTTATTTTTTACAGAAGTTATTACTATTAACAGCTATTCTATTTTTCGTTTTTTTTTGTCCATTTATTTTTTACAGAAGTTATTACTATTAACAGCTATTCTATTTTTAGTTTTTTTGTCCATTTATTTTTACAGAAGTTATTACTATTAACAGCTATTCTATTTTTCGTTTTTTTTTGTCCATTTATTATTACAGAAGTTATTACTATTAACAAAAATTCTATTTTTAGTTTTTTTGTCCATTTATTATTACAGAAGCTATTACTATTAACAGCTATTCTATTTTTAGTTTTTTTTGTCCATTTATTATTACAGAAGTTATTACTATTAACAGCTATTCTATTTTTAGTTTTTTTGTCCATTTATTATTACAGAAGCTATTACTATTAACAGCTATTCTATTTTTAGTTTTTTTTGTCCATTTATTATAACAGAAGTTATTACTATGAACAGCTATTCTATTTTTAGTTTTCTTTGTCCATTTATTTTTTACAGAAGTTATTACTATTAACAGCTATTCTATTTTTAGTTTTTTTGTCCATTTATTATTACAGAAGCTATTACTATTAACAGCTATTCTATTTTTAGTTTTTTTGTCCATTTATTATTACAGAAGTTATTACTATTAACAGCTATTCTATTTTTCGTTTTTTTTGTCCATTTATTTTTTACAGAAGTTATTACTATTAACAGCTATTCTATTTCTAGTTTTTTTTGTCCATTTATTATTCCAGAAGTTATTACTATTAACAGCTATTCTATTTTTAGTTTTTTTGTCCATTTATTATTACAGAAGTTATTACTATGAACAGCTATTCTATTTTTAGTTTTTTTTGTCCATTTATTATTACAGAAGTTATTACTATTAACACCTATTCTATTTTTAGTTTTTTGTCCATTTATTATTACAGAAGCTATTACTATTAACAGCTATTCTATTTTTAGTTTTTTTGTCCATTTATTATTACAGAAGTTATTACTATTAACAGCTATTCTATTTTTAGTTTTTTTGTCCATTTATTATTACAGAAGCTATTACTATTAACAGCAATTCTATTTTTAGTTTTTTTGTCCATTTATTATTACAGAAGTTATTACTATTAACAGCTATTCTATTTTTAGTTTTTCTGTCCATTTATTATTACAGAAGTTATTACTATTAACAGCTATTCTATTTTTAGTTTTTTTTGTCCATTTATTATTACAGAAGTTATTACTATTAACAGCTATTCTATTTTTAGTTTTTTTTGTCCATTTATTATTACAGAAGTTATTACTATTAACAGCAATTCTATTTTTAGTTTTTTTTGTCCATTTATTATTACAGAAGTTATTACTATTAACAGCTATTCTATTTTTAGTTTTTTTGTCCATTTATTATTACAGAAGTTATTACTATTAACAGCTATTCTATTTTTAGTTTTCTTTGTCCATTTATTATTACAGAAGTTATTACTATTAACAGCTATTCTATTTTTAGTTTTTCTGTCCATTTATTATTACAGAAGTTATTACTATTAACAGCAATTCTATTTTTAGTTTTTTTTGTCCATTTATTATTACAGAAGTTATTACTATTAACAGCTATTTTATTTTTAGTTTTCTTTGTCCATTTATTATTACAGAAGTTATTACTATTAACAGCTATTCTATTTTTAGTTTTTTTTGTCCATTTATTATTACAGAAGTTATTACTATTAACAGCTATACTATTTTTAGTTTTTTTTTGTCCATTTATTATTACAGAAGTTATTACTATTAACAGCTATTCTATTTTTAGTTTTTCTGTACATTTATTATTACAGAAGTTATTACTATTAACAGCTATTCTATTTTTCGTTTTTTTTGTCCATTTATTTTTTACAGAAGTTATTACTATTAACAGCTATTCTATTTCTAGTTTTTTTTGTCCATTTATTATTCCAGAAGTTATTACTATTAACAGCTATTCTATTTTTAGTTTTTTTGTCCATTTATTATTACAGAAGTTATTACTATGAACAGCTATTCTATTTTTAGTTTTTTTTGTCCATTTATTTTTTACAGAAGTTATTACTATTAACAGCTATTCTATTTTTAGTTTTTTGTCCATTTATTATTACAGAAGCTATTACTATTAACAGCTATTCTATTTTTAGTTTTTTTGTCCATTTATTATTACAGAAGTTATTACTATTAACAGCTATTCTATTTTTAGTTTTTTTGTCCATTTATTATTACAGAAGCTATTACTATTAACAGCAATTCTATTTTTAGTTTTTTTGTCCATTTATTATTACAGAAGTTATTACTATTAACAGCTATTCTATTTTTAGTTTTTCTGTCCATTTATTATTACAGAAGTTATTACTATTAACAGCTATTCTATTTTTAGTTTTTTTTGTCCATTTATTATTACAGAAGTTATTACTATTAACAGCTATTCTATTTTTAGTTTTTTTTGTCCATTTATTATTACAGAAGTTATTACTATTAACAGCAATTCTATTTTTAGTTTTTTTTGTCCATTTATTATTACAGAAGTTATTACTATTAACAGCTATTCTATTTTTAGTTTTTTTGTCCATTTATTATTACAGAAGTTATTACTATTAACAGCTATTCTATTTTTAGTTTTCTTTGTCCATTTATTATTACAGAAGTTATTACTATTAACAGCTATTCTATTTTTAGTTTTTCTGTCCATTTATTATTACAGAAGTTATTACTATTAACAGCAATTCTATTTTTAGTTTTTTTTGTCCATTTATTATTACAGAAGTTATTACTATTAACAGCTATTTTATTTTTAGTTTTCTTTGTCCATTTATTATTACAGAAGTTATTACTATTAACAGCTATTCTATTTTTAGTTTTTCTGTCCATTTATTATTACAGAAGTTATTACTATTAACAGCAATTCTATTTTTAGTTTTTTTTGTCCATTTATTATTACAGAAGTTATTACTATTAACAGCTATTCTATTTTTAGTTTTTTTGTCCATTTATTATTACAGATGTTATTACTATTAACAGCTAGTCTATTTTTAGTTTTGCTTTTCATTTAGTGTCATATTACGTGTGATCATGCGTTTGCAGTGGGTACAGGAATTTCGTTTATATGTTATTTTTTCCAGCGTATACTGAATTATTTAAAACATTTGTATAATTTCAATCATTAGAACTACTGTGCTCATCTTGGGTGTTTTCATTACAACGTTTCGGCTGCTGTAAACTCCGGTCTTCTTCAAGTGTATCTTTTCGAACTCGGGAATATTTCTGTCGAACTCGGGAATCTCGACGGAATTTCGAACGGAACCCTTTATTTAATCTACGTTCCGTACGCCATGACCGAGAGAAGTCTTCAGTAATTCGCAATTCTTCGTATCGCCCGCACAGAGAATTAAACCTTTAACCTTTAGGTGACTATCACTTAGAACTGAATTTTACTTAGTACTATATCCACTGCGCCACGGGTCCCGAGTTCGAAAAGATACACCTGAAGAAGGCCGGGGTTTACAGCGGCCAAAACGTTGTGATGATAACACTTAAGATGAGAACAGTAGTCCGAATAATCGAAATTATACAAATTATCAATCCTCATCTCAAAATTCAGAAACATAAGGCATTATTGAAAAAAGGAGATTTTTGTCGAAAGTTGACTTATTAGCTGAAAAATTGGATATTCTATTAAAAAATGAAAGGACCATAGATTTAATGATTGATTTTGAGTGGTTAGAGAGTTAATGAACATAACATAATCTTAGGTAAGGTTTATGATAGGGGTTTTGGAATTCAGGGTTAAAATTAATTGTTACATCAAAGAAAATTAGATATTTTTCCTCAGGTTCTATAGTCATAGAGAGGCCTAAACTAAAAAAAAGTATGCACATCTTATATACTTCTATTGTGACTTCTAGATTTATCTTTAGAGTCAAAACTGGCGCTATTTCTGTAGCGTCCTCCTTGGATGCTTTTCAATTTAAATTTAAGTTCATGTAATAGGTATACATACTAGTAAAACAGTAACCTGTGCAGAGTACGAATGTCCCATGGTAATGTCATAATTATTAGGGGTGTCCTTCCTCACATATAGTTTGTTGTCAAATTGTAGAAGCTAATGTTATTAATGTAATTTCCAGATCAGTCTGACCAGAATTATGTTTAGCTAAAACAAGTGCTTTAATCAGGAGGATAGGAGTTTTGATTTGTAGTAATTATTTATATCAACAGTAATGAAATTTAACTTATATTTATCTTTAAGGTTTAAGAACAAATTAATTACTGTATCAGAGGATTGCTATCTAGACAGATTCATTTTCTTATATTATTGCTCTATCTAGTATATATAGCATACACTTATCACGATAGGATATAATATAAAGATATAATATTTATCTTTATTGTTTCATTTGTATTCACACTACAATATATATGTTGTGTGTGGTTGTGTGTATGTGTGTTTGTGTATGTGTTTGTGTGTGTTAGTATGCATTGTAAAAGATTAGATACAATCTAAGAGAATGTATAGAAAAATAAAATAGTACTAATTCAAAGAGTAATAGAAATCAACCAAATAAAATAGTACTAATTCAAAGAGTAATAGAAATCAACCAAATAAAATAGTACTAATTCAAAGAGTAATAGAAATCAACCAAATAAAATAGTACTAATTCAAAGAGTAATAGAAATCAACCAAATAAAATAGTACTAATTCAAAGAGTAATAGAAATCAACCAAATAAAATAGTACTAATTCAAAGAGTAATAGAAATCAACCAAATAAAATAGTACTAATTCAAAGAGTAATATAAATCAACCAAATAAAATAGTACTAATTCAAAGAGTAATAGAAATCAACCAAATAGAAATATGAAAGTTAATAATGGAGTAAAACACTTTAACGACAAAACAGAATTCGTGTACAGTGTCCTTCATAGCTTACTTGCTATAAATATATATTCATACTACTGTTGAATATCTTGTTTATAATACGTTCGTATGTCGGAATCTGGCGTAGTACAACAGCTCCTTTGTTGATCCAGCGAACGGCATCGCTTGCCAACGGGACGATATGTCGTTTCTCGATCCGGGCGACGTCGAGTGGTCTTACCAGTTGGTCCAGGCTTCAATCTCTCCTTTTCGGCTGATACAGCAGTCAACCCAATTCGGGAATTATATTTCCCTTTCTTCCTGCTGTCTCTTCCGTCGCCGCAACCACTCTCTGCAGACGCTTTGTCGTTGTCACAATTTCGTGCCGGCGGTTTCTTTCTGTAACTGAAATTAATCTACACATAACAAAATATAACAAGCCTTCTTTTGTTTTAGTTCCGAGCCATTTATTTTCATCTATTAGCTTGATAACACCGAAGCAAGTTCGTTGAAACAAAGAGAGAAGCTTACGCTAGTTAATTAACTAATTTCTTAATCACTTGCAAGAGAAGGAGGAGGGGGACATCGTCTGGCTCTCATTTTTGGTGATCTGAATTCCCCTATCTTATTTATCGCTACATGGCTAAGGCGACTGTACTAGTCGGCTTCCCGTCAAGAACTGAAATCCTTCTGCAGTTTTCTCACCAGGAAAACTGTGACGTCACGAAACACCGCGAATCGTGAGAAAACACCGCACCAAAATTGCTCGAGATGACTCCGTTACAAATCGCGCAAGTTAAGCGATCTCTCTGTACGTCCATCATCACATGCATCCCATTATATAACACTACTATATATGTGTGTATGGATGTGTGTATGTGTATTTGTGTATGTGTTTGTGTGTGTGAGTCTGTGTTTTGTATTAGATTGACTATTAAGATACAATCCAACAGAGTGTATATAAAATAAATTGTAATGGTGGACAAATATATAGACGAAAAAGAAAACGGATATAAATAATTTTTTTTACTCTGATAAAGTTTCTGTTAATAAAAGAAACGACATATATCTCTACGTAATGTTTTTTCATGTGATAAGAAAACAATTGAATGAATAAATTTAAGCTTAAGAAACCTTATTTAAAAATGAAAAATTATTTTGTAAATAAAAACCTGATGTTCACTTCTCATTTATAAATTTAATAGTTAACTCCACTCCCAACTTATCCCCCCCCCAAAAAAAATAAATCGAAAGTATTTATGAAAATCAAATTTTAATATTTCGTGATATGTCTGATAGATTTTATTGCCAAACATTTTATGAAAATATAATACCTTGACTTAATTATCGTTACAAAAATGGTAAATATTTTAAAATATTTTGCGGTTTGTCTAATTTTTCCATTTAATTTGTTATGCCTTATTCGTGAAATCTTGCTAATTCCCGATAAATTATGTTATATCCTTAATTACATAGGACATACTAAATTAAGAATACGCCGAGTGGTTTGCGTTTAACAGGGATCCGGTAGGAAGTAGAGACGTTTACTCTTCGCTCGTCCAGATATCACTGCCCGTCTTATATACGTACTTTCGTATATAGTCAATACCTGATTACTTCCCTTCATGTTAGTTTCGTATTTATGCTAATCATGACCTTTACAACAAATTAAAAGAAGACTCTGTGGATGTACTTTTACAATATCTATCTATTAACCTTCACGATCGGTTAAGGGCACTAAATCCTAAATCTATACCGAAATGTACACTTTACAAACGTTGACCCGACGTATATAGTGTGTCGTCTAGTATCATACTAAAACTCTGCTAATCTTGCTTGTTTGCTTGCAGATTGAATGTTTTAGATGTTGTTATCATATATATCTAGTGTAGAACTAGTTAGTGTGTGGAACAGGCCGAAGACAATCAGGTAATAAGTCAAAGTTAGGCTTGTATACCGACGAAACCAAAAGGTTAGCGTTTTAAGTTGATGACGCATGCGCGACATCAGGTGTGCAAATCGATAAGCAGCGGGTTCGAATTTGAGAAGACGACGTGTCAGCCAAAGCAAATTGATTAATTGATATTTTTGTCAGCCGTTGATCAGGTATCAAATAGAGGTTCGATTTGGGTTAGATATTTCGAAGGCTGACACATAAGTAAATGAAAGGTGAGTTGAGGTCTTAAATATATGCACATATACATGATAGAAATGTACCAACGCCAACACATTTTGCATACATATGCAAATGTATATTCATATATCTTGTGGACCTGTAAGAGGTCCGGAAAGAAGACACGAACTCGGGATTAAGTGAAACAATGTATACCGAAAAAAGTATAAATGCATCATATATACTTCAATGGATTGTGCTCCGATGAATTGGCTGCTCTGGTGCTCTCTCGTCGTAAGTTCACCAGACCAACTCGACGATCGACTAAATCCCATCCATTCACTGTGGAGGTCCCCAGATGCCGGAGAGCTTTCTACTCAAATAGCTTCTTTCCTCGTGCTGTTGGCCTCTGGAACTCCCTCCCTGCTCCCTGTGTCCCCGACGGTACTGATATGCAGAAATTTAAAACTAATGTAAACAGACATCTCGCTGCGCAGATCACAATTTAGGTTGACACCCTCCAACCTTCTCCCTTTTCTTTCTTCTCAGTAGCCCCTTACGTCTACAGTGGCGGCCTGCCTTGTCTGGGGTGAACTATGTTAAAAATAAAAATTAAAAGAGAGTGGTTGACCGTCTGCTAGCTGCCGGTATTAGACTGGGGTAGTTCCAGGTATTTACTTTCTTCCCACCGCAGGAAGATGGGGCACAAGGTCGGAAGTTGGGGAGAGTCAGGCCAGCGCCCCTATAGAAGTAGCACTCTGGTCTCTAAAAATTGCCTTAGCAGCCCCGTCGGCATTCCCCTGTCGGGGCGTCTCAGGCAGTAAGCAATAAAATTACTCTTCCCTAAAGAAGGGAAGAAAGACCTCTTAGGACTACACAGGACTAATACCTCAGCCCGACAGATCAAATGCCACCAAAATTGCCAGTTCCTGCCGGACTGATTGTCGAGAACAAATCCTCGACTGGTATTGACTAGTCCGAAGTCTCTCAGCAACTTACGTTACAAACAGACAGACGGGCTGGTGTCGGTCCAGGTATTTAATTCCCTCCAACCGCAGGAATATGTGAGACAAGGTCGGAAAGCGGTGGAAGAGTCAAGCCAGCGCCCTCTAAAGAAGAAGCACTCTGGCCTAGCAAAAATAGCCTGGGCAACCCCGTCGGCATTCCCCGGTCAGGGTGCCTCAGGCAGCAAGCGATAAACTTACTCCCCCTCAAAGAGGAGAGGCAAGGCCTGGGAGGGTGCACCTCCTAGGAAAACACAGGATAGTATACCCGGCAGATAAAAGGCCACTGAAATGGCCCAGTTCCTGCCGGACTGATTGTCGAGAACGGATCCTCGACTGATATAACCCCATCACGACGTCCTCAATCAACCGAAGTTAATGATTCCGACCCAGAAAACAGCAATTCTTCCGCCTTTGCCAGAAACATCGTTTATGAAATGTGAGTACTAAAAGATAAAATAAGGGAAGCAAGAGTTAGTCACTTTCTACTCTCTTATGGTATGGTTCTGTTCAGTCCTAAATCTACATACCCAGGCTTTACATTCTCTTAACAAATGGGTTAATTTATTGCTTGCATGCACAGGGGAATACCGACTGGGATGTTCAGGCATTTTTTATAGGATTGAATCTGCTTCTACTAGTGCGCTGCTTTTTCAAAACCACAAGTAGCCTTGTGTCTTACTTCATAGAGAAAGGAGGTAAATAATCACGCTTTACAAATGACCTTGGCGATGGTGCCGAAGTGAGTACTTCAGACGTGTGGTACGATAAATCTAGCGGAAACAACTCCTTTCAAGATGCTTCCAAATCGAAGCTTGTTTAAGTGTCTCTTGTGTAAGTAGTTTCGGTTTTGGACAAGATTGGTTACATTTTCTAATCTGGTTATATATTTTCCCAGCTTCCTAAATCTGTTTTCCCGCGCGGTAATTGAGAAAGAAAACAGTTTCTAATCCTCGTCGCCACTGTCGTAAATGAGGATTAGTACCGGTAGGACATGAAAACACGGAATGCTATTAAGAAAACATACACGATGCTCACCAAGGAGGATAGAGATAGAGAGATAGAGAGGGAGAGGGAGAGGGAGAGAGATAGAGAGAGAGAGATAGATAGATAGAGAGAGAGAGAGAGAGAGAGAGAGAGAGACACACACACACACACGCACACCATGTGCGCCGCTAGTCATTATATTTCAACTGGACAAGTTAAAACAAAAGTTCTTGTATTGATTTACTCCTCTCCAGGAGTTAGGCACAGGGCCAGTTTTTATCTTACTCCCACAAGTAAGATGTGACCCAAGGTCGGGTCGGGAAAGTGAGGTTTAAAAATTTTCTGAGCAGCCCCATCGGCATTCCCCGGTAGGGGCGCCTCAGGCAGTAAGCAATAAACTTACTCCTCCCCAAAGAGGGGAGGCGAAGCCGGGGAGGGTGGACCTTCTAGAACTGCACAGAACAGACCCATAGACCGGCGTAAATCAAGCCCCGAAGGACAAGACAATACCAGTCTATGGGGTGCAGTATCCATCGGAACAGATACTACACTTTGATCTTAGCCAAAAGGCCAAGAAAACAAAAGTTCTTGTAGCTAACAAGTCAAGGCACATTGCCACTGCGAGGTAAGGGGCTACTGTGATTAGGGTTCAGATTTATCGCGATCATCCTAAGGGATTAAGAGCCACACGGTTAGCGAAAGCTAAAGTTGTACAGATTTATTTTTTGAGTATTTGTTAAATGTTCTCCTAATAGTTTTACAATTCGAATCAAGTGAAAATGTGAAATGTAGAAGCGATGTCATTATTTCAAAAGATGAAAGTTATCATCGTGCAACGAAATGTGTTTTTTTGCTTGTTTTTTTTATTGCTATTATATAACCACAGTTTTAAAGTAACAATTAATCATGATCGATTTAAGCATCCAGACAAACAAAAAGTAGAGGATATTTGGAAAATCGATGGCATAACTTCGATATTATGTTCTATATGTGTAAATGAAACTCTTTGTGTGTTGGTTACTTTTATACAAGCATTCCATTTATTATTTTCTTTGTGGTCCACTTCTTCATCTGCCTAATATTTTTTTTAGCTGTATTTAGTCTATTGTATTCTTTTAACTGAAATAAAAAGGGCCAACATTCGCAGGATGTCGACCGTGTCCTCCATGTAAGTTATCAAAGTAGTCCCTGCTGACCATGACGCTCAGATCTCTCTTTAGTGCCCCCACGATTTTTATGAATGTTTAGTATCATTTTTTCATTATTTTCCCGGTGTATCTAGCAACACCAGACCCAGACTTATTTTACCGGTAGTCATGTCACATGGATATTGTTTATCTATTCCATACGTAGAAATAACAGTAGACTGTCACACTCAATGGACGTGTTAGATGTTTACAATAAGAATGTTGATAAGTATCTGTTTGAATGGTCTATGACTCGGAAACCAAGCATTTCCGAAAATATGTTTATGGAAACTTTTTCATTATGTACACACATAGAGTATTATTCCGAAGTTATGTCATTGATTTTCCAAACCCCTGTTGTACAAATAGAAAAATGTTTGACTAACATTTAGTATTCAGGCTAAAAACAGGTATGGTTCTGCTCGGCCTTTTGGCTAAGATCAAAGTGTAGTATCTGTTCCGATGGATACTGCACGCCTGTCCTGTGCAGTTCTAGGAGGTCCACCCTCCCAGACTTCGCCTCCCCTCTTTGGGGAGGAGTAAGTTTATTGCTTACTGTCTGAGGCGCCCCTACCGGGGAATGCCGACGGGGCTGCCCAGGCAATTTTTAAATGGCCAGAGTGCTCACCTCTCGAGCGCTGGCTTTTAACCCCACTTGCTCGACCCGATCTTGGGTCACATCTTACTTGTGGGAGTAAGATAAAACTGGCCTTGTGCCTAACTCCGCGAGGAGTAAATAAATTCTGCTCGGCCTTTTGGCCAAGATCAAAGTGTAGTATCTGTTCCGATGGATACTGCACTCCATAGACTGGTATCGTCTTGGCCTTCGGGGCTTGATTTACGCCGGTCTATGGGACGGTCCTCTGCAGTTCTAGAAGGTCCACCCTCCAAGGCTTTGCCTCCACTCTTTGGGGAGGAGTAAGTTCATTGCTTACTGTCTGAGGCGCCCCTACCGGGGAATGCCGACGGGGTTGCCCAGACAATTTTTAATGGCCAGAGTGCTCACCTTCTCGGGCGCTGGCTTTTCAAGCCCCACTTTCCCAACCCGACCTTGGGTCACATCTTACCTTGTGGGAGTAAGATAAAACTGGCCTCGTGCCTAACCTCCTGGCGAGGAGGTAAATAAAATTCTCCTAGAAATTACTGCCTTCTTATGGAACGATTTATTTAATGCCGATCGTCTGTCGCGTTACACCGCATAATCACGTTGGAACACCGGTTCTTGTTAGATCAAGCGACGTTGGGCTGCGTCAGTACCAGATGGGCGACCATTTGTGAATACCAGACGCTGCATGTCGCAAAACGACGACGCATCCTTGCACCCCCACCACTAAAAATGATGCAAGAAAACAGCGTCATTAAGTCCCCTATGTCGAGATATACATGCGACTGAGGACCACCTGTTCAGTTAATTCCCTGAAAAATTCCCCATTCGGAGGAAACCGGCTCCCCCGACCAGGTTAAATACCACACCAAGTATTAGGTACAAGGCGTGAGTAATAGAGACGGGTCTTATCCAGGATATTTTATAACGTTCAGAGCGTTTTCTCGGGTCACCTGGATTACCCACGTTCGTGACCCGACTTGGCGTCGCATCTGTCGTTTGTGAAAAAAAAGGATAAATACTTACACCTATATACGTTCACTTAATGCAAAATGTCATGAAAAAAAATTTTTTTTTTTGCAGAAAACAAACAAACAAAAATACACACAGCCTGAGATGAATAAAGAGAAATTAGCAATTCCAAGTTATTGATGTATGCAAATCTATTTTTCTCCGAGAACCTTAAAAATCGCTTTTCGAAAAAATGAGACGACAAAAACTAAGAAAAATGTTGACAAGTTGATACTCTATATAATTTGTATTATTCAAACTACTGTTTTCATCTTGAGTTTTATCTTCACAACGTTTCGGCCGATGTAACCTCCGACCTTCTTCAGGTGCATCTTTACGAACTCAGGAATATTTCTGTCGAACCCGGGAATGTGTACGGAATTTCGAACGGAACTCTTTATTTAATCGACGGAGGTAGCTTGCTCTCGTTCCGTCAGCCATGACCGGGTAAAAGTCTTCAGTAATTCACAGTTCCTTGTATCGCCTGCACTGAGGATTGAACCTTTAACCTTCAGAAGAGTGTCACCTAGAACTGAATTTTACTTAGTACTAAGTAAAATTCAGTGAAGGCGATACTAGAATTTGCGAATTACCGAAGACTTTTACTCGGTCATGGTTGATGGAACACGAGCATGCTACCCTCGGGGATTAAATAGAGGGTTCCGTTCGAAATTCCCGAGTTCGATAGAAAGATTTCAGAGTTCGACCAGATACTTCTGAAGAGGTTACATCGACCGAAACGTTGTGAAAATAACACTGAAAATGAGAATAGTAGTCCGAATAATCCAAATTATACAAATTATCAATCCTCATCTCAAAAATTCAAAAAGTCGATACGTGTTCTTGATTAAATAAAAATAATGAAAAATCATATACGAAAATACGTTGATCGGCGCAATTTCTTTGCAAGCTTATTTATTTCTTGTTAAAAATAAAACCTGAATTTTTAATTTTTTTCTCAGTCGGATGAATAATGCCCAGTTCAATTTCTTTTCCAATCATGAATAGAGAATTGTGACTCCTGATGCAACCCTTTATCTATACAAGAGTCAGACAAATCCTAAGATGAGGAGGTACTGCTGCCACATCTGGGGAGGTGCCGCTGCCACATCTGGGGAGGTACTGTTGCCACATCTGGGGAGGTACTGCTGCCACATCTGGGGAGGTGCCGCTGCCACATCTGGGGAGGTACTGTTGCCACATCTGGGGAGGTACTGCTGCGACATCTGGGAAGGTACTGCTGCCACATCTGTGGAGGTGCTGCTGCCACATCTGGGGAGGTGCCGCTGCCATATCTGGGGAGGTGCCGCTTAGAGCACTCTTTCTTGCACTTCGTAGTCTTCACTTTCCTACAGCACCTTTCTCACAAAAGAGACGTTGCTAGTCTTTCTCTACTCTATCGTTATTTTCATCGTAGGTGTCTGACTTAACTTTAATATCTGATCCCCGCTTGTAAGACATTCACAGCAAGAACTCACCCCTTTATCACAGTGAGAAAGAGCTTTCTTTCGTCAGGTTAAATTTCCATCAACAGTTTCTTCTCAAGAACTTCACGCTTATAGAATACGTTATCACGGGACTGCTTTCCTGCAGACTAAAACATGACCGTCTTCAAATCGAATTTCAACAAATAAAACAGGTATGGTGCTGCTCGGTTTCAGGGGCAATCATCCCTGGAATTACCCCTCCCTTCGGAAGGAGAGATGAGTTATTGTCGACCGCCTGATGCGCCCTTATCGGGGAATGCTGACTGATCACCCACATAAATAATCAAACTTTGTTCATTCCATTGGTCATTTTAAATTCTCTCATATTCTTCTTCATCGTGAAACGGACAATTCATCCATCTCTTTAACCCTTATCCTCCAGTGGCTTTTGGTTAGCCTTGTAATGACTTGACGTGATGCAACAGGAAAGTAAGAGAAGATAAACGCATCAGAATCATGGCTCAGGCTTTTCCGTTCCTTCAGCGCTAATAGCAACAATCGCCTAAAGATAGCGACTTTCATTTGACCCGCGTAGCCGTTTTTCCTTTGACCAGGATCATTCGCTGGTGTTGATTGGACAAGGTTAAGCACGGATATTGAACTAGCTTGTCTTCAGTATTTTCCTGGACGCATAACGTAATCATACTTGATATATATATATATATTTTTTAAAACGGTATAATGCGAGGAGACGTCTACGCTCGTCTTAATTCCGGGATCAAGGCAAAAGTCAGCTCAATTTCTGACCGACAGACAATAAGAAGATTAACGAAAGAAATTCCCAGCCGCTGAATGGCCGGATGAATGAGACGCAAGGCAAGTGATATTCAACGGTGTTTTAGGATAACGTTCAGCTCAATTAACGGAAGTGAAAGCAACACACACCACTATGTACTCATGCGTGAACGGTCTTTAGGGAAAAATCTGAAGCAAGTCAAAAATTGGTGCTATATTCATGCAAGATTATTCATTGCGCGTCTTTTTACCTGAATAACCCCCGACAATATAATATCTATCTATCTATCTATCTATCTATCTATCTATCTATCTATCTATCTATCTATCTATCTATCTATCTATCTCTCCCTCTCTCTCTCTCTCTCTCTCTCTCTATATATATATATATATATATATATATATGGCGACTGCTTGCAGATTCCAGGCTGACTCTGTAAACCAGGTTCGCGCCTCCTGACAGTCTGAAATTGTTGCTTTCCTGCACTGGTGAGAGCAATAAGCTTAAAATGATAGCGTCTGTAGGTATTAGTAATTTAATATTTATTTATAAATATTATACTAAGCCCCTTTAAGATATTCAAGTTGAGCACTCTCGGGGATGTTAAAAATAGACTGTCAAAAAGCTCTACTGCAAAGTTCTGAATACGTTCGTCGAACACTCTCGACTAGTCTTCTATCTGTGCCTGCTTCTAGGTACATATAGATCTTAATTTCCCTTTATTACGTAGCAGTTTCCGTTGTTCGAGTGGACCGTCTGAAATTGTTACTTTCCTGCACTGATGAGAGCAATAAACTTGAAATGCTAGCGTCTATAAGTATTAATAATTTAATATATATATATATATATATATATATATATATATATATATATATATATATATATATATATATATATATATGATAATCCATGGAAAGTAAACATCCACATGATAAAAATCCAAAGAATTTCATGAAGAGTGCTCAATGTCAAAGAGAGCTTTTTGATTATTTTTGTTTATACAACCATGTACATAATCTGAGACACTGTAATGTCGATGTAATCGATCAACAGCTGTTAGAAAATAAGATCTAATAAGGGAGAAAGAAAATCAGATCCTTACGGCAGATCATATTTGGAAAGGGTCTTTGAATTGAGTTAATGATCTGATGTAAGATTGATGGATAACATCGACATGCCAGTGTCGCAGATTATGTACATGTTTGTATAAATAAAAATAATCATGTATATATATATATGTATATATATATACATACATATATATATATATATATATATATATATATATATATATATATAAATAAAAATAATCATATATATATATATATATATATATATATATATACATGATTATTTTTGTCCATATATATATATATATAAATATATATATTTATATATATTTATATATATATTTATATATATATATATTTATATTTATATATATATATTTATATATAATTATTATATATATATATTTATATTTATATATAATATATATATATTTATATATATATATTTATATATATATTCATATATATATATATATTTATATATATATTCATATATATATATATATATATATATATATATTCATATATATATATATATATATATATATATATATATATCGACATTGAAAACGGAAAACCAAAATATATTAATTATGTATTCATCAACGTTTCGTCTTTATTATCAGACTTTCTCAGGAGGATTTTCTGAAGAAAAACAAACTCAAGTACCAAATGTTTGAAGCAGAGGTGGTGGCGAGTGTAGGCTTAAAATTAGGGCTGCTTATGAAAAAAACAAATTATGAGATACAAATAGAAAGTGACAGTGGGAAATTGAGTCACAGGAGAGAGTGTGCGGTGATGGTTGCGTTTGGAGTTATAAGATCATTAGGTAAGGGAGAGACATTAACTCCTCCTTTGGGCTCATCAGTAGAACATACTCGAACTCAGGATTCGAAACCCGAGTCACTTGCATGTAGGGCGAGTACTCTGCCACTTAGCAACATAGAAGAAAGTCTATTGACTAACACTGAGTTCGGGTATGTTCTACTGATGCGTCCAAGGGAACGCGAACCTCGAGTCTAGGACTTCCGGTCTGTGATTTTCATGGGTTGTGTGGGTTGCGTCGCTGTCTGATTGTAGAAATAATAATAATAATAATAATATATATATATATATATATATATATATATATATATATATATATATATATATATATATATATATATATATATATATATATGTGTGTGTGTGTGTGTGTGTGTGTGGCAATATTATTATGCTAAAAAGAGACAATATTTATTAATCATGATGAATTAAGCATTAAAAAGATGAAAGGGCAGCTGACCGGTTTCGTACCTCGCTCAACAGAGCCAAATATCGAGATATCGTGTAAAAAAATATAATAAAGATGCTATGAGAATGATAGTGACGGAAAGGGGTAAAAAAGAAGAAAATGTTCAATCAAATAGAAACAACATTAAGCTCGAGGAGATTTTCTCTTTGCTTGCAAAGAGAAGGTCTCAATGACTTAACATAGATTGTGTCTAGGATCTTGAGATGGTAGTGCGACTCACTAAGAATGGAGAATAAGTCGACACTTAAATTAGAGGCACAGGTGGGGTTATTTATAAGATGTTCGGCTATCAACGAACGATAAGTATCATGTAAAACGTCCGTTGGTGAATAATTTGCATTGCAAATTTTTGTGGGCACGTGTTGTTTGACCTGGATGTCTAATCTTTGTGACGTCATCCCAACGTAGTGCATACTGCATATACATTTCAATAAATAAATAATGGAATTATTATGATGTGAGGGAAGGACATCTTTTCGAATAGAAGTCAAGATCGGTCGGGAGGAAAAACAACTCGTGTATTCGCAGCAAAATAACATTGTTGTACAGACAAAGAGATTTGTTTGGTGAATCTATCACTAATGTTACCAAGCCAAGATAGGCGGAGGTAAATAGGGCATCTGTCTACAGAAGCAGATTTGCTTTCGTAAAAATTTGATATTTTGGTTTTAATGGTACATTGTACAATGTCTAAAGGATAGCCATTGTTGAAGAGGGTCTTAGTGATGAATTTAATTTCTTCATCCAGCTTAGTCTTCGAACAAATCATTAAGGCCTCGCTATAATTCTCATAGCATCTTTATTATATTTTTTCACGATACCTCGATTTTTGGCTCTGTCAAGCGAGGTACGAAACCGCTCCGCTGTCCTTTCATCTTTTTAATTCATGATTAATAAATATTGTCGCTATTTAGCCATTATAAAGTTTTGTACTACAAATAAAATATTTATATATATATATATATATATATATATATATATATATATATATATATATATATATATATATAATGTGTGTACTATTGTGTTTAGTGCAAGAGAAATTACTAGAGTGCTCAATTACATGTAAAAAAGCTTGTATTTTTATTTAAAAAATCGCTACACATTAATTTGATGGTCCATCGATACTGTCGGTTTCATGGGAACATCGAAAACTCAGTTTGCTGTGTTTCTAAGGGATTCATATGGATCCCACTAAGATTTGCTATTCCATCGATTCATATTCACTGTCCATAGTGAATTTCAGCACCAGATTTTTGTCGCTGTTTGTCACGTAGATGAAACTGCTGTCAGTTGTTATTATTAAGCCGGTGGGCCTTCTGCATTTGAGCTCACAAAGATCGTGCCTCAGGATTGTCTGGTCTGTATGAAGTCCTCCACGTTGGTCGTAGCTATTTGTTAACTCACAAGATTTTTTTTTACTCCCGAGAACAACGAGGCTGAGCTGTTTCATGTGAGTCGCGCAAGTTTTGGCTCAGAACTCACAAAGCAATCGTGCTGAAGCAACGTCGTCACTCTCGGTCTATGGATTTGTGCTTCAGTGTCTTGCAACGCGCAGAGAAAGAGACGACCCGAGAACGACAGATCCTGATGCTGACTCCTCTTGGATTTTCACTAGAGCCCTGCTAACTAGGTAGCCTTGACATTACCACGTTGCCACTCTCCCTACCATGGGGAGAAGGGTGAGACCGTAGGAGGGGATGTTGTCGGTCGGGGCTTCTTCCGGTTGTTCCAGGGTGTGTACCTAACTTTATATGAATAGAGATCATTTATTTAATCTACAGAGAAGAGAAACATTTTTCTTTCTCGGTTTGTTATTTTACTCCAAATAATGCAATTGTTCACTAAATTACGTTAACAAACATTGTTATTCGCTCTGTGCATCATTCACAATAGATTTCTCTCCGAATATCGTCTGTTCCATCCACAGTTAAAATATTCGTTATACATCATCTAAATGGAATCACCCGGTTTACAATACGTTGAATGCAAATATGAATATCCGAAAAGAAAAATGAAGAAAAGGAAATAAAAAAAGAAGTCGCCATGAATTTCTATAAAATTCCGATTTCAAATCATTTCCTTTGTGAAGTTATTTGAATTGTGTTTCGAAAATAAATCAATGAGTCCAATGTTTTTTTTTAGCTATAAGTTTGCTTTATTTTGTTTTACGGCATATCAACCCTTTTGAGTGATTTAATGTTGCCTCCATTTATATTGGTAACAGGATATTATGCTTGAGGTTTATAATATATCTAAATGTTTAACAGATTTGGATAAATTTCTTTTATATGTGCATATTTCTTGAGTAAACAGTCTGCACTTGATTAGGTTTTCGAAGGGAAGTTTGGTTTATTGAACTTATAGATATGAGGTTTTTGAGTATAAACCCACCATTTTCAGAAAGGACAATATGATTTCTACTCTGATATATTTAAATAGTTTCTTCATCGTACCAACATTGTAGTGTTTTCATCGCATGGGAGAAAACTCAACACATTCTAACAAAAAGGTGTTTCACTGTTGTTGACACTTGACAAGTCGCACACATTGCTGGAACCTTCTGCTCAAGCAGGAATGAATGCATGACTTTTGTGTGGCCAATACGGAGTCGAGAGAGGATGACTTCCTCCCTTCCTGACTTTCTATAGCCCTGCCTCCATTCTCCTAAATCAGGTTGTATTGTGCTTCATCTAGACCAGGCTTAGCGTCCGGCCCGCCACCCTGCTATGCTTTATTATTGCAATCCGACCCACAAACCTCTCAGTAAAACTCATATCATTTTGTGGCATAGACGTAAAAGTAGGTTTCAATTAAGATTTACATTGGAATAAAAAAAAATGTATAAATATCAGCGAGCGATGATGCATGTATATTTCATTTTTCTTTAACTATTAATTTCAAATCCTTGGCCTGAGATAAAAATAGAAAAAGAGAAAGAGTGGGGGCAAAGAGGAAACGAGAGATGACGAAAGAGCATGACACATAGAACTTATATGAGGTGTGTCAAAACGAATGCTGGATCAACTTGCTACTTCACCCGTCATTATTTTTTATGATTTCAAAATGGCTCTTCGTCGGCGCCTTTTATAACATCACATACAGAAGTCTCTTGAGAAAAAAATCAGATTTGTAGAGTGTTCAATGCAATTTATGTAAACAAAATATAGTAATTCTGAGATTTCATTTTTCTCTCCGGCCCGCGATCTCCTTCCAAAAGTCTCACCCGGCCCTCACTCTGAAAAGGTTGCCCGCCCCTGATCTAGACTGACATTTTTTTGCTATAAATCGTTTATTGAATATTTTCATACTTCAATTCATGTTCATACGGACCATTTCAAGGGACCTTTTTCAATTAAATAGGTTTAGTTAATAACTATATGACCCATGACCGTATAGGCCAGTATTTTTTATACATACAATTAAAAATGTAATATCGCAACTTTGATATTACTTGATAATCATGTTTTTACAAGGATTACAAAGTATTTCACGAAGTCAGAATTCACTGTGATGTTATAACATACCATTTCAACCTTCCGTTCTCTCTGGTCTACCTCGCTCTTGTCTTTCTACTCTTTCTACTCTCTCTCCGTTTCTTTCTTTATTTTTCTTTTTATTATTTGCGGCATTCGCCTCCAACACTACTTCATTATCAGGAATAAAAAATGTGCATTCAGTAAATAACGAAACGACCTCTGACCTTTTAGGTCATTATTATTAAATACGTTGTTTACCGCCTATTTTCATGATTCAATAAATTTGACTATGAATCATTCTAAAAGAATTTTTTTTCAATTCCATATCTTTAGTTAATAACTAAACGACCCGTGAGCCGTTGGGTCAGTATTTATTACATATATTATTAAATACATAATATCTCAAATTTGGCATTGGTTGATAATCATGTTTGTACAAGGATTACAAAGTAAAAGTATTTCACAAAGTCAGAATACATTGGGATGTCATAATAGACCGTCCCTCTGTTCTCACTCTTTTCGTTCTTCACTTTCGCCTCTCTATCTCCTATTTCCTCTCTTTCATCTTTCCCCTCTCTCTCTCTTTCTTTTTTAAGTATGTATATCATTCCTTTACAGAGTGAAAGGGTTTCACAAAGTCAGAAAACATTGGGATGTCATAATAACCCCTCTCTATTTCGTCGTGCTCTCTATTCTCCCCTTTCTCTCCTTTTCCCTCTATCTCTCATCCCTTCCCTTTCTCTCTCTCTTTTTATTATGTCCGTCATTCCCCTCCTCCCACTATTTCTCGTCTCATTCACCATTTATTTACGTTATTCATCGTTCTTCACACCATCAAACACTTTCCTGATGACAAGCAAGCAAACAAAATGACAAAACTATCAGAGTTTTCATAGTATACTAAACCCCTAGGGATGTGGAAGTTCGCCTAATAGACGACCCGTGATCCGAATTGTATAATAAGGGATCCCTCCTCTCCCCCCTCTCGCTCTATCTGTATTTTTCTGATTGAATGGATGAAGTCGTAATTTTGTGACGTCATCCACTATCTCCTGTTAGTCTCCATCTCTCTTTTAATGAATGATCATCAAATGATGACGTCATGATTTGTGACGTTGTCCACGATGCCCGGTTATCCCCATCTTCATTTATTGAATGCTACAAATGACAGGCAAACATCTACACCAATAAGATATATTGGACAGGTTCAAAGATGATATAGATTATATATCTATCTATATTCTACTAAAAATATATAATCATTTTGTCGTCGTGCATAATTACTTACGTCATCAAAATGATGATGTCATCATTTTGTGGCGACAGCATTTTGATGACGTAATCAAGTATGCACAGAAAAACTAGATAATATACTTTAAGTAATATATAGATAGATATATATAATCTATATTATCATTGAACCTGTCCACTGATGTGTATGCGTGTATATGTTTGCTTGTCATCTTCAGGCTTAAAAACTACACGATAGAATTGCACCATATTTGGCACGAATAATCCTTAAGATATGGTCGATATGTTATAAGTGCAAGAACAAAGGGAAATAATACACACTTAAAGGTTACAAAACTAGTTGTCAGAATTGCACCTAATTTGGTATGAAGCACTCTTGTCAACATCATTTGAAAAACACATTGCTACTTCTGCTACTACTACTATTAGTATTTATACTACTACTACTACTACTACTACTACTACTACTACTACTACTACTACTACTACTACTACTACTACCTATAAATACTTATTGGTTCCAAAACTATTGTACAGAATTAAACAAGAGTTAGTGTGCATCAATCTTAACATAACATATTATAGATGGGTCAAAATTATACTACTACTACTACTACTACATCTGCTACTGCTACTACAACTACAACTGTTAGTACTACTGATAATAATAATAAAGTTAATATATAAGTCACAAAACTATTGAACATAGTTTAAAAACAAAATTGGTATGAAGCACGCTTGTCATAAAATGTCATAGACATTTAACATTTTAATACGACTCCCGAAATTGCTGAAATAAAATTACAACTATAACCAATAATAATAATAATAATAATAATAATAATAATAATAATAATAATAATAATAACAATAATAATAATAATAATAATAATAATAATAATAATAATAATATTCAAAATAATAATAAATGCAGAGGGGCCAAAGAAATGGCGTACGAAAATACATTCACATGAATACGTAAAGGACACTTGAAGAGAGAAACGGAATCGCTATTGACAACCGCACAAAACAACGTTACCAGAACGAACTACAAAAAATTTAAGACGGAGAAATCCTAAAGAAAACAGTAAATGCAGAATCTACGGACACAGAGACGAAACGGTAAACCGGATCATAAGTGAATGCATCCAAAGAAATACAAAAAAATAGATATGACTGGGTTGGAAGGTGATCCACTAAGCACTATGAAAATGAATCATGCATGTATAAATCAGGGCCATTATTTGAAAAATGAAAAGCATAAAATCCTATGGGGCATGAAAGTACGAAACAGACAAACTAAGTAAAGTAAGAAGACCGGACTTGATACTAGTTTACAAGAATGGAAAATAGTAGATGTTTTGTCCCCAGCAGGGTGAATAACGAAGCAAAAGGGAATATGAGACATGAATGAAATTACTGTAATACCAATAAGAACATAAGTCCGTCGTGAGACTGCATATTTACGCTTGACAACGCGAGGATTGCCCAACTTCTCCATATTGTATGAAGTATTCCCGAAGCATGGAAACGTTGATAACTCAAAAGCTATTTATCTGATGAGGCGGAAACATTGCATCATGGTTACTGTTATCAAAGAGTGTCAGATTCATATATAAAATTTGGAAAGATCAGAAGTTTAAATTCCGTCAAAATTTCGACCTTCACCGAACTTTTAATTTCAAGGTCATATATAATGCAAGATTTAATTGGCTACAATATGAGCCCGGTAGTCTAACCCTAACTCTAACCATAACCCAGTAGCGAGCATCTACGATGAATAGAACCAAAGTTATTTGCAAAAGTATGAAAAAAAAAATCCTCGAGAGCGAAAACCAACTCGCAATATCAGAAAGAGTTAATTAATCATAGATAAACTGAAAAAGATAAAAACTGCGTAAACAAAACCAGAAATAAAGAACATCACGCAAAACCGAAAGAACTGTAACTACCAGAATAGATAAGAAAATAGCACCTTTCAGACCTCCACTGGAAGGCCACGAAGAAAATACTAAGGTTCCAGAGAGAAATAAAAGAGTCGTAACAGCAAAAAATCAATTATAAACGACTGTTGTGAGAACAAAAAGTCATTTGCAATAGTTACCGAAAGACTCTTCGTACGAGACTTGTTGTTCCCCAGACTCTAGGGAACACCACCTTCTGTTGTAATGACCCGTGTGAGAACTCATAATGAGTAAATAATAATACTTGTTCGCTTTGTAGTAATTTTAGTGTTATATATATATATATATATATATATATATATATATATATATATATATATGTATATTTATATATATTTATATATATATTTATATATATATATATATTTATATATATATTCATATTCATATATATATATTTATATATATATATATATTTATATATATTCATATTCATATATATATTTATATATATATTTATATATATTCATATATATATATATTTATATATATATATATTATATAGATATATATTAATATATATATATTCATATATATATATATATATATTCATATATATATATATTTAATTATATATATATATATATATTTAATTATATATAATTAAATATATATATATATATATATATATATATATATATATATATATATATATATATATATATATATATATACATATATATATATATATACATATATATATATTTATAATAATGGTAATAATCCAAGTAGTAATTCAAAGAATTTCAACCGGGTTTATAAAAAGTGCTCAATATCAAATAGAGCTTTATATATGATTATTTTTATTTACACAGACATGTACAAAATCTGCGACACTGGCATGCCGATGTTATCGATCAACAGTTATTATAAACTGAGATCTCATCAGGCAGAGTTAGAATCCGATCTTGACCTCAGATCATATTTGAAGAGAATCTCCAAATATGATCAGAGGTTAAGATCGGATTGTAACTCTACCTGATGAGATCTCAGTTTATAATAACTGTTGATCGATAACATCGGCATGCCAGTGTCGCAGATTTTGTACATGTCTGTGTAAATAAAAATAATCATATATATATATATATATATATATATATATATATATATATATATATATATATATATATATATATATTTATATATATATATTTAATTATATATATATATATATATTTATATATATATATTTTATTATATATATATATATTTATATATATTTATATTTATATTTAATTATATATATATATTTATATATATTTAATTATATATATATATATACATAGAGAGAGAGAGAGAGAGAGAGAGAGAGAGAGAGAGAGAGAGAGAGAATCAAATATAAACTAAAATTAAACTTTTAGTTGATAGAACCTATAGTGAAATGGTTTAAGCTCAATATACGATATATATATATATATATATATATATATATATATATATATATATATACATCCAATGTGTAAAAAGTAAGAAGTACAATAAACAAATTAACAAAATTACAGGAGTATTTTCGTTTAAATATTGAAGTGAAATTGTGTACATTTCAATATCATTTAAATAAATAACTTAATAAATAAACAAATCGAAAAAAATGAATAAATATATGAACAAGTAATTAAAAAAAAATAGTCAGAGAAGTAAAAGAATTAAAGGGTGGGGGAGGTTGAAAAGAAGGAGAATAATGAGTAAGAAGGCGACGGCGATAGAAGAAGAAGAAGAAGAAGAAGAAGAAGAAGAAGAAGAAAGAGAAGAAGAACGAGAAGAAGAAGAAAAAGAAAACGGGGAATATTAATAAAAAATGAGAAGTAGTAGGAGGAGGAGGAGGTGGATGACGACAGAAAAAAAGAACGAAGAAGAAAAACAAAGAAAGAGAAGAAAGTTGATTTCGTGTCACGTGATTGTTTGGGGATTCATAATTTGTCGTCTAATTTTCAGTTGTGAGACATTTTTTTCTGTTAAACAAAAAATAAATGTCTAACAAGTGAAAATAAAAAAAATAAATGCCGTCTTCTTTCATTGGAAATAAAACTCTGGATATTTTTGTTAATTGCTTTCCAGTTGGGTCGGAATCACTTCCTTAATCTGGGAAGAGTAATAAAAAGAAAAAACAATCAAACTTTCTTCGCAGCAGACGACATTTTCACGGACAAAAATGTAAGTTAAAAAAATCTGTTTTCAACAAAAGAACAGCACAAATATTTGTTTTATTTGTTTAAAATATGAAAATTATGTTTTTTTCTTTCAATTTTTATTTTTTAATAATTGATAAATTTCATTTATGACAGATAAACTCGTAAATATTGCATTAGAAAAAGAAACGCAAACTTTTCTATTTTAAAAAACTTTGAACAAAAAAATGAAAATAAAATAATAATGAAATGAAAATAAAAATGGAATCAAAATAATATTCCAAGTATCAACCTGTGAATACGTCCCACACTGTAGCTATTCACTGTGTTATATCACCCCTTTTCTTCTCTTATTCTAAAATGTGCGGTACTCTTATAGATGATGCACCGCGTTTCCGTGACTTCGCGTCGTAAACGTTCGGGCAGGTCTCGGAAGCGCCGGAGAATTAACGAGGCGAAGACTGCCAAACGATAAATTGGAGACTGGCAGACGGTAAATTCAGACGAAGAAAATCAACGTAAAATACATATATAAAAATAAAGAACGGACAAACCATAGCTAAACAATTGTTATTAATTAAATGTTTATTTATTTTTATGTATCAATTTTCAGTATTTACTTCAACAGTGTTCGATACGTGAGTAGAGCTAGGTAGTAAGCTATGAAAATATATTTATGGCAATTAAGCTACACAGAGCTTAATATATAAATAAAGAGAAATACATTTGTATCTCTTCCTTGGCAAACAAAAAAGATCTGTCCAACGGACAAATTAAAATGTATACATCTGTTGTCAATATATTATGATCTTACAAACGTACTAACGACTCTCTGAAAACTGACTATTATATATATATATATATATATATATATATATATATATATAGATATATATATTGTAACACCGGCCGTTCTTACACAGGAGAAACAACACCGGCTGTCACTATAAATAGTGCGAGTCCCCAGAGACACAGAGAAGACAAAGCATAGTCTTGTAACTGTCTAGCCAAGTGCTAGTCACTTTCTTACTTTGTTAATACACTTGTTAAACCAACCCTCGACTTGACTTCCTTTATTTATTATTTACTGTTGCACAACTTCACAACACACACACATATATATATATATTATATATATATATATATATATATATATATATATATATATATATATATATATATATTGTTGAATATAAGAGACAATTCATGTCTAGATATCCTTTGGTAGATCCTTTCAATAGTCCGAATCAGGATCTTAATTTCGGAGGGGAATTGGCTGATGAATTTGCCATAGTTTGGATTTGTCTCCCAAGTACTTTCAGACCCATCCGGGTTCACTTTCAGGGGAATGAGGTTATACAGGTATAGACTTGGTAGACAAATCCAAACTATGACAAATTAATCGGCCAATTCCCTTCCGAAACTAAGATCCTAATTCGGACTATTGAAAGGATCTACCAAAAGATATCTAGACATGAGTTGTCTCATATATTTAACAATACTTGCCAGCAAAGAAGATGCCGCCTATATATTTATATATATATATATATATATATATATATATATATATATATATATATATATATATATATATATATTAGCCTAAAGATCCCCCCGGTGGATGAAACGCGGGAACCTTAGTGTAGCTTAATTGACATAAATATATTTTCATAACTCACTATATGTATATATATATATAGTCATTTTTCGGATAATCGTCAGTACGTTTGTAAGATCATAATATATTGACTACATATGTTAATATACCGTACTATACGATTAGACATTTATATACCTGCGGTTTCAGGAGTGGGGTATGAGATATTCTGCCCGATGGACAAAGGAATAACATTCGCTTCGTTCAATAGTCAACTTTATAATTGCGAAGCATTCAGGACAGTAGAAATGTTCACAGAATTGAAATCAATGTCTAATATATTATTGTATAGAATCACACACATCTCTCTCTCTCTCTCTCTCTCTCTCTCTCTCTCTATATATATATATATATATATATATATATATATATATATATATATAGGTACGTGCAAAATCAATGGCCGATACGCAAAATGTAAAAACATTTTGACCCTCCCTTCACTTAAAAATTCACTAAAATTCAGAAACTTAACCAATTTTAATTAAATTTTCAATATTTATTAATCAACAATCACGGAATATAATGAAATCATTATTATTTTTATAAATCTTAGTGAAAATGTATTATTTTTAAAAACAAAATACACCTTTTCTAAAGTTATATTTTTATATATTAATAAAAAAATGCATGAATTTTTAAAATGTTTTTTATGAAAATAAAGCATTGTAGATGTTAACAATTAAAAATCAAAAAAAATATTTCGTATATATTACGAAAAAGGCCCATGAATACCGTGTTAATAAAATCACTATAACTCGAAGAAATTTTTTTTTGAATTAGCGATATTATTATTGAATTAATTATTAAATTATTTAATCAATATTTTCATAAAAAAATAATATAATTGAAAAAATATTTCATGTGATTTGAATGATTAGAGTTTCTGGGAAAATCAAAATGCGACATAATTATATTTTCCTTTCATACATGAACGTGTCATCATCAGCGCAAGATTCTTTTTATAATCTTGAAAATAAACAAAAAAATACAAATTTGAGACTCAAGAAAATAACGAAAAAAAGAATTTAAAAATTCAATAATTTCTACTAACGATCGATTTGAAGCGCTATGGAAGCCACATTCTGTAATAAACAGGTGCGATTAGACCTCCCACCACTCACTCACACTACTCCCTTCAAAATTTTATTTTCAGAGATTCAACAATTTCGTTAATTTCACAATTCATCGTCATTTATTTGGAAAGATAAAACGTAAGTTTGTATTTTCTTTGTCATTTTTTTCATTAATAAATATTATTTAAAAAGTTTAAAGCAATTATTATAGAATTCAAATATGACATTTTCTTTCAAAATTTAATTCTATTTATTTATTAATAAATATTTTTTTAATGTTTTAACTTTTTTTTCCAATGAATATTGTCAGTGTAGTCATTGACTTTAATTGACTTTTTAACACTTAAAATAAAAAATACTCTTAGCTGTATTTTAAAAGAATTAATGTAATCTATCGTTACGACACATGTAACAAATTTTTACATGTGTCGTTACAATAAATTAGTTATTGATTCTTTAAGAATTAATGTAATTTTAAATTACATTAATTATTAAAGAATAAATCGAGTAATGTTCAAGATTTTAATCAATCATCATGTAAAAATAATTAATAAAATTGACGCAGTTCGTAACGTAAAAATTAAAAACAAAACTATTACGGCAGTTTGAGCCTTCCATACTTTGAGATTTTGTAGCCGTAGTCTCTGTTTACATTTACAAGACTGGCTCCGGACATGTTTTAGCTAACTTACACTTTTTAATGGAATAATTAAGCAATCTTTAGTAAAAAAATAGAGGTAGATTCTTTTGTAATTCACTAGCTTAAGACTTTAGTTTAATAATTATTTTCGAAACAGTTCCAGAAAACTGATATTTACTTTTCCAGCGATTTTTAAACATGTTTTATTGAATCTTCAGTTTTAACGGATTTTTCGCTGTTTTGATAACATTTTTAATTCTATCTTTTTTTTAAACGTAAATATACATTTGTTTCCTTTTATATATTAACATTATGCTTTCATCATTCAAACACAATCAAAAGTTAAACGAAAACAGCTTAAAAAAATTAAGAAAAGACACTTTTAAGAACGAGAGTCAGTAAAAAGCGGTGGCCATTTTTGAACGTACCTATATATATATATATAGCTCTGAGTAATAATTCCAGACTGTGGTCTAACTTCAAATCTGTCATCGTATTGGCGGGGGAGGGGGCATTGTGACTGTTATCTACTTTCTGTAGTGTGTGTGCTTTTTGTTTTGTTTTTGTCTGTTGTTTTGTTTTCTTCGCCACAAACTCTGTAGCGAATATAACACTTTATATGTTTTTAATTTAGGTCTCTGAAAAACCGAGAAAATAAGATTCATGGTTGCATTGTATTCGTTAAGAAACAATTGTTAGACCACAAGCAATTCTGCCATGGAAAAATAAATGTAAATTTAATTAATTACTGAATGTTTTGTCATTTGAATATAAATAATTACCATATATATATATATATATATATATATATATATATATATATATATATATATATATATATATATATATATATATATATATTATTAGTATTATTATTATTATTTCATGTATCCACATAAAATGTTATAAATAGATATAATATTTTATGTATCGATTTTAAGTATTTAAGTAAACAATGCTAAATACGTGATTAGAGCTAGGAAGTAATTTATGAAAATATATTTATGCCATAAATATATAAATATATTTTATAACTTACTATATATACATATATATATATATATATATATATATATATATATATATATATATATATATATACACACACACATATATATATATATATACATACACATATATGTATATATATATATATATATATATATATATATATACATACACATATATGTCTATATAAACATATATATATATACATACACATATATGTATATATATACATACATATATATACATACACATATATGTATATATATACATACATATATATACATATATATATATATATATATATATATATATATATATATATATATATATATAGTGAAATGTTCGGTATTGGGGATGTAGCATAGATATAGGAAATAATGAAGTAATAAAAAAGGAAAGTTATATATTACAAGTTAATTATTGGGTGTTTAAAAAAGAAATATAATAAAATAACCTTTTAACCCATCGATTTTCAAAGAATTACTATATATATATATATATATATATATATATATATACATATATATATATATATATATATATATATATATATATATATATATATATATATATATATTGAGTCAGACGTAGTTGTTATCTATTTTTCAAAAAGAAAACAGATTTGAAAATAGTAAAACTGAATGTTTTCCAATTTCTTTACCGCTTGGTGACAGCGATGCAGCGTCCCTCGAGCGTTCACAACAATTAAAATAAATTGGTTTAAATATGTCTGACTATATCGATCGGTGAGTCTGCCAACAGATACTAAGTGAAAAAATTAAAACAACAACAAAAAATCACCAAAATCAGACGCATGGAAACAAGTACATTTAAATTAAAAAAAAAACAAAAAAAACAAAAGAACGTTGAGAGAGAGAGAGAGAGAGAGAGAGAGAGAGAGAGAGAGAGGGGGGGAAAAGATGGGGGGGTACACAAACGTTACCCAGCATGGACTGTAAGAGAGACACAGGGATTCAATGAAAGCATCTGATGTTTCTCTGGAAGCATAACGACATAGATTTGTAATAATGAGAAATATATACACAAAACAGAATTACATCTGGAACGATCGTCTATATACAGGGTGGGCCAAAATAAGGGTCCTATCTTTAAATTTGAATAACTTGAATTTGAATAACTTCCACAAAATAAAAGTTAAACTCACCAAACTTTATGTGTGTGTAGACTGACCCTTCCGAGATTTTTTGAAATAAACAAAACAAATTTTAGCCGAAAAACACTTCTTAAAACTTACAAAAACTAAAGTATTGTTTTTTACACTGTTTTGAGTTTTTTAAGCAAAAATAATGTTTTCTAAATGAGGGTACGTTCCTTAGGGCTAATACGGCTCATGCTTGCTTCGGAAGGGGTCCTTTACTTATTCTAAAAAAAAAAAATTTTTTAAAATCAATAAATAAAAAAGTTATGAATTTTTAAAAATAGGACCCTTATTTTTGCCCACCCTATATTAAACTCTTTGTGATTACATGTCTATTTAAAGATGGTATGCTTTTGTTTACTGATAAACTTTCTTTGCTGGTCCTGGTAGTGAGGACTTTCTTATTTCGTGCTGATTCTTGTTGAAGGATAATCATCTCTTATTACATGAAGACAATTATATAAAGAAACTAGCTATCCCCACCCAGCGTTTCCCGGTATGCAGTGACGTCACTTTATTTTTAAAATTTTTTTATTCGTTTACACATTTTTAAACTTAAGGTAGAGAACACATATTCTAGACAGTAGAAAGTGGACCATTGGTTTACTTTCGGCAGCTTCGTAACTCTTGCTTCCCTTATTGTGTCCTTTAGTCCTCACAATCCATGAGCGATTTTTCTGACAAAGGGGAAAGAATTGCTGTTTTCTGGGGCGGAATCTATCCATCTAACACTTATCGTTGGCTAGTCTTTGACCTTGAAGTAGTATTTTTTTAGCTCCTTACATCAAGTGGTTTCATGCCTTGTCTCAGCGATTTCCATAAAAGAAAGAAAATATTCTTCTATTTAAAATGAGTTATCCCCATTGCTGATTTTTTGTTTTAGGTGATTATTTAAAAATGTTTTATATTAACAGTCGTCTGGGGCGGAAGTAGCGAAGTACGTTATTATGTTTCCATTGGTTAGGAGCAAAGTGTAGTATCTGTTCTGATACTACACTTCGTCTTTTCTGTCCCCGGTCAATGATAAAGAAATCCTGGATTTTCCCCACATTAAAAATCGACTTTGTATCTAACTCTGCCCTCGTGAGGAGGCAAGTAAATAGAAACATGGGTAAAAAATTACAAATGAAAATTGTCTAGTCAGAAGCAAAGTTTTATTTCTCAGTGTAAATGCTAGTTGGGTCTGATTTTGAAAATCTGACAATATTTATTTACATGTATTTTGTCTGTTGTCTTCTCTTACCTAAAATAAGAAGGCCAATGTTCGCAGGGTGACGATCGAGTCCCCCAGTTTGACTACCAAAAAATCCCCGGTCGATCATGACGCTTTGATCTTTCTTCTGAGCCCCACGGCTTTTATATTTGTTTGGCGTCATTTTTTCATGGTTTTGTTGGTGTATGCGATGACACCAGGTCCAGGCTTATTTGACCTATTATCCGGTCACATGAATAGATTTGATGTATCTCATATGCAAAAATAATTTCACTATTACACACAGTGTACGTGTTAGATGATTACAATAAATAATGTTTGCCAGTAATACATCACTCAACAAGTCCAGGGCCTGGCACATTAATAGCGTAAACAAAAAAAGATCGATATGATTTTTATAAAGTACTAACCTTCAAATGGTACGTGTCAAAATTTGATCATAATCGGATTATTAGTTTACAAATTACAGTTGTTTAAGTGAATTGGCTACTGTTGGAAATTTGCCAAAAAATAGAAAAAGCCGAATTTCGTGTGTTGATAAAAAATTGCTTTGTAATAGGAAAAAAAACAAACTGTCCAATAAAAGAAATGGCTTCATAGTGTTTCAATGGCTTATAACTCGGAAATAAGCGTTTCCGGACCTATATCCACATATAAAACTATAATTCCGAAGTTATGTCATCAATTTTCCAAACATCCTGTATACGGAATCCAAGAATAGATAGGAAATTAGGATAAAAAGAAAAGAAACTGTAAAAACAAAAACAAAAATTGAAAATATAAAGAAAAGAAAATAAAAAGAGAGAGGGAAAGAAAGAAAGAAAGAAAAAAAACGAAAGAGAGAGAAAGAGAAAAAAGAAAAGAAAAGAGAGATAGAAAAAAAAATAAAGAAGAAAAGAGAGATAGAAAGAAAGAAAAAGAAAGAGAGAGATATGGAAAGAAAGAAAAGAAACCAAGAGAGATAGAAATAGAAAAAAGAATAGAAAACGAACGAGAGAGAGAGAGGTAAAAAGAAAGAGAGAGAGAGAGAGAGAGAAAGAGAAAGAAAAGAACACGAAAGAGAGTGAGAGAGAGAGAGAGAGAGAGAGAAAAATGAAAACGAAAGAGAGAGAAAAAGAGAGAAATGGAAAGAGTAATATAAGAAAAAAAGAGAAAAAAAGAGAAAGAAAATAAAATCAAACAGAGGGAGAGAGAAAGAGAGAGATTGAAAGAGTAAAATAAGAAAAGAAAAAGAAAGAGAGAGAGAGAGAGAGAAAAAGAAAGGAAAACGAAAGAGAGAGAGAGATAGAAAGGAAGAAAACGAAAGCTAAAGAGAGAGACAGAAAGAGAAAAAGAGAAAGAGAAAGAGAAAGAGAAAGAGAAAAAGAAAAAGAGAAAGAGAAAGAGAAAGAGAAAAAGAGAAAGAGAAAAAGAAAAAGAGAAAGAGAAAGAGAAAGAGAAAAAGAGAAAGAGAAAGAGAAAGAGAAAGAGAAAAAGAGAAAGAGCAAGAGAAATATGGAAAAAGTAAAATAAGAAAAGAAAACAAAGAAGTAAAAAAAAAAAAATGGAGGAATGAGCCAATTGCATTAATGTTTCTCTGAAACAATTAGCTCGTTGGGAATGGCATGTCTAGTAATTTGCCGCGATTGGATCTCGTCTATAATTACACCATGAAATAATTGTATTGGTTTATGCGGTGAAAGCAAAAACGGGGAAAAACAATGGAATATAAACGGATTTATCTTTGCAGAGTCCAAACGAGCTTCAGCGGCTCTGGAAGATTCCTTTACCAAAAATAACTGATATCTTTTTTCAAGGTCAAAATATGCGCTTCTCAAGAGCAAGAACTTTTTTAGGGGTTTGAACCGAGTTGTTTGATTTTTGCTAAAAGTCCAGAATAGTTAACAATCGATAACACATACATCTTCCAAAACAACAACACATAGTTTATATCAAATTCTTTATGAAACCAGCTAAGTTTTTAACGTTTCTAACGTTTTTTATTTCACACTTTTCCTTCTATAAAAGTTGTCTTCTCGACAATAGACATTTAATGGCGACCACAACATGCCTAATTTTTTTCTTATTTACTTGCCTCCCCACGAGGACAGAGTTAGACACAAGGTCGGTTTTTAATGTGGGGAAAATCGAGTTCCCCCAAAAGTGGCACTCTGCATTGAAACAAAACTAAAAATTGTCTCAGTCTAGAATTACTTCTCATTCAATAACCGAAGACAGAAAAGATGAAGTGTAGTATCAGAACAGATACTACACTTTGCTCCTAGCCAAAACGTCGATTGTCGAGAAGAGAGATTTTATGGAAGAAAAAGTGTGAAATAAAAAGTATTATAAACGTTGATTAAGTAGAGAATTTCATTCTAATGAGTTTGATATAAATTATGTGTTATTGTTTTATTTTTGCTTAACGAGTTATCAAGTGTAAACTATTCTTGACTTTAAGCGGATCATTTTTTTTTCTGAAAAGTGGCAAATCTTTTTTGCTACCACAACCTATAAACGGTTAGAAGGCACCCGGCGTTGTTCAGGATGAATGATGATCTTTGAGTACTCATTACTCCAGCCATGACGCTAATATTACAATTTTTATTTCTATTTTTATTAACTTGTTATATTTTTTATTCTTAACTTATAAATAAAATAAAGTAAGATGTCGCTTTTCTTGATCATGGAAGTTCGGCGCGAACGCAGACCCCATGTTACTATGGTAAACAAAAGCTAATATAAAATAAATACTACTATTGGATTCCTGATAAAAATTTACTCGAGAAAAGTTTTGTTTGATCATAGCATAGGATTTGTTTTCAATTGCATCAGCATGTCATAATGGTTTGGATGTTCACCTATGGGCCGGGAGACCAGCGTTCAATCCTAGGTCGAGTCATATCAAAGACTCAAAAATGGTAGTTGATGCATTCTTGCTAAAAACTCAGTATTATAAGGTAAGGATCAAGGATAAGTGAAGCAATCTAGGAAAAAAGTGGCGCCCCCCCTACATCTGTGTATAGTAGTTAATGAAAAGGGAATCATCGGGTCGTCCTCGACTACGGTGAATCAATTTATTTTGAAAGAGAGACAAATATTTTGTGCCAATCCGGAGTGTCTTATTTTGGAGAGCTGGATTTTGCTCACATTAAAAACTGACCTTGTGTCTAACTTCCCCTGTGGGTAGGTAAATAAATAAGCACACATATTATCGATGTACAGTCTGGAAAAGGAATTAACCCAAAGCTACTTTGATTTATAGCAAAAGCCGTCCCAACATACATTTTTTAGCGTAATAGAAAACCCTTATCCTCGAGCGGCTTTTGGCCTTGATAAGTAGTGACCCCTTTGTGAAAACAATTAAAACAAAGTAAAAATTTAATAATTTTATCATTTTGTTTTTTTATGGTGCAGGAACAAAATAAGTGACAAAGCTCCCACCCCCTTCATGTTAAGAATGAGTTTTATTATTTAGAATGGAAGGGGGTTTTGTCAATTATTCGGTATCTTTACTTTTTTGTTTTGTTTTAAGGAGAGTAGAAAGTAGACCTTTAATTTACTTTCGACCGCCTCGTAACTCTCGCTTCCATTATTTCGTCTTTTAGTCCTCACATTCTATGAGCGATGTTTCTGACAGAGGGAGAAACATTTCTGTTTTCTGTGTTTGAATCTGTCCGTCTAATACTTATCGTTGGCTAGTTTTTGACCTTGAAGTAGTAATTTTTAGATCCTTACATCAAGTGGCTTCATGCCTTGTCTGGAGCGATTTCCATATAAAAAGAAGGGACTGTAAGTTATATCAAGTAAATTATGTAAATTAAACAAACAATGGTTCTATGCGAACCCAAATAGGCAGGATGAGATAATAGGCATTCTTGTAGGCAATTGTATATGGAAAGAAACAACCCAATTCTACGTGGTATAATCAGCAGAGAAAGGAATCCTTTCTCTCACTGATTCCAAACGGCTGAGATGGGTTGTCTTAATCTAATAAAATAGGTGTCCAACTACGTTATTACTTATCCATTGCTGGAGGAAGATATAAACTAATCCTTGTCCATGTGCAGCTGTCTTAAAGGAATCGGCCTCCCCGAAAGATGTCGAACTACGTCTATTTATACCGCGTCTCAACAGCCAGTAACATATTATATCAATACCGTTACACTGTTTCGGGAATGTGTAGCGTTATGTAACATAGATGCAGATGTTTAAAAATAAGGTTAGAATTGGAAATTTCCACGTAATTTAAAATTAAATAGATAGTGGGATTTTTCAGTAGAAGTTGAGTTAGAGTCACGTGTAAAATACATTACTTCATGGACGAGAAGTCACTAGTGAGACGGGGCAAATAAGCAGTTTATATCTTTCTCTTTTTACTCAAGTGCGGTCGTTTTTTTTAATATCTTCTCCTTTCCCATGGGGTGGGTATGGACCAGTATGTGTGTATGCATGTATACTGCAATGAAAGGAATAACACCTTAAAAAGATTGTGCTGTGTTTTATTGATAACGTTTACGAAAGCTGGTATCAAAAAGAAGACTAGAGAGAGAGAGAGAGAGAGAGAGAGAAAGAGAGAGAGAGAGTGTGTGAGAGAGAGAGAGAGAGAGAGAGAGTGACTCGTTGGCACATCTCGTCTACACAACAGGACTCTGACTATCTACGTGATGAGCCCCCGTCCAGATCAATCGGTCCCCTTAGTGCTTCATATGTTATTTTGGTCCTTTTCAAGAGACTGGTATATCTTTGAAGAAAGGAAAGACAACTATGTTAACGTGAATCTAGATGTTATTACTGAACAACATGACCTCACGTGTTCCTAAACGTGTTCGTCTGGATCATCTTCATATAAGAAATAGAGGGTCTTCGCCTCTCATAACTTTCAGGACCTTACATGACGCGTAAGGTATCTAAAATTCTGGTCTCACTGTCTCCTCCTCCCCCCTTCTTTCTTCATCCCCCTCTTTCTTTCTCTTCTTCCCTTTTCCTTTTTCCCTCTCTTCTATCTGTTCCTCTCTTCTCTCTCTTTTCCCCCCTCTCTTTTAATTTTTGATATTATCCAATTCCTCTCACCATTTATTTTATAATTCGTTCATTATTTTAAGCAATTCGACACACTTTTTATCTATACATAAATGTTATTCTTCTTCCGCTCTCTATCTCCCCTCTATCTCCCCTCTTCCTCATCTACCTCCCCTCTATTTCGAAATTCAAAAAGGTTTTCATAAATATTTCGAAATCCCAAATATTTATAAAAACATTTTTGAATTTCCAAATATTTATGAAACTCTAATGTGATATGATGATATACGCTTTCTCACTTCTGTCTCTCTGTCTTCTCCCCTCTCTCTTCCTTCTACTCCCTCTCTATATTTCTCTTCTTCCCCTCTCTTTCTCTCTCTTTCTCTTCGTCCCCTCTCTTTCTTTCTCTCTCCTCCTCTCCTCTCTCTTTTCTTTCACACTCTTTTAATCTTTGACATTATCCAATTCCTCTCACCATTTCTCTTATCATTTGCCCTTTATTTAAGTTATTCGCCCTTCCTCCCACCATCCAAAACGTTCATGTACAGATAAAAAGTGTGCACGATGACATCACAGTTGTACTAGTACATAGATTCATCAAAGTGTCGAGCAAAAACAAAAACGAGAATGTGTTGATAGATAAAAAATGATTTAATGTTTCTCAATAATTCAGAAACGTTATATCAAATCGGTACAGACCCGAATTAACACGAGAATGGAAACGAATCGACACTCTTTTCGTTTCCCAAACACCTCACACATTTTAAATTCTAACGACATTGGCTCGTTGGAAAAAAAGAACAAAAACCTTTCCACAATTCACCAATAAGATCCATTGTCATAATACACTTGAAGAAGGTCGGAGGTTATATCGACCGAAAAGTTGTGAGAAGAAACCCCAATGATACAAATGGAAACGACTCGACGTTCTTTCCGTTTCACAAACACATCACACATTTTGAATTCTAACGACATTGGCCAGCTGGAAAAAAAGAACAAAAACATTCTTTTCATCAATCACCAATAAGAGCCAGTGTCAAGATACACCTCGTCGATGTCGGTGGTTACATCGGCCGAAACGTTGTGAGAATAACACCCAGATGAGAACAGTAGTCAGAACAATAAAAATAATAGATACAAATGATTTGTTTAAATCATCGTTTGGCAAATACGAAAAGCAAATAAGATCGTCGACAAGAAATTCTTGTAAGCAGACAAACCTGATAGATGATGCACGTATTTGTGTACGTGAATAAATAGTGGAACTC
>OY744541.1:83376908-83394408 GCA_963556195.1 Sepiola atlantica
TTTCTAGTTTTAATGTAAATTGCTTCAAGAATTTCTAATACTTTTATGTGGTATACACCACAATACCAACACTTTGACCAAAATACTAAAGGGACTATTAACATTTTTTTAAACATCTTGTAAAAATGTCTCATCCAACAAAAAAATTTCTGTATTATTTAAATTTGCCTAAATAAAAATAAAAAATAATTTTATATTTACTTAAAAATTTTTTTTTTTAAAGTAATAATAAAAAAATAATATTTACTTAAAAAGTATATATATATATATATATATATATATATATATATATATAAGTAAAAAATGAGAAAAAAGATTGTAAAAATACAATATTTATTAATTCCTCAGTTGCTCAAAACATTGTTTAAAATAAAAGAAATGTATTTTTCCTTCCTTAAGCCATGGCTTTTCAAAGAATGAAATCTTATCGTCAGAAGAATACAAAGAGATTAGTTGGTAGGGGAATTACCAAAAGTCATAATTTTAAAATATATAAATACAAATATATGAAAAACTTCACCGTGTAAGGCGTCATGAAAATTGTAGAAGCAGGTTCAAAAGCGGAAAATCCAGGAATGGTTGGCGTAAAAAATTGTAAAATTTGTTGAACTTTGGAGAAGTCAAACCATTAAAGGCCCAAGTAATCCGGTTGGAAGAGGTTGCAATGTAAAAGTTTAGGATGTAAATTGTGCATTACATTTGACAGTTTCCATACTTTCTATATTTGTATTTATAAATTTGAATAGTACTTTTTAAATATATTTTCACGAAAAAAATAATTTAAAGTGTAGTATCTGTTCTGATACTACATTTTATCCTTTCTGTCTTTTGTCTTTTCTGTCCTCGGTCAGTGAAGAAGAAATTTTTCTAGATTGAAACAATTGAAATTTTTGTCCCAATTAAGTGGACTCCTTTTTGGAAGCTGGATTTCTCCACATTAAAATTGACCTTGTGTCTAACTCTACCCTCGTGAAGAGGCAAGTAAATAAGAACACATGTAATTACATACGTCGTAACCAACCATATTTTTTACAAAACAAATAGGTTGATATTATAACTTTTAAAAAGTATGATCGGCTTCGCTTGACTTTGCATGTTTAAAAAAAAAATAGTTTCTATGAAGTAAAATTGCTTTCAGATTGTTCACAATCAAAATAATAAAACGAATTTTAGTCTCTAAAATCCATGAAACAACACAATGTTTATTTAGTTTAATGCCGCAAAAATACAACTTTTTTAATTAATGAATTCTTGTTTTTGTTTTATTAATTAATATTGAATAAGTTCAGTTTTAATGTAAATCAGATCGTCTTCCTTTCTTTTCTTTTTTATTGCATTTTTTTGTCGTTTTCTAATATATTTTAGAAAAGCTACCATTCATTATCGACAGCCTGACTTTTCGACATGTTTCGCTCGTACCAAAATGTATGACGTTATTTTCGATCGAACAGGCCTTCTAAACGAGGTCGTTACTTGACACACCCGTCCGTGTCGTTAACCGCTAGGCCACCGTACCCTCCTGAAAATCTCGAAAATGCTTTATTTTCAGAGACTTTTTAAAAGAAATTTGATTCTATTGTTGGCTTTGGTTTCTCTTGATATATTTCTAGTTAGAAAGTTAGGCATCACATGAAGGTTGCCAACATCCTAAGTGAAACTGTATACGAACGTGGCACACCCAGGTTGTCCGTCCGTGTCGTTAAACACTGAACCACCGTCACCCCACCGCTTGCTACAAAAATATCTGAATCAATAAAAAGGAAATATAGCCTTGTTTTAGAAATTAAAACATAGGACAAAAAATCGCAATATGTGACCAGGGCTGGGAGCAACACCGGAAGTCTCTGCTAGTGTTAACTATCATCTTTTTACGCCATTTGTACTCCTTTCTGTTGTAATTTTCGCATGGCTTTCTTCCGACATTTTCCGCATACCTGCCATGTTCATTACTTTCTCTGACGTTTTTATTATCTGAACGTCTTCGTTTTACATTTGTTTTGTTTTGAAGCCCAACAAACGAGGCTGAATTTACTAATCAGAATGCAGACATGGAGTTTCGCTGCTTTTACACGTTCAATTTGGTTGCGTTTTATTTCTTTCATTAGACAGGAAATTAAACCAGCGCCGATAGTTCGAATCTGAAACAACAAATAGTGAACCACGTCAGACGCAAACGTGTTGATGTGGATACCGATACGAATCTGTCTTTTCATTTAGTTTTATTTTCCGTCCATCTGTCTGTTAGGATTTTCATATCTACATAGCTATCGATGTTCATATATATATATATATATATATATATATATATATATATATATATATATATATATATATATGCTTTTTTTTATTCATAGACATGTACAAAATCTGCAATACTGGCATGTCGACGTTATCGATCAACAGCTATATATATATATATATATATATATATATATATATATATATATATATATATATATATATATATATATATATATATACATACATATATATATATATATATATATATATATATATATATATATATATGTGTGATTATTTAATTCATACAGACATGTACGAAATGTGCGACACTGGGATGTCGATGTTATCGATCTACAGCTGTTAAAAACTAAGATCTCATTAAGCAGAATTAGAATCTGATTCTTACCTCAGATCATATTTGGGAAGAGCCCAATATATATATATATATATATATATATATATATATATATATATATATATATATATATATATATATATATATATATACATGCTGGACCCCGTGGAAATTCCACGGTGCTTTGTACGTCAATGTGCATAATGTTCCCTTTCAAATAATAACTATCTATCAGGGTTCAATACTATTAAGAAAAATGAAAACTAATTATCAGAAAAATATTCTTCAAATCAATAAAACGAATGTCACTTTTTGAAGTGTATTTATTTAAAAGTGCACTGTTTTAGTTGACGGGACAACATTTTTTTTATTTGGGAACAATTCATTTTAAAATGGGTAAAGTCGGACTTTTTTTTACTTTAGCGACATCGAATCAATCACCAATCACCATTTTTGTAAATCGAACTATCTAATTAAAAAAAATTGTGTGAAAGGTGATAATGTACGTACGGACATGAAGTAACTTAGATAAATGAAGTAACTTGGACACACATATATCTTTATTGATCTATCTATTTATTTATCTATCTGTGCATGTTAGTCTCTTCATATGTATTTACCGATGCTATTATATATATATATATATATATATATATATATATATATATATATATATGTATACATACATATGTATCAGGATATCTATATATCTTATTCATATCTATATATCTACGTTAGTCTTTTCATATGTCTCTATTTCTCTTAGTTCCGACCTATCTGTCAATTCATATATATATATATATATATATATTAGAGGTGAAAGATGAGAATAAAACATTGTAAAGATACAATATTTATTAAACACATCAAAAGTTCAGAGCAAGGAGCCTCATATCCTTAATCCATGGATTTAAACACACACACACATAATATATATATATATATATATATATCTATATAATACTAAAACTCTATTGTTCTTGTATGTTTGCAATCAGCTTTCAGCTTTCCGGTTTTCAACATCCGGTTGCACATGCGTAAATAGCATCGTCTTCAATCTGTTATTCCAATTCCGTTATTCTCTATTATGATTAACGAACGCATGAAATTTTTCATTCTGGAAATTTTTAAACAATTTCATTTAATTTCATCAAATAGTTTATTTGTTTTCTTCACGGTTAAAAACATTCAACAGGAGGACTTTGTAAAGTCTGTCGCAGTTTCAAAAAAACTCCTCACTTTTAAAAAACAAAAACAAACAAACAAAAAAACAACACTCATTATTAATATCAACCATACTAGCGGTCGGTGAACGAAACCACCTCCCACTTTCCCTCTCATAGATTTCACCACTCCTACTCCCTCTGTTTTCGTTACGTACGCGAGAAAGCTGAATCGGTAAATGCACACATTTCTATTACATTAAATAGTGTTTCCTTTTGTTGTTTTTTAAACAGCAAATACTTGAATCATATGTTTTACACATATTACATCCAAAAAAAAAACAATTATAATAAACAGAACGACTCATAGAAATCTATCTATATTCTTTTTTCATTTTAATATACTTTCATAGAAATGCTTCTGTTATGTAAAAAAAAACTATTTTCTTTATGCCACAAGTGTCACGCTCATACATGAATTCCATAGCTAATATAACAAACTGACCCAACGGGTCACGGGTGGTCTAGTATATATATAAAAGGAGAGAGAAGTAGATAGATAGATAGATAGATAGATAGATAGATAGATAGATAGATAGATAGATAGAAAGATAGATAGATAGATGTGAGAAAATATATGTTTGTGCATATACTGTTTATTTTTAAAGACCAACCTTTTCAAGGTAACAGCTTGATGATTGCTAACATTTAACAACAGAGCATTTATAAATAAAAAATATTAAGCAAAATTCCAGTGACCAAGTTTGTATTCATTTTTCTGTTCATTTTATCCAAATCTAAAACTTTAGACGGACCGTTTCGACCAGCGACGAACAACCAAATTTAATATGTAAATTCCGGATCTTCGACCATGTGCTCTTCAGAAATTCAGAGTTTGCCACTAGAAAAATATATTATAAGGCAGCAAACAAACACATACACAAACACAAAAATAAATAAATAAATAAATATATATATATATATATATATATATATATATATATATATATGATTTTTGGGGGAGTACAACATTTTATTATCGCAAGCAAGAAGGGAAGACGAATTCTATCGTTCATATATATATATCGTTCATATATATATATATATATATATATATATATATATATATATATATATATATATATATATATATATAAATATAGTACCTGTATTATATTTGTTTCTGTAGATGTTAATCCGTTGAAACTCCAGTGTTTATAAAAAGTGCTCAATAACTAGTAGAGCTGTTCTTTATTATAAACTTTTATAAATATATATATATATATATATATATATATGTGTGTGTGTGTGTGTGTGTGTATGCGTTAGATATCGGTTGAAAAGAGACATTTGCTCTTAATACCACTGCATCAGTGCATTGACGGGAATCGGGTGCGGGTAACATAAACAGGAAATCTATCTGGTGGTTAGAATAAACAAGACGATCGGGTATTTGAAGCCAAGACCAATGCGGAATGTCGTGGGAGAAAGAGCCGAAGCCGCTCGCGGTTGAGTAGGCACGTGCCGAAGGAGGCGAGGCCACATGAAATTGCGTGGGCGACATGCCGGTGGAGCCGTTGTCGTAAATATGTCGATGTCTAAAAGTCGGCAAAATGAACAGGCTTGCGTTACACGTTCAATTTGCCCCGATTTTATTTGTTTCACAAGACAGGAAATTAAACCAACGTCCATGGTTCGAATTTGAACGAACAGTTACATTCTCAGCGTCTGACAAACACGTGTTGCTATGGGTATTGATGTGGATGTCTGTATTTTCATATATGTTTGTTTCAAATTATTTTCCGTCCATCTATGTTAGAATATGCATATATCTACATAGCTATCTATGTTAGTAACTTCATATTTTTTATATATATAGACAAATATAAGATGGGAATTAAGATTGTAAACGTACAATATCTATTATGCCATCAGTTGCTCAAAACAAGGTGTTTTAAATAAAATAAATTTGTTTTGTCTTCCTTAAGCCATGGCTTTTCAAAAAATGAAATCTTATCGTCAGAGGAATACAAACAGATAACTCGGTACAGGAAATTACCAAAAGTCATAATTCTAAAAAATATAAGATAATGTAAGACACATACAAATATAGATAAGTGCTTAATACAAATAGAAGAGGTTGAAAATATAGGAAAGAGTGCATCGTTATGAAAATTTCAGCAGCAGGTCCCCAAAATAAAAAAAAATCGAGGAAAGGTGGGCGTCAAAATTGTAAAATCCGTTGAATTTTAGGAGTGGCCCAAAACCATTAAAAGGCTCTAGTAATCCAGTTGGGAAAGGTTGCAATGTAAGAGTTTAGGATGTATATCTTTTCAAATTATGACTTTTGGTAATTTCCTTTACCGACTTATCTGTTTGTATTCCTATGACGATGAGATTTCATTTTTTGAAAAGCCATGGCTTAAGGAAGGAAAATATATTTTTGTTTGAAACACCTTGTTTTGAGCAACTGATGACGTAATAGATATTGTACGTTTACAATCTTTATTCCCATCTTTGTAGTATGTTCTGATATTACACATCAAGTGTTCTGTCTTCAATCAGTGAAGGAGAAATCCTTCTAGACTTTGACAATTTTAATTTTTCTCCCAATTCAGAGTGGAGGGAGTTGTATTTTCCCCACGTTAAAAAGCTACTTTTTTTTTGTCTAACTCTGCACCCGTGGGGGAGGGGAGGCAAGTAAATAGAGGCACTCTCAGTCCGCCAATCTGCGTCGTTATTAACTTCACTACCGCCACCTCTCATGTCCGTTCTAAATTTAGATTTAAATTAAGTCTTTTAAGGCCGGAAATTAAACGATCTGCTGAAATGAATTAAGGTAGAACCTAATCTTATGAGGCTAATTAAGCCATTAATTGATTGGTCAAATCAAGAAATAGAAACGTTTGTGAAATAAGAATGGTTTTAGTTTATTGTGGGATTTTTCCACTAGAAGTAAACAGTCATAATTAAAATGATGTTTTTGTCTTTGACTTTTTAGAAATGCGAACAATGATTCCCATTTCTCAATATGGAAGAATACGAGGTATTTTTTTTTACTTCTCTTCAAACAACAATCATATCCAAAATAAGATTTTAAAAAAATTAAGTAAATAATTCGAGCTGTCGTCATTTCTGAACTAGCAGGCGCATCCGGCGTTTCTCAAGAATAAATTATTATTACATTACACCTATCTATAAACCCTGTATTACCATTTATATTCTTATTTTATAGTTTTCAATTTAAGAGTTCATTTATTTATTTGTTTACTAATGAGTCACCACATATCAAGGTCAAAAACCACTCAAGGATGTATGGGTTTTCAGTTGAATAATGGTACATATTATGAGAAGATTGAAAATGATGAATAAAATAGATAACATTTTTATAAATGACGGTTTATGACAAGTGTTTATTGACATAAGATTTGAAGAGGACCATATTGTAGACATCAGGGAAGCAATCTTGTGGCAATGTGTTCCAACGATGGGAAGTTATTAGAAATAAACACTGTTCATGAAAGTCTTACAGGGAGGAACCAGTGCTTGAAGCTCAGTCGAGCATTTTTAATTAGAATAAGTTTAACCTCCTCGAAACACACTCTGTTTTTCACGGGAATCAATGAGGACCTCTGTGCGCCCCAACTCCAAGCCCTGAACCCTTTATTAGCATATTATTTTGCCTCTTTGATCAAAATGAAATATGCTTATCCAAGTAATGTAGTTTCAGAATATATATGGCTATGTAGCTCTATATAAAGAAACCATAAAAAGAGTTGCATAAAAACAAGAAACAAGCAAGAATGAAATATTTATAGCAATAATCCTACAGTCTGCGTAAAACCGAATAGAGCACTCTTCCGTGGTTGACAGTGATTATATAAAACATTGAGTTTTTCTATTTATGACACATGCCTGACGGCTGAATCTATAGAATCTCGAACTTTCAACAATACAGTCGAGCTTCAATCGCGGCTGGAAGTGCTTGCTTGTCTATCCACACTTAAAGGCTGTGATACAACGAAAGTCTCCATGAATGGCAATATATATATATATATATATATATATATACTGTATTTATAAATATTATTATAAGCCCCCTTTACTAAAGGCCGGGCACTCTGAGTGAGTTTAATAACAAACAGTACTAATAGCTTTATGCGAGTTCCAACACAGTTTGTTGTTGTAAGATCACTTTCACTGCTCGTGTAAAATACCCACCGTGCGGACGTGTCGTGCTGCTTTTGGTGTACTCGTGTCTTGGTTAGCTGTTTATATAATTAAATAGACGTTGTACCTTAGTCTGATGATACCAAATACTCATTAGTCGGTTAACGAGGTGCATTCACATGTTGAGGTATTTTTACATAAACAGTTTCATGCTTGCATTTATGTGTGTATGTGCTTTGTGTGTATGTATGTACATCTTCAGACTAAAGAAGACAGAGAAGTGGGATGGATTTGGAAAACTTTCCCTTTAAATAAATAGTAAAGTATGTAATCCGATACTAATTAATAAAAAATAGCCTATACCCCAAATATCTGTTTAAAGGGAAAGTTTTCCAAATCTATCCAACTTCTCTGTCTTCTTTAGTCTGAAGAGGTTGACTCTCTGTGAAGAGTACAACCGAAACATGTATGCACATATGTAACCAAAAATGTTTGTATGAGTAAAAAGTTATACTTCAGAACAGCTCTACTTGTTATTGAGCACTTTTTATAAACACTGGAGTTTCAACGGATTTACATCTACAGAAACTTATATAATACATGTACCATATATATATATTTATATATATATATATATATATATATATATATATATATATATATATATATATATATATATATATATTTATTTATGTCTTTGTGTATGTGTTTGTTTGCTGCCTTATAATATATTTTTCTGTATTTCTGAAGAGCACATGGTCAAGGATCTGGAATTTACATATTAGTTTTGGTTGTTCGTCGCTGGACGAAACGGTCCGTGCAAAGTTTTAGATTTGGATAAGATTAAGAGTAAAATGAATTAAAACTTTGTCACTGGAATTTCTACCTACCTATATATATATATATATATATATATATATGTATATGTGTGTGTGTGTATACATATATATATCTGTGTGTGTGTGTGTGTGTTTAATTGTTACTAAGCTTATACGTTTTGAGAAACCGTATGAATCTTAATCTCGCTAATGTTTATTGGTTCGAATATGTGTTAATTTATTATCTAAGAATCAAATATTTTTCAAAAATCAATAGTGATGCACTCGAGTTTTACAATTACGTTATTTTTAAAATAAAAATTTCTTAACATCGCTGTTATTTGTGAAAAAAAAAAACGTTGTCGGATGAATTTAAATACATTTTCACGCATTTCGATTAATTGTTGCTAACTGATAAAGGAATAATTGAATATTTGGATATTATTCGTGTTTATGTGTTTGTTATCTGATAATTTACTGAAGCTGAGTTAATCAAGGTTAGTTTCCCTGAGACTCTTTTGATATACTTTAATCACACAAAATATATGCTAAAATATTGCTCGGTTTAGGGAATGAGTTTTTGGCCTTTTGGCTGAGAGTGTAGTATCTGTTCCGATGGATACGACATCCTATAGACCGGTATCGTCTTGGCCTTCGGGGCTTGATGACGCCGGTCTGTGGGTTTGTTCTGTGCAGTTCTAGGAGGTCCACCATCCCAGGCTTTGCCTCCCCTCTTTGGGAAGGAGTAAGTTTATTGCTTACTGCCTGAGGCGTCTCTATCGAGGAATGCCGAATGGGGCTGCTCAGGCATTTTTTGTAGGCCAGAGTGCTCACCTTCTCGGGCGCTGGCTTTTCAAATCCTACTTTCACGACCTTGTGTCACATCTTACCGCCGTGGGAGAAAAAAAAAGAAAAAAAGTTCCATTTTAATTTTTTTAATTGGCCGTAATTTGCAAATAACAATGTTCTTTCTATCAATTACACCCTCTCATTGTATGTTGTTTTCCCCCTCCCCGCTTTTATGTCTTGCTTTTGTAACTCTCTCTCTCTCTCTCTCTCTCTCTCTCTCTCTCTCTCTCTCTCTATATATATATATATATATATATATATATATATATATATATATATATACCGGCGATGTTAAAAAATATTTTCTTTAAATATAACCTAATTCTAAACTTTAAGTGCATCACTATTGATTTTTGAAAAATATTTTATTCGAACAACAACCATCTAGTCGATAATATCATGTTTGCTCCGTATAAGGAATAGTTTTACATGTATAAGTGTGATGTTTTCACTCACTGTTGTGACTTTGAAGGGTCGATAATAAATAAGACAACACGGTGGTATATTTACAAACGTGTATATTTACAGAAGTATATGTTACAGAAAGACTCCTCCGAGACTGCTACAGACCGGAAGTTGGGGAAAATCAAGCTCGCCCCTAAAGAATAGTGGCACTCTGGCCTGTTACAAATTGCCTGTCCATACTCTCCAATACACATAACTTCTCATGATACTTTTCATTTTCGAAATGCCCAGGTGACCTATATGAAATTCTTTTAATATTTTTCCTGCAGGAATAACTACGAGATCACCGTAATAGCAGATTCGTTAACATAAATAGGCCATTTTTATTTTCATTTAGCGCGTTGTTGATTAAAGTAGGAAGGTAATATTCCTTTTCCACTTCGTGGAAAGGTAACGATTAGAAAAACCTCACACCTGACATTTGCAGTGTCAGCCAAGCATGAATAGGCTCCGTACTTTGATTCTCGTCTGATTATAGTCATGATGATGTTGTGCTGATTATGATGATCGTAGTTGTTTGTTCTTATGTGTCGTCTTCATTCATCTGAGTCTGGCCGTAACGGCCCCGGTATCGCATCCGAGTCCCAGCACAAACTCGCATCCTTCATCATAGGATCACCCGGCCAGGCATTTTAAATTAGAACCGCACGCGTGTCGACATAGAACAAAATCTAATTAAAGAGTTAACGACACTTTTTTTACCGTTCACAGATTTATTTATTTTTAAATTATTATTATTATTATTATTATTATTATTATTATTATTATTATTATTATTATTATTATTATTATTATTATTATTATTATTATTATTATTATTATTATAATAATAATAATAATAATAATAATAATAATAATAATAATAATAATAATAATAATAATAATAATAATAATAATAATAATAATAATAATAATAATAATAAAGTACGGAACAGTGGTTTTTAATGTATCCAAACTTTGAGGTTGGGAAGCGGGCGTCAAATCCGACCGTTTAAGCACGTCTGTCTTGTAAACTATTTAGGAGAAAGAGGTCAAAAGGAAGGGAAAAAGACCCCAATCATCTTCTGGTTTTCATGTCACTTCCTACTACTCCGTCATAGTAGCCGTCGAGACGAACATAACCCTTACACTCGACGTGGGTTAGGAAAAGAAATGACCAACTGAAACGTGTTCGTTTCTCAAATTACATAACATTTTAAGATAGATTAAAAGTCGTACTGAATGTGTATTATTTACATTTATATATTTCCGTATTTACTTCAAAAGTGATGAGTCAAAACATAAGTAAAGCGACGTTGTAGTATCAAAATATACTTATGGCAATAAAACACAAACTTCTGGATTTTTCGATGGCACAGACCGTTAGTCTTCTCTGAAATTTGAGTGTCAATAAGCCTCTCCAATGTTCCAGTACACATTCCACTTTTCCAGTGGAGATCGTGTTTATGCTCGTAAGTCTTTACATCCTCCTTGACCCTACATGACCATACTTATGTATTATTTGTATACTATATATATATATATATATATATATATATATATATATATATATATATATATATATATATATATATATATATATATATATATTATACTTATTATTATTTCATGTATCCAGATAAAATGTTTAAAGGAGATATAATATTTTATGTATCGACTTGCTATATATATATATATATATAAATATATATATATATATATATATATATATATATATATATATATATATATATATTCTGTAGATCATGAGCCTTATTCCGATATGCAAATGTCAATAGAAATTGTGTTTTCACATCGGAGACATTATTACAAATAGGCAACTGGGAAAGAGAAAAAATGGAAAACAAGAAGGAATACAAACGAGATATTGATATCTAGTGACCTTTGAGAAGGTGACCTTATAAACGGTGACTGTACAGAATATATATATATATATATATATATATACGCATATATAAATATATAAATATATACATATATATATATACATATATATACATATATATATATATACATATGTATGTATATATATACACATATGTATATATATACATAAGTGTATATATATAAATACATATATAAATATACATATGTATATATATATATAAATATATGTATATATATACATATGTATATACATATGTATATAGATATATGTATGCACTTTTGGACATTAACTTCTATTAATAAAACAGAGAATAATACAAAGTATGAGTTGAGCTAAGGGATGTAACTAATTACTATTAAATTGATTGGGTTGATTAAATTATGGATCGAAATACATGTGACTCTATTTTGGTTTTCATCTCACAGTTCATTATTAATACTCTTTTATACATGTATATATATATACGTATATATATATATATATATACATATATATATATATATATACGTATATATATATATATGTATATATATATATATATATATATATATATATATATATATATATATATATTATAGTAAGCAGTGAAAATATATATTGGCAATATTTTCTTACTACCTAGCTCTACTTACGTATCGAGCACTGTTGAAGTAAATACTGAAAACTAATACAGAAAAAATTATATCTCCTTATAATATTTCATGTGGATACATGAAGTACTAATATATATATATATATATATATATATATATATATATATATATATATATATATATATATATGAAGACCTGCAAATAGATATGTACATATGTATAAACATACACTAATATTATACATATCTACTTCAACATATATATATATATACATATGCTATGCATCCATACTAGTATATGAGGCATATATACAATAGGTTATATATACGCATATATATGTGTGCGAATAAAAACGATATATATTTATACACATATATATATATATGCAAAAATAAAGATGTATATGCTTATATACTAATACAGACTATTTTTATATTAGTCTTTATATATATATATACATATTTATATATATATATATATATATTTACATATATATATATGTATATATACATATTTATATATATATATATATATATATGTATATATATATACATATTTATATATATATATATATTTACATATATATATATGTATATATACATATTTATATATATATATATATGTATATATATATACATATTTATATATATATATATACATATATATATATTTATCTATTTATATATTTATGTATATATATATATTTACATATTTATATATATATATATTTATATATATATATGTATAAATATACATATTTATATATAGATATATTTATACATATATATATATATATATATGTAATTATATATATGTATATATATACATATTTATATATACATATATATTTATACATAAACATATATATATTTATATATATGTATATATATACATATGTATATATATATATATTTATACATATATAAATATACATATTATATGTATGTATATATTACTATTATATATATATTACTATTATATATATATATATATATATATATTACTATTATATATATATATTTATATATATATTACTATTATATATATATATTTATATATATATTACTATTATAAATATATATATTACTTATATATATATATATATTAATATTATATACATATATTACTGTTATATATATATATATATTACTATCATATATATATATTACTAATATATATATATATATATTACAATTATATACATATATATATATTACTATTACATATATATATTACTATCATATATATATATATATTACTATTATATATATATTACTATTATATATATATATATATATATATATATATATATATATATATATATATATATATATATATATATATATATATATATTAGTAGAAAACCCGTCCCAGGACGGGTATAAGCAATAAATATAGTATTAGTGTTATTCCCGTCTGCAGCCAAATTTTTACGGATGATCTTTGCAGGTTGTTTTAAATCAATCAACAATTTTTTCATATTTGAATGGTCGTATTTCTTTGTCAACTAGTAGCCTTTTGTTTATTCCGGCCAGGTTCTTGTCTGTGTCAAGTACGTATTATTCATCTAAGCTTACATTTCCGGTACACTCGAATTGATATTTAACACTCTCACCAGTATAGATAGTGCATCTATCGTATATCCATATTTTCGTAAAATATGCGTTCGGTCAACACATTCTTATTTCGGTTACGTAATTTATTTAGAGCTCTCAGTATCCAAACCGGTACCGAATTATTTCTCCTTCCTGCACCACCACCGTTACCACCACCACAACCGCTACCATCACCAACAACAACAGTGGCAATGTTCCTTTTAATATTATCACCAGTACCAGTACTCCCTTTCTTATCGTCGTTGACAGTTCGCTCTTCTCATTAGCAGTAACTCTAGTTCAACTTTCAGCTTACGATCTGAAATAAAGCCAACACAACCAGGAGAAGAATGACACCTGTTGAAAACCCACGCGAACAACGTGGCGTCCAAAACAAAACTGTCTCCTCGCGCTTATTTTATATAATTACAACCCTCACTTCGTAATCGAACGGTTCTAGGTTCTCGCCCGCGTGCGGTCACTGCTTCTCTACAACGGTCGCACGCTAATCGTGGCCGCTTATCCCTCGGTTTCTTCTGCGCCGTCACCACAGCTCGTTTTAGCCGTCAGTATTTCCGTCGCTGCTTTTCAACACCCAAAGCAACCAGGTTCCCTGATTGCCCATGGACAGACGCCAATTCTTCACTTGTACCGACATTAATGTTCATTTTTTTCATAATATAACCCAAGAAAATGCTGATGTCTTTTTTTATGGTTTGAGCGCTTACCCAGAACCAGCTCACCAACGAACAGATGTTTATCGGGTATTGCGAAGACATGAATGCATGATTCTCAGAGTACATGTATACTTCAGTGCGAACAAGAGGCGCGATACATCGATTCTTTGTAATCGACCAACCGATGCTTCACCACGTGTCGTTCGGTACGCAATTTCATAAGAAAAACTGATACATAGAAATATGTAGAAAAGCAAAGTAAGCCAGCGTTTGAAATATCAATTAGGATCCATAAACCGCTGTTCGATAACTCTTACTGATTTCTTTCTTTATAGATTTATATTTTCGTTTGATCGTCTCGTTAGATTTGTGTCCATTATTATTTCATTACATTCATTTATTCATTATTTTCTTGGAAAACCGAAGAAACACATGTATGAACAGCTCGAAGCGCAAATAATATAGAATAGATTTTCTGTCAAGGATTTCGAAATTCTGGCAAGATAGAAGATTGTTAGTAACGCAAAACGATTTGTAACAGTTACCGGAAGAGGCGGATAATGTTGGAAACTCCAGGAGATTTATTGTCATTCAGATTTCGGGGAACACAACTGGTTATTGTCAGTTGGTAATCGCTGATACTGAATCGTGTAACTAGTAAATAAATAATAATAAAACTGATAATAATGATAATTATAATAATAATAATGATAATAATAATAATAATAACAAATCATAATAATAATGATAATAATAATGATAATAATGATAATAATAATAATAATGATGATACTAATAATAATAATGATGATAATAATAATAATAAAAATAATAATAATAATGATAATAATAATAGCAATAATAAAATAATAATAATAATAAGAGGAATAATGATAATAATAATAATAATAATAATAATAATAATGATAATACTACTAATAATAATAATGATGATAATAATAATGAAAATGATAACAATAATGATAATAATAATAGCAATAATAATAATAATAAAAATAATAGCAATAAAAATCATAATAATAATGTGATGATGATGATGATAATAATAATAATAATGATAATACTAATGATAATAATCATGATTATAATAATAATAACAATAATAATAATAAAAATCATACTAATTATAATGATGATAATAATAAAAATAATAGCAATAATAATAATAATAATAATAATAACAGAAATAATGATGATGATGATGATGATGATGATGATGATGATGATGATGATGATGATGATGATGATGATGATTCAATAGAAAGAACACCACGCAAACCAATGGGAAACTGAAACTGCAAGAAATCTTATGAACTACCTCCGCCTCTAACCCTAACCCTAACCCACTCTGATGGCACCAGCCTCGCTTGATACCATACAAATAATTGTGAAGTGTGAAGCGGGATGGAACGACGGAGGAGGGCGAGAACTAACCAGACCTCAACTGGTGTGGATAGCATTCGTACCTTGGGGAGGATTATTACCACCCAAAATTTCAAATGATCAATGGTCGTTGCCAGCGAAAAATAAATAGTAAGCGGCTGTTGAGATATCGCAAAATCATTTACAATAGTTATTGAAAGAAGCGGAGTGTACTGGAAATCTGGCGAGACTTATTGTCACTCAGACTCCATGGAACACCACCGGTTACTGTCAGTGAGAAATCACCGATAACGATCTGTGTGTGAACTCCTAGTGAGTAACAATAATAATAATTGATATCTGCAACAGTCTTTTTCGTATTTTAATTATCTATCCAGGTTGACATTATTCTATTTTTTCGTAACAGACTATGATTTTGTTACGTTTCAACCTTGTGTCATATATGCAGAAAACAAAGTTGCCTTCATTATTACAAAAACACATGAAAGTCCATAATTATTATTCATACCTTGATAACGGCCAGTTCTTTTACGTGACCCTGGGATCTTTCTAGACTGAGGGCTTGTCGTCCTGAAATCAAAGGCCCTCATTTATACTTTCAAAAGGACTAAGTTAAGACAAGACTGACGGAAGACAGAAGAGGTTTATTCGACTAAATCTTTGTTCCAAATAACTGACCAGTTCGGCGGAGGAACACAGTAAGAGATCGTTATGACCACCTTTACAACAAGACGTTACAACAAGACGGTACAACAAGACGTTACTACCCATTCTGTTGCGTTTCAACCTTGTGGCATACGTGTAGAAAAACAAGTTGCCGTTATAATTACAAAAACACATACATTATTATCCATACCTTTTTAGCAGTTTGTTTTTGTACTCGCCTTTCGACGGTCCGTGAAGACTAAGTGCTTGCCGCCTGAAATCCCAGTTTATTAATCCTTATTTACACCTTAGATAGGGGTAAGTCAATGGAATGGAAAACCGAATAGGTTTATTCAACTTGATATTCGTTCAAAATCATTGACCAGTTCGTTGGGGGCACAGGGACAGATCGATAATCCCTGTTTAATCATATCTTGCCGGTTCATATCACATCTCAAATTCTCATATTCACATGTTGCATTCTTCCAAGGAACTAACTTTCTCACTCTCACCCTTTCTTTGAGTCATGTGAGATCATATCCGTTTCTATTAATTCGTAACTACTAGTCAGCAAGGTGACCCGTGGGAATTTTAATTTCCTGTTTTCCTCAACTAACCGGTTTATATACTAGTG
>OY744541.1:83399408-83414408 GCA_963556195.1 Sepiola atlantica
ACTGATTAATGATGTATCTGTGTTGGATGAGGTTAGCGGGGATATGAGTTTATACTGTATTGGGATTGGTAGGGGTGTGGTTGTGCTATTTGCAATATATCCGAGGGGTGTTATGTTGTATATAAAAATTAAATATAATTTTGGAAAAGACTTAGGAAGGGTGGCCATGTTATATATTTTTTTTATTTTTTAATGTTATTTTATAATATAGAGTTCATTAGTCTTAAGGGGTGATTAGTGAGTTATGTATTATCATTGTCAGTCCATTTGGCTAGCAGAATTTTTTAGAAGACCTAGGTTTTAGGGTTCATGCAATCTATGGAAAGAGTTGTTGATTGCTTGTAGAATCCTGAATTTTTCAGTAGTACATAGGGGAAAATCCTGGAGGTACATACATAATATTCAACACTGGCATGTCGATGTTATCGATCAGCAGCTGTTTAAAACTGAGATCTCATCAGGCAAAATGAAAATCTAATCCTTACTTTAGGTCATATTTGAATAGAACCGATATAAACATCGACATGCCAGTGTTGCAGATTATGTACATGTGTGTATATAATATATATATATATATATATATATATATATATATATATATATATATATATATATATATATATAAGCACTATTTGATATTGGCACTCTTTATAAGGTTGAAATTCTTTGGACTTTTATCCTGTTGATGTCTACTTTACTTTGATTACTATATATATATATATATATATATATATATATATATATATATATATATATATATATATATACAGAACATGAAAATAAATATATGATGTATACCTTTAAATTAGAACCTATCATAAAATAATGTATGCTCGATATACGAGATAAAGCAATTATATAGACAAGTAAAAGAGAAAAATAAAGATTGTAAAAATGCAATATCTATTACGTCCTCAGTTGCTAAAAAAAGGTGTTTCAAATAAAAGAAAATTGTTTTTCGTTCCTTAAGCCATGGTTTTTCAAAGAATGAAATATCATCATCAGAGGAATACAAAGAGATAGTTGGTAGGGGAATTACCAAAAGTCATAATTTGAAAAGACATAAATATAATATAAGATAAATACAAATCTAGAAAGTATGGAAAATGTCCAATGCAAAGAGAAGAGGTTGAAAATATATGAAAAAGTTCACCGTTGAAGGCGACATGAAAATTGTAGCAGCAGGTTCAAAAGAGGTAAATCCAGCATTCCCCAGTAGGGGCGTTTCAGTCAATTAGCAATAAAATAACAATCTCTCAAAGGGTGAGAAGGTAAATCCTAGTAAAGTGGGGCCTTCCTAGTACTGACCAATACCATACATCAAAACGATAGCGAACAAGCAACCGTTTAAAAATGGTATGAACCCTTACCCTGGAGGGCTGAGCTGGTATGTTTTACAGATATTTATCAGCTTTTTATTACTTTTACTATGATTGTGTTAGTTGAGTTATTCATGCGTCATATTATTATGATAATGCTTTTTTTTTGCGCGTGCTATGAGTAATATAATGTGTGGTAGTATTTCATTGTTATTTAAGACATCGCTGGAAACGTCGGTTGAAAACAGCGGATATTAATCCAGATGTTGTTGGAATTAAAAGGAAATTTAAATTCTAACAACGAAAACTTTTGAATAGATACAAATACGTATGCAGTCATTACGTCATGATACAAACGCTGATACATTATCTACACCATAACATAAATCAACGTAGAAGCGTAGGAAAATGTGTTCACATGCATTGAAATACATGTAATATATATGTAATATATATGTAATATATATGTAATATAAATAGATTTATATATATATATATATATATATATATATATATATGTTAATAAATATTTGTTATTGTTTATTATCTATGTACGTATACTTTTCGTCCTTTTTTTTAATAATCGGGACTCATCAGCATAGAGATATGCGATTCGAAACCCCGGATTACAAGTATTTTTCAACTCAAATCCGACGCCTTAACCACACGGCCAATTTAAAATAGCGAATAAACGGTGATTATTTTAACACATTATCGGCGGCTTGAACGTCTAGAGCGTTCTACTTTCTTAATGGAAATAACGATGCATCTAAAGCTAGTGACGTCATGCTGTGTTAATACTACACTTACAGTGCTCTACTTTATCGAGGAGCGACAAATATGTATATATATATATATATATATATATATATATATATTTTTTAATGAGTAGTGCGAAGTTCCATCCGACCTGATCGTTGAACACTGTTATAGCATCCTCTTAGGTATGTCTGCTTGTACAGAGATAAAAATATTTTAGTTCTCTTTTTATCCCGAGATCAAAATACAAGAGACATAATTCATTTGAAAAGTATTTTAGTCTCGGGATAGCTTTTTGACACTAGTAAATTCTTTAATCCTTTTTTCGTGAATTTAATTTGACAAAAATAAATTGAAAGAAATAATTAGATATTCAATCTGATCAACTATCATTTTAAATTTTATTTTCGTTAAAAAATAAATAGTAAAAAATGTATGTTTTTGAAATTTAAGTCATCTAAAAATAATTTTGCAAGACTATTGTTTATATTAGTTATTATTTTAAACTCATCGAATTTTCGTATTAAACTTTTGTATGAGTTTAAAATTCTTTTAACAAGCATTATCCATCTTCAGGATTAATAATAATTTATCAATCGTTTGTTTCAAGAATTCGTTTTGGAAATCAATCTATTGACATTGAAGTTGGTTAGGCCAGTTCACTTGGGGTTACGTTATAAGTGATCGTTTGAGGAGTTGTTTCAGATTTCGGAAGCAAATTTTTCTTGGGGGCGTCCTGGATTAAGGCCACCAATCCTCATGTGAGTTCTTTTCATGTATTTCAAGATGCAGTTATTTTCTATCAATTCTTCTTCAAAACTTTCCATCTTCTTTTCTTCTGTCTTTGGAATAATATGTTTTCCTATTACCATTAAATGAACAATTACTCTGATGATCAGCATTGTTATCTAAAGACTATATATTTCTGTTGACTTAGCTATGTAAAGCACGTAAGATATAGAAAAGGTATTCAATTTGAAAAAAAAAACAAGAAATGTTTTATTTGTAAAGACGAAGAAAAAATACTGGTATTTACTGAAATATAAGAATAAAGAAATTGTAAGTATAAATGAAAATTATGATTTTGGATTGATTTTCTCTGTGGTCATTGGAATGAAACTATAAAGTATATATGCTCTGAAGCTTGTGATACAACTTCATTGAGCTTGCAATTTGAAACATTTTCGGGTATTATAAGGAATATATACTCCAATATACGTAGAACTATATATATATATATATATATATATATATATATATATATATATATATATATAACAGGAAAATGAGGACATACTGTATATCTTTAAAATAGAACCTATCAAACTTTGACTGTGGTTATTTCCTTACCAACTTATCTATCTGTATTCCGCTAAGAATTCAATTCTTTGAAAAGCCATGGTTTTAAGAAAAATAAATCCCTTGTTTTGAACAACTGAAGATGTAATAGATTTTCTAGTTTTACAAATTGTATTATTTTTTAACTTGCCTATATATATATATATATATATATATATATATATATATATATATATATATATATAGTATGTTATGTATATATATAGTATGTTATGTATACATATATAGTATGTCATGTATATATATATAATATAATATAATATATAGAAATATATATATATATATATATATATATATATATATATATATATAAAATATGGGTTAGTCGTTCAATATATATATAAAATATGGGTTGGTCGTATATATATATATATATATATATATATATAAACAATCAAATAATATTGGACGCACTGCCATTATTATCTATAGTGAGGATTTTTAAAATAATTTATATTATAAGAGAGAAATAAAAAAACAACGCGAAGGGGGACAAAGATGAATCACTTCGTAACTTTCTTTTTCTTTTCTTTATACCTTCGATAATTATTCATGGTCTTTCGACCACGTTTATAATCGTGATTCCTCCTGGTAGTCGACGATTACCTTGAAAAGTGTCGATTAAAAGACGTCTCGGTAATTTTATTTATATTTTACTTCCCTTTTTCTTCTTCTCATACTCATTAAAAAAACATGCTCATAGAGAGAAAAGAAAAAAAAGTTACGAAGTGATTTATCTTTGTTCCCCTTCTCGTGGTTCTTTATTCCTCTCTTATTATCTAAATTATTTTTAAAAAATCCTCGCTATAGATAATAATGGCAATGCGTCTAATATTATTAAAACTTTGTACCTATATATATATATATATATATATATATATATATATATATATATATATATATATATATATATATATATTATTATATTGGAAAGGCATTTATACTTTGGGACATTAGAACAGACGAATTTATCTAGGCAGGAACGAGGAAAGAACATATTAGCCAATAAGAACTAAGAAGCTGCCTAATAATATATTTCATACAGTTAAGCCAAAGAAGGCATAAGACCTACCAAAATATATTAAACATTCTAGATAGCCGAAAGGATTATGGAGCATTGACAGCTTGCGTTTCTCCAAATGTAGCAATCGCCGCGAAGAGAGAAGCCCCTCTGCCCCCCCGCTCCCAAGAGACAGCCTATCTATCTCTTTATATGACACCTATTAATCGTACTTGTCCACTTCATGCACACTAAGAGTATAAAACACACGTGCATGGAAGAGAATGTTCGAAACGTTCGTGCAAAATCTAAAACGAACGAAAATCGAGCGGAGAGAGAATAATAAAAAGGTGAAGGATCAGAAAAGTCGATGAAAGGGAAATAAATTAGCAGTAAAAGAAAAAAAAACACCCGGAAATAATTTTTGGCTTATTAATTTTTGTTTGAATCTTTTTAAAACAAAATCTGAACCGGAAATTAATGATCATGTTAGGATAATCAACAATATTAATAATGAAATGGAGTGGTGAAGCTACTACTACTACTACTACTACTACTACTACTACTACTACTACTACTACCACTATCACTACTACTACTACTACTACTACTACTACCACTATCACTACTACTACTACTACTACTACTACTACTACTACTACTACTACTACGATTACTACTGCTACTACTACTACTACTACTACTACTACTACTACTACTACTGCACCACTTCTACTGCACCACTACTACTACTACTACTACTACTACTACTACTACTACTCCATTGATTAGAAACCGGACACTGCTAGTTTGTCCCCATTTCCTTCTGGGATTGAAAGAAAAACTAGATGTTACATTCATTTTGGCCCATCGTTGTCGTCACCCCTGTTAAACGTGGATTCAGCAGCAAGCCAACAGAAAATCATCTGAGACTCCAACCCCGTCCCACGTGTTTCTTTTTTCTCTCCCACTTAAATCTCACTCCCATTCAGAGATTGACCTCCTTGTCTTCAGTTCTGAACAAACCGTAAAACAGTGGACGAGCTATTATTTAGAAAGGGTTGGAAGGGTCTTACTAACCAACTCTTTTGTTTTCTGTTCTTTCCCCACTCCCCGTTTTATTCCAATTAAATCTTTGTATATATGTATATTTATGATCAATAAAATTTAAAACCAATTTGGGGATATCTTAAGTAGGATGGCACCTAGTGTAAATGTGGTATTGTGGTCACTGAGATAAGTTTAGTTAAGAGTAGGATAGGCATTGTTATAACCATCAATCTAGGATGACAAACGACACTTATTTTCCCACAATGTGATTTTTAGAATATTTTCTGCAAATACATTATTCAAAATGTAGTATTTGTTTCTGCTCCCAGATATATATTCGATCATTATTCATATATCGGCTTGTATCTGATGCTCTGACCAGAGACCGTATTAAATTACTGGCTGGATTTATTTTTCTATCTTGCAACAGGACGATTGTAGTTTGACTACACTCGCTGTTACATGTATAACAACCGCGATTTCGGCCGGCTGTTGACTAACGTCACTACTCCAGCTGTTGACTAACGTCACCACTCCAGCTGTTGACTAACGTCACTACCCCAGCTGTTGACTCGAACAAATGCTCTTTTTGATGTTCCGGCGATTTCGTCCAGCTCTTTACTAATTCCGCTTGTCCATACATTGTATTCGACCAGTCTATTGAGATTAGGCTGCGTTTATTAGTACACCCCCTGTTCTTCATGTCGCAATAACGAATAAAGAAAATATTGGATACCTGTGTCCTTCTCCGGACAATCCCTGTCCTTTTTACGACAATAATTCTTTTCAGTCTGGCGAGATGTTCTTGAGCCGTAATGCGACATTAACACCGGACTTTCATCGTTGGAGAAGGATCACATTTGCCGAGCTGTTTTTCAACCGCAGAACGACGTCAATACTCGAGCTTCATCGTTAGAGAGACTAGCAGATACTCGGCACTAACATTCATACAACGCCGGCAGCAGACTCTAACAATTCGCAGTTGTACCTGTTTATGTGAAAATACATTTGTTACTTTTTTATATTCAACCAAATTACTGCGTTTGTGATCCTACTTTGATAATTTCTGTGTTTTTTTTTTGTCTAACAAGAGGTAAGAGCGGATCAGCATATATCGGCCTCAACAACAAACATAATAATTTATTATCGTAGTTTATATTGAACGGATCGATGTTCCATTAAACATAGCCCTTGATTGAGATTATTTATAAAGTCGATTTTTTCCTATCACGATATGTATTCTTATGACTTCTTTATAATAGATTATTAAATGAAATTGTTTCATAATTATTTATGAGGCTGGGAACACAGAAAATCCTCAAAGAGAGAGAGAAAAAAAAAAGAGATCCGATTGAACCTGTGCCAACATAAATGGGACAACCAAATCTGCTGTTTAAAATGATCTGGGAATCGGGTTTCGAATCTCAGAGTGAAAACACCCATTTTACCGATTAATGTCACTGTTGATCTGATTTGTTTGACTATTTTACGGCAAATCAACCCTTTTGAGTTATTTAATGCAAAAGAGATGGCACTAGATGGCAATACCCAAGAGGTAGTAGACACTTTGGTGATATCTAGGAGATATGCAGGTGATGAATGTGAACTCAGTACAGTCACAAGAGTGAAGGCAGCTTGTGCGAAATGTCGTGGGTTGTTGCCTCTGATAACATCACGTGCTATCCTTCTCTACATCTGGGGTAAGTTGTATTGCAGCTGTGTCAGGAGCGTCATGATATATGGCAGTGAATGCGTGGCCTCCAACCAGCCCTCTTTCGTTCGTCATCAGCGGAATGACAGATCCATGATTAGATGGATCTGCAATGTGAAATCTGACCAGACCCAACATCAGATCATGGGGATTTGCTGAAAGCACTAAACTTGCCCAGCATGGAGGTTATCTTAAGAATAAATTGATTGCGCTGCTATGGCTATGTGGAACGTTCAACAACCTGGATAAACCGTTGCAGAAGCATGGATGTCGTAAATCGCAAGAAGGTTGACCGACCAAGGAAAACTTGGAAGCAAGGGATTAGACAAGATCGCGCAGAGTGGAATTTGGAGACTGCTGACCCGCTGAACCGTGAGAAGTTGAGAGTGAGCTTGCGTAATATCAGAAAATGTCTGAGCCCTGGGCAAGGAAAAAGTGACGTTAAATGAATAAGAAGTAGAAGTAGAAGAAGTAGAATGAGCATAGTACCGATTTTAAACGATTTACGGTGTACAATTAATTGAACACAAGTCCTTATTTTATCCATATTAGCGTGAACATTGCAAGTGCACGTATGCTTACAAACGTATTAGCACGTTAATTACCCCAATAAACACCAATCGCATTTGAACTTTATATAGCCAATTCGATAGTTCGTCGCAGTATCGATTAGGCCAGCCGATATTACAAGATGATAAATGAATGTATGATATTGATTCTGTCAAGGTAATACTTGTATTAACGAGAAAATGATTTTTTTAATAACATCGATAACGATGATGATGAATATAACTATTTAATTAAAGGAAATCAATTAGAATAGCCGAAGGGAAAAAAGAACGATGAGAGAGAGAGAGAGAGAGAGAGAGAGGAAGAGAGAGAGAGAGAGAGGAAGAGAGAGAGAGGGGGAGAGGATATAGAGAGATAGAGAGAGAGGGAAGGAAAAATAATGCTATTCAGTAATAATGAATAAGGTTATACGGATATAATCACTTTGACACAACGGTTCATCTAAGATCACCGAAGTTAAGTGACGTTAAAACCGGGTCACTACTTAGATGGGTTGACCATTTAGAAATACCAGGTGCTGTATTTAAGTAACCGCTCCTAGTGGCTTTGCAAGCTGATAAACCCGGCCACCAACCTTTAACTTCAACGAACAAAATAGACAGTCCTGTGTCGTTCGTTATTATATGCTCCCACCAGACACTGGTCGGCGATAACAGATCGACTTAAGTTTAAGTTTGAGCAGAGGAAAGTAGAAAATGAACTTTCAGTTTACTTCCGGCAGCCTCGTTACTCTCACTTCCCTTATTTTGTCCTCACATTCCATAAACGAGGTTTCTGACAAAGGGGGAATAATTGCTGTTTTCTGGGTCGGAAAGCTGGAGGAACACCTGCTCAAATAAGAAACAAACCCCATCTAAGTGTCTATTTCTCTGCTCTGTGTTGTCGGAAATCTTTTGACAAAGTCAGTTTCAAATGTAATTTTATTATTGACTTGACTTATTTGACTTATAAACATATCCCAGAAAACTTCGCTACATGCTTGAAAACAAAATTCCGCCACGTATAACATGCTTGGGCCAGTCTTTCTGCTGTCAGGAGCAGCATACCACTCTCAAATCTTTATCTGGTCGGCTGATCTCTTTAGTGGTCGTCATCTTGATCTTTATTGGATTAAAACTTCTTGACATTATGTCTTTACATAGCTGGAGTCTGGTAGCCGGGAAACATGGCGAAACCACATGAATCTCTTTTTTGAATAATCTGGTTATTATCAAGTTTCTGATATCTGCATTTCTTTGTAACTTTAAAGATAGTTATTAAACATTTCATTGATAAGAAATTGAACTTCTCATATTCTGCTAGCATAGTCCATGTTTCACTTGTATATACAGTAATAGTAACTGTGAATGTATTGTAAAGCCTTCACTTCAGAGGCGTTGATGTGCCATTCCGGCTCCATATCTTTTCTTTTAGACGTCCAAATGCAGAATGCAGATGTTTCACTTCCTTTTCTTTTTGAACCATTGGGCTAACAATTTGAATGTCACAACAATGGCGACGAGGAACTTGGATTTATTCGAACCAACATAACCAGGGCTTATGTTGCAAACAACACTTGGAACGATGTCGGACCATTACAAAAACTGAAATGTTAGACTTTGAAAAAAGACTTAGGTAGTATACACGAAAAAAACCCTGTTAATTATAACAATACAGCGATAAGTTAAAGCCGTACTCGATGTTAGCATACAAGGTGTGTCAAATCAGCGAATAAAAAAAAAACATTCTAACGTCAGAAAATAAGAAAAACAAACTCGTGGAAGATTTTATTATCACTTGAGAATAGTTTGAACAGAAGGTTTTGTTTGAGTCATAATTCAGTGTTGACTTAAAAGAATCAAGCAATTTTATTCCGTGTTACCGTCTACACTTCTTCATCTTCGTGCGAATCAGATGATTCTGGTGTTGGCATTGGTTTCCCCGATGTTTTTCTAGTTAGAAATCTTTCTGGAAAAACATCCAGTACTTACGGAAAGGACCACAAGAAGGTTTCCAACATCCCCAAGTGAAAGTGATACTGTGGAACCGACTGGATTCGAACTTGGAACACCCAGCTCTTCAGACCGTGTCGATATCCACTTAACCACCGTCACCTCCCACCGTCTAAATTGAACCTTTCATATGATTTTTTACGAGGAACATTGAACCGGATGTGAATTTCACATTTGCTCAAAACAAGGGCGTATAAACCTGATTTTGGCGCGATTTCTCTTATGAGGTGATAACGCTCCTGTACCCCTCATTTGGGTCTTCTTTCTAGGTTCGATACGCAAACTTAAAGAAAGGCGTTAAGAAGATTAACACTTTTTCACGAGAATAGAACAAAATCACATTTGCATCCCCCCCTTTTCAGTTGATCTGGAACTTCACATAAACTAGAGGCGCGTACAGACGTGGTTTGGTTCGATTTTTCTTGGGAGGTGATAACCCTCCTTACACAATTTCTTTCCGTTTGCATGTTGGACCCAGATAGCAGACTCAAAGAGAAGGTGTTAGGAATATTATCACCTTCCTTAACACATTAGAAAATAGAACTGTTTTGAGTAACTGTGAAATTACTATCCATTTTTCCTTCATCTATTCGGAATATTCAAGAATGTCTGACCTAAATTATACGAGACTCTCCTTAATCAAGGGAGGCGCGAGAGCGCTCTATCCCTTAATAGACTTCAAAAACGGCCTATGCTAGAAATCTCATTTCTTTGATCAATCATAACTCAAAAACCAATACACCAAATTAGTTAAAACTTTGCACACAATTTTTTTTGATAGGTTCTATAAGTGTGTAGAATTTCAGCATCATCAGTCAAGGCAACCCAGAGATCCAGAAAGGTTAGGCATGATTTTGTGTTATCCGTGTGTACGTACGTACGTATGTACGTACGTATGTGACACCCTGTATCTCATCAACTATTTGATGGATTCAGCTGATTGTTGGCAGAGATAGAGGTTCTAGGGTCTAGTTGATGGTATTTTAATTTCAGTTTACCATATACCTTAGTTTTCCAGAAAATTCAAAAAACCCTGTAAAATGACCATTGTATTGAGGCATAGCCTTTACAAAAGTAGTGACATTCCATGAAAAATTCCAGTATACTGAAATCATATGCCCTTAATAGGGTTAAGATGAAAATTCATATACACTAAATGTACAAAAGCAAGGAAATTCCCAAATTTTTACACTTTTATTGTCATTAAGAGTATGCGAGCACAACAGGGCTATGTATTTTACCGGTAGGAATTTTTCTTCAGCGCACCTCATTTATATTGTAGTGATGTGATAATAAAATGGTTTGATTGATATGTAGTCATACCCTTAATGACAATAAAAGTGTAAAAAATTGGGAATTTCCTTGCTTTTGTACATTTAGTGTATATGGATTTTCATCTTAACCCTATTAAGGGCATATGATTTCAGTATACTGGCATTTTTCATGGAATTAATAAAGATAGATTCTAACAGTTGCAGCGTCGCACTTATACGTAAGTGTTTGTGTTTGTGTAAAAGTAAAATCATATTGAATTTCGGTGGTGACTTTGTGAGCATATCAGTGATTAAAGAGGGAAAAACTTGTGAAGTTTAAAACTAAGTAACTTTATACATCTATGGATACGCATTGATAGATAATTGTATATGTTATGGTGTGATGGTGATCTACCCTATTTCGTAAATATATAGACTCTTCCAGACACTATGTATAGAGGAGATGACGACGAAGTCTCGACACAGTCTTGTAACTGTCGTTCAGTCGCTTTCTTGGCCTTTTAGCCAAGATCAAAGTGTAGTATCTGTTTCGATGGATACTGCACGAGACTGGTCCTGTGCAGTTCTAGGAGGTCCACCCTCCCAGGCTTTGCCTCCCCTCTTTGGGGAGGAGTAAGTTTATTGCTTGCTGTCTGAGGCGCCCCTACCGGGGAATGCCGACGGGACTGGCCAGGCAATTTTTAAAGGTAATAGGTGCTCTTCCTATAGAGTGCTGACTTATCAAAACCCCACTTTCCGACCTTGTGTCACATTTTACTCTGTGGGGAGTAGATAAATACCCAGTCTTGGAGCAGTCTTTCTGTAAATGTACAATCATGTATAAGTACCACCGAGTTGTCTTATATGTTATTCGCCTTTGAATGTCACAACAATGGCGACGAGGAACTTGGACTTATTCGAACCAACATAACCAGGGCTTATGTTGCAAACAACACTTGGAACAATGTCGGACCATTACAAAAACTGAAATGTTAGACTTTGAAAAAAAACTTAGGTAGTATACACGAAAAACCCCCTGTTAATTATAACAATACAGCGATAAGTTAAAGCCGTACTCGATGTTAGCATACAAGGTGTGCCAAATCAGCGAATGAAAAAAAAACATTCTAACGTCAGAAAATAAAATTGAAAGAAATAAAGATTTTGTTCTCGAGTAAACGAAACAGATTTCAAATCGAGGTTTTAAAATTTAAATCGGTCGACCATGGGAAAAAGATAAGACAACCTAGCAAAAAAGGTCTGTTAATTTTATTTCGTTTTTGTTTTGTTGTTTAATCAGGGAAACGAAAATCAGTTTGAACGAGCTTATTTTTTTTATCAGTTTGAATATCGCTAAATGGTTAAGAATTATCTTAATAATAAACCATTCAGATGATATTAATTTGAAGTATTTAAATACTTGTATTTTGACTTTACTTATATTTACTATAAGTGAGTTATTCTATTGTACATTTATACTCTACTTATATTAAAATATTTTGACTATAAATATACTACTCTTGTTTTTTAATTTTTTTTATTCATGTTTATTACATTTTCATTGCGTGTGTGAATTGGGCACATGAATAAAAATAGATCGTTGGATACTACTGCTGGAGTCCATTGTTTCATTGTCATGAAGCTATGGCCATTCATGGGTATTTTACACTAATTCCTGTAGTATTCGTACCTTCTCCATCATAAACGAGTGTAACTGTGCGAAGTTGCATAAAGAGTCCATTTACAGACTAAAATATCCAAAAGCAATTTCAGACCTATCATTGTGTGGCATAGAATAATACGAGAAGCTTATCTATTTATATAATACCGACACTCATAATCTGGCTTGGTTGTTTACACATTTAGATTTTATATGGGTAGAAAACCACAATAACCACAATATACAGGGTGCCCCAAAATAATGTATACACCCTATGAATCGTTATAACTCGTTCAATTTACTGCGTTTGACTTGCAAACAAAATTGATAAAAGAGTAGAAGATTTAAAGATACTAAAAGTAAAATTAACAAAAACATATAAAAATAACTTTTAATAAAGGTAAAGGCTACAATGTTTAAAGCAAGAAACCTGAAGCAATTGCAAACAAATGGGAGTAGCAATTGTAGTAGAATGTGCTCAAATACTAGAGTAAATATTGCAGGACGTTTGTAGGTACAATTCTTCACGTCTTCCCTAAATGGAAAGTGTATTGAGCAGAACGGGTTGGGGTTATGGTGAGAGTTAATTTTATGAACATTCTGAAATCACCCTAAGTAGCCTTTATCTTTGTTAAAAGTTTATTTTCTATGTTTTTATTAATTTTACTGTCAGTATTTTTACATGTATATTCTTACTCTTTTGCTTGTGTATCAATCTTGCAATTAAAAAATCAGTAAATTGAACGAGTTATAGCAATTCAAAGGGTGTATACATTATTTTGGGACACCCTGTATATATATATTGTTGAATATAAGAGACAACGCATGTCTAGATATCCTTTGGTAGATCCTTTCAATAGTCCGAATCAAGATCTTAGTTTCGGAGGGAAATTGGCTGATGAATTTGCCATAGTTTAGAGTTGTCTGCCAAGTACTTTCAGACCCATCCGGGTCCATCTTCAGGGGCATGAGGTTAATCAGGTACAGACCATGAAACTAACATCCTGATTCGGACTATTGAAAGGATCTACCAAAGGATATCTAGACATGAGTTGTCTCTTATATTCAACAATACTTGCCTGCAAGAGAAGATGCTATATATATATATATATATATATATATATATATATAGGACTACTCTTTAGTATTGGGATTGAGATATATTTAAAAAAAGAAATCATTTTTTAATTGTTCTAATCAGCCGTAATTTGTAATTAACTCACCAAGTAATCCATCTCTTTCCAAATTTCTGTCTATTACTCTCACCCTCTCTGAATATGCTACGATACCCCCTGCTCTTATTTCTTCAGTTTCTATCACTCTCGACCCCGTCTCTCTCTCTCCCTGTTTATTAACAGTCGAAGATGATTAAACTAACTATAAACCAAAATATTGTAATAGTCTATTATAAATAATAGGGAATATCACCACAATCGAATGTTACCCATAGCTGGAGAGAAAGGAAAAGAGAAAATAGAGAGAAAGAGAAAAAGAGAAAGCGAAAAAAAGAGTGGGGGAGATATAGGTAACATAATGAGAATAAATTTGAATTTTGTCTTTTTATTTAAAAAAAAATTTAACTGGTTTAGCAAACTGACTTTTACCTTTATTCAAAAAATGTAAACTGTGCTCAATGGCTAACGCAACGGGTCACATTTCCAGCTGACTACAACATGGCCGTTTTCAAGTCCAATGTAAACAAATTCTTATCGAGCCGTCCTCTTAAAGAACTTAATTCTGCCCAGTTTCAATCATCGTCTTCAATCCCCAAGGCGTTGTCTCTCTGTCCACCAGAGAAAAAAAGAAACTCATTAACCTTTATCCTCGAGTATCCTTTGGGTCTTGATAAGCGTTATCTCATCAGTACAAAAGAAGCTATGCTGTAAAAGAAAACAAAACAAACTATTTTTTCTTTGTAAATTTTTTTAATGGTTTTACTCTGCTTCATTTTATAGGTGCGTCAACACATCTTTTTCAGAGGCTCGGTCGGTCGGTGCGTAATATTAAAGACTGATCGTGAAGATCAAATGGGCGCATACGTCCTTTTTTTTCTCTAGCCTACTGCTTTTCATTTTCTACCATTTTGCACTGTTTCAGTTCGTGATTGTCTTTTAAAAGAAAAGTATGTCAGGAGGTCGACATGGGATCATATTATATTTTAAAGCCAAGCACAGACAGAAGATAATGACATTTTAATCGTCCATTTAAGAAGAGATACATTGTCAATACTTACGATTTACAAAAATCGCTTTGGATCTTTCAATTGATCTGCTCTTACCATTTGTATTTTATATTCTATATGTCTGCATTGAGAGAGACAAAGACAAG
>OY744541.1:83416908-83431908 GCA_963556195.1 Sepiola atlantica
CAGATACCCTTGGGCAAAGTGTTTGCCTCTATCTCACCCCACTATCCGTAAGTCCGTCTTTCCTATCCTTTTCTACTATTTTTCTGCCTACCGTATTTCCATAACCTTATTAACTACTCCAGGTCCTAGTTATCTTACCAGTCGAGGACTGGCTACCACCTGCAACTACAAATAACAAGCCTCGGCCATTGGTTGTGATCGACGTCGACAAAACACAGGTCGTCGATTTCACATTTCAGATGACTAGTTTCCTTAACAACGCTTGAGAATCTAAGCTACCATAACATTTTATCCATAGCTATGGGAATCTAGCATTCCCAAATAGTCACCCATTTAAGTACTGGCCAGGCTCAGCAATGCTTAACATCGGAAATTGTAGTGGAGCTGATACTAACAATGAATTGCTCATTGCCCCTGGAGATAACAGCTGAGTCCGCCAGTCAAGTCGTTCAATAAATTTGACAAAAAATAACACAGTTGCCATGCAGGAAAAGGGTGATAGAAATTTACACAGAAGAGGATACAGTAGCCTAGCACCTGTCCAAATTCACCTCGAATTGCTACGTTGTTGGCGCATTTATTACGTCTTCTGGAAGTCCATTTCAAGGTCCAAGGATCATGGTTAAGGAAGCAGCTGTCCTCTGGTTCAATCGAAATCAGCGGCGAAACAGTTTCTGGTGATGCCCGCGTAGACTTTTATTCTGGTGTACGAGTGAATGATATGTTCTGGGGAATATCGTAATGACCATTGAAGAGATTTGGGGACGAAATGAGATAACCGCGTAAACGTCGCTGACTTGTGTGCTGTGTTTACGGTGGAAAGGGAACAGTGGCTAACCCAACAAGCAGTTCGAGATAGACATCCGGAACAATAAATGATTCGTTTTGATGACCAATCAATGACATGGGCTCAATATAAGCGGGCGTATTCTGCCTGTTCCAACAGTGTGTTCGCACCTCGCCTGCCGCTCAGTTCTAGTTGTAAGCCTGCTCCTCGTTGCGATAACCGATGGCTGTTGAAAGCGGTGTTCGTTGAACGTCCCTTTCGTTGAAGACGGTGGTATTTAAACACTTGTGGCGTTTGGACTGTTCGTCCGTCGAAGTTTAAGTCAGGTAAAAGCAGATCGACCTTTCTCTAGATTCGCTGTTCAGTGAATCAGAATACTAGCAGTACTATGATCAAGGTTCATTTGGTACAATGATCCACTATGAACAGTGTTTCAACGTAATGCAGCCGTAGTTTTCTTTAAATATATAAGAAAACACCAAATATCACTATATCTAGTATTAGTAGAGATTTGGTAGGTGTCTGAAGATGAAGCTATACTATTACGTCTATATCTGAAGCCGAAACTATACTATTACTTCTATATATGAAGTCGAAACTATACTACTACTTCGAGATTTAAAGCCGAAACTATACTATTACTATATTTCAATGCTAGATTCAGGGAAGTTATGTAGTATATGTTCTGCTGTCATTATACCACCCTCCCAAGCATTACCTCCTATTTTTCTTGAAGGGTGGGTTTGTGTAGTATCTTTTATGTGGTAATGATACCATCCCCTGAGAATTATCTCGTTTTTTGGGGGAGGTTAGTGTAGTATCTGTTCTGTTGTCATGATACCATCCTCCCAGACGTTATATTCTCCTTCGAGGTAATAGACTAGCATCTATTCTGTTGTCAAAGTACCATCCTCCCAGGGATTACTTTCTCCTTTAGGAGATAGTGTAATTCGTTCGTCATGATATCATCCTCCAAGGCATTACCTCATTCGTTAAGGGTCAGTGTAGTATGCGTTCGTCCGTCATATATACTTCCAAAAATAATATGCGACTGGAGGGAGAATACTATTGCTGGTATCTTTAACTAATTTTTTGGACAAAAAAAGAACTTGCTTTACTCTGGTAAAAAAGAACTTGCATTACTCTGGTAAAAAAAAGAACTTGCTTTACTCTGGTAAAAAGGTCTTAAATAACGAAGTCGATTTAAAGCATAAGCAAAAGAATTAAATGTGTTATCCAATTGCAAAAAAAAAGTCGGGTAATTCGGAAGTTTAACCGAGACGTCCAAAAATAGAATTTGTACGTTAAGCTTTTGTGGGTATGGATATCCGAAAAAAACAAACAATAACCTCGGTAAAAATCTAAATAATAACTTTTTTATGAAGAAATTACATAAAGTTAACATCATGGAATTCTTGAATTTTTACAAATACTCAAATTAATGTTTTTGTACATACAATATTTTTTTATTAATATTAAAAGAAATAAAATAAAATTAACGTCATGGAATTTTTTCATTGCAGACATATCACTTGAAGAAAATAGGAATTTTTCATTTATTTATATTAAATAAAAATTAATGAAATTAACGTCATGGGATTTGTAAAAAAATAACATTGGTTTTTGTCAAAAATATATTTTTTTTTCTGTGTGTACAAATAATTTATTTATTTAAACTTCGTAATACAAACTGATCCAGTATAGGATATTTCCGAGAAAAATATGTCATTGAAGGTGTCGGTTGTTTTTTTCTTCTGATTATTGTCTTTTTGGGCAACAATAGGGCCTGCTTTGAGGTCTCGGTTAAACTTCCGAATTACCAAAAGTCGTTTAAAGAAACATAATTAGTCCATGCCTGTATTCATATAAATATTTATATTGCTTATTCAAGTGCATGGTGCTGCTGTTTCTTCTCAGAGTGCATATAGACATTGAGCAATGAATAAGAACTAAGCGTTTTTCTGTGTGCTAAACACGAATTTTCGTGAATCAAAGTGAGTTTTTGACTTCTTTTCCCATAATAGCTTACTTCCTGGTTTGTGATTAGACACACCCGCATTGGATATCCTATTTGCATTCTCTCCTTATCCCTTTTTTTATTCTTTACATTTTAAAATTGGAAAGCAAATCAAAACCTGCAAAACAGTTGACATCTCAAAATAAGATATCGAAATACGTGCAAAAAATAAGATATCGAAATACGTGCAAAAAATAAGATATCGAAATACGTGCAAAAAAAAATAAGATATCGAAATACGTGAAAAAAATAAGATATCGAAATACGTGCAAAAAATAAGATATCGAAATACGTGAAAAAATAAGATATCGAAATACGTGCAAAAAAATAAGATATCGAAATACGTGCAAAAAATAAGATATCGAAATACGTGCAAAAAATAAGATATCGAAATACGTGCAAAAAAAAGATATCGAAATACGTGCAAAAAATAAGATATCGAAATACGTGCAAAAAATAAGATATCGAAATACGTGCAAAAAATAAGATACCGAAATACGTGCAAAAAAATAAGATATCGAAATACGTGCAAAAAAATAAGATATCGAAATACGTGCAAAAAAATAAGATATCGAAATACGTGCAAAAAATAAGATATCGAAATACGTGCAAAAAATAAGATATCGAAATACGTGAAAATAATAAGATATCGAAATACGTGCAAAAAATAAGATATCGAAATACGTGCAAAAAATAAGATATCGAAATACGTGCAAAAAAAAATAAGATATCGAAATACGTGCAAAAAATAAGATATCGAAATACGTGCAAAAAATAAGATATCGAAATACGTGCAAAAAGAGGAAGATGAAAGAAGCGTAATGGGTCGTTCCGACACGTGTTTCTTGTCGGGTTAATTTAGGATTATTGATCTTTTTTATGTATTTGATCCCTAAAAGGTTCTTTTACACTTTTATTTCGGTTTAGTTTGGTTCCACTTACCGAAAAGATCCTATTTGCGGCGGCGATAGATTTTTTTTTTTCGAAATTAAGTTTTTCGAATGTGAAATTTGTAAAGTTTTCTTTCACCTTTTCAGAAACAAGTCGCGTAAGGAATTTGAAGATTGGTTTTAAAAGGGGTTTCTTTATATTTTTTCAAATTCTTTATTGACTGCATTTTTATACTAACGAGTTAACATTTACCAAGGCCGAAAAGCGACTCAAAGATAAAGGTTAATTAAATTTTCAGTTAGATGAAGAAGCATATTATGAGAGGATTGAAAACGATGAATGAAATGGACAATACTTTATTAGAGGACGGCTCGACAAGTATTTGTTTATATCGGGCTTGAAGTAGTGCAGTCTGTAAGGAAAACAGTACCGAGGTAATGTGTAATGAACAAACAGTACTCACGTTCTGCTGTTGCCCGTAAAAATTATTGAAACCAAGAAACTCCTACTCCCAGTCCTGAACCACATATTACTGTTTTTATTCGAATTTTTAAAACTTTCTATAAGCAGTAGGACTGTGTTTTATACCAACATTGAAACAATAATTGAATTAGAAACCAATAAAAACAAATAGTTGATTAATGAGATGTTCTTTTGCAAAGCAATATGCACATTAGTTAACCTTACGACTATGATCGCATACATATGATCAGTGTATTAGAAAAATATTGTTCTACTATTGTATGAATTTTGATTTGGCGTTTCAATCTCACTGTAAGAGCTATTCATCATTCATTTCGTATGAATCTAATTTTCTTTTTGTGACGCATTCGTATTTATACGTGTCCGACGGTCTGATGTTAAATAACAAGCTTGAAGTGCACATACATATATATTGGTGTAGATCCATTTTATGCTTTTTCCCAAGATAGTTGGGGCTTAACATCTATCTATCTATCTATCTATCTATCTATCTATCTATCTATCTATCTATCTATCTATCTATCTATCTATCTCTATCTATATCTATATCTATCTATCGCACAGTGGGCTGGCAAGCGGACGTATAGATTTTTAGCAACTTTCTAAAATCATTACGAAACCTATATATTTGAATGGCCCAGAGGCTGAGGTTGCAAAAAATGGGCTCATTTGTCTTCTAACTCTAATTATTTCTCAAGATATGCCCGTTTGAAGTTCGCAAATTTCGAATTTTTGCAAAATCGCGACTACAGTGATTTTACCAAGGTGTAAATTTGGGTGCACCTGAAGAATTGCTGAAAATTTCTCCCAAAAAGCCATAAATATATCCTATAAACCTCTTAGATAATGCCACATGCCCTAAATTTACTTCATTATAAAAAATGGGACATATGAACAAGTTTTTGACCTGTTTTTTTTTTATTTTTCCACAAGATTTACCATAAAAATGAGCATTTTTTCCATAAAAAAACGACAAAAATTGCCCCCGGCCGGCATATTTTAACGAAAGATTGCAAAAAAGCCCCGAGATGAAATTTCTCATGCTTCACAAATAAGAATCTAGACATAGAAAGCTATCATAATCCAATTGGATAGAAAAAAATCACTCTCGGGAACCATTTTAATTCTAACATACTGAAACAATTTGATCAATTTATAAGATTGTATCAATCGATTATGGGACAAGAGTGACCCTAGTGTCATGAAGGCCAGAGAGCAATTAAATTGCAGACATTGTAAAGGGACAGGGCACAGTATTCGTAACTGTGAGCAGCTCAAAGCTGCGATACTTGGGTGTAACACCGAGTACGAATCTTGGTTGTGCTTTCTGACGGATGATGCATAATGTGAATCACTGTTTGTTGTTTCATTGATGTTTGAGTGATATATTTTCATTTTAAAGTGGATATTTGAAGAATTCTCTTCCTGTAATACTAAAAAGGGTCTTGTTTGCTCAACTTGTTTACTTTGCGAGTTATGATAATTTGAAATTTACCCAGAATTTAGCCCCTCCGTGTATTGGCCCAAAATGATGGTGAGTGGGGCCTCAGACTCCCAAAATGGTATAATTCTGCTGAATATCAGACTGTTTAACATCCCACTACCCTCCCTGATGCATAACATGATGACCAACATGTTTAATAGCTAAACAGCTAACATTATGGGCACTCATAAGTTAATGTCCGCTTGAACCCCCTTCTAAGCCCATTGTGACTATCTATCTATCTATCTATCTATCTATCTATCTATCTATCTATCTATCTATATATATATATATATATATATATATATATATATATATATATATATTGAACATGTATTGTATTAGTTTCTGTAGATGTAAATCCGTTGAAACTCAAGTGTTTATAAAAAGTGCCCAATAACAAGTAGAGCTGTTCCAATTACTCCCCTGCGAACTAAAGAGAACACTGCTCTCAGGCGTGGTCCTGAAAACATATAGGCGGAATCGCTTGAGCATTTTGACCAACTGTTTAATATTCTCTCCGTGATTAACTTGAATGTGATTAAATCTATTCATAATCGACTGATAATGCGTCTATTCAATGCACAACCAAATCTACCCGAAGTTGTGAGTGCTGTTATTCAAACTAATCTCTCGTCGAGCACTTGTACCCGAGATCTTGTGCACGTGTACCTTTAAGACTAGCAGCTAAAATCTGATCAATCGCCTTTACAACTTCATTCATCGTTCCAATTATGTATTCCCATTTATTGACTCAAGACAATCATGATAGTTTCGAAGAATTCTAATTCATTCTCCGATCAGAACATTTTATATCCCTTTACAAATATTACAATCAAGATATACTGAAACTAAACCTTATGTCTAGAATCCTTGTTCCACTTTTCATCAAAATGCCGTAATGTGTAAGGAACGGCGCCACTTATTCACCAAGGTTGCTCCACTTACCCTTTATACTGCTGGGTGTTTAGCAAGTGGTCACTATGTACTATTTTTTAAATCTTTGGTATTACTCGACTGAGGATTGAACCCCAGTCTCCTGATCCATTATCGAACGCTCTTACTATAATACCAAATGGATACGTTTTTATGCCAAATAGGCGTGAAAGAACAGCAAAAATAATAAAATAATAATATGTCTATAATCAATTAAAATTATGCAGATAATTTGGGACGATTTTTCTTCTTCAATCGTTTCTGTAAAGTTAAATTTAGCATCTAATAAAACATTTCTATTATAGAAACGCAACTATTTTATTTTACGTCAGCATAAAAAATCTTTTATCAATAATTCTCTTATCAAACGGTTGTTTATTAGTGTAGACCTTTCTTGTGGTAGAGTTTCCTGAAGAAAAAAAGATCGAATGAAGAAATACTTTCCAATCACTCCCAAATACATTAAAAGCCCGCAACCATTTCCTCTTAGCATCGAACTAATCTACCATTATTCAATATTCTTACTCACTTCCGTGGTTGCTTGATTATTTATGTCTGCCTAATTTCCTTCAGAAAGAAATAAAACAGAGACTCTAAGTTTGGTGTAGATTGATTCGATTGGCTGCAGACCAGACGATTTGGAATGGTTTCAGATGCTTGTGTCTTAATCAATTTAGTACTGATTACGTCTAACCTGTAATGAAATGGGATCATACAGAGGTGTTGAGATAAGTCGTCAAAAGGTGGAATGGCAAAGTCCGTTAGTCAACATTCGGAAAGGAACTAGAACAAAACTAGGATCCGATTTCTATTCTATTATTTGGATTTTTCAGACTATTTTTATTTTATTTATTTTTTAACATAGTTCACACCAAACAAGGCAAGCCGCCACTGTAGACGTAAGGGGCTACTGAGAAAAAGAAAAATGGAGAAGATTGGGAGGGTCAACCTAAATTGGGATCTGCACAGTGAGATGTCTGTTTACATTAGTTTTAAATTTATGCATGTCAGTACTGTCGGGGAAACAGGGGGCAGGGAGAGAGTTACAGAGTCCAGCAGCAAGAGGAAAGAAGCTATTTGAGTAGAAGGCTCTCCGGAATCGGGGGACCTCCACAGTGAATGAATGAGATTTAGTTGATTGTCGAGTTAGTCTAGTGAATTTACGTCGAGGGGGCACCAGAGTATCCAATTCATCGGAGTATAATCCATTGAAGCATCTTGGATGTGATTCTCACAGCGTTTCGGCCGATGTAACCTCCGCCTTTCTTCAGACGCATCTCGTCGAACTCGGGAATCTTTCTGTCGAACTCGGGAATCTTTCTGTCGAACTCGGGAATCTGCACAGAATTTCGAACGGAACCCTTTATTTGATCCATGGGGGTAGATTGCTCTCGTTCCGTTAGCCCTAACCGGGTAGAAGTGTTAAATAATTTGTAATTGTATTCTTAGCATCGCACTGGGTATTGAGCGTTCAACCTCCGGTAGATTGCCCACTTAGAACTGATTATAACTTAGCACTTTATCCGTTACGCCACGGGTACTTGCGGATGATACAAATAATACAAATTATTAATCCTCATCTAAAAAATTCCGAAAAATAATTGATTCTATTATTTATATGTTTAGGGTTAGAGTTAGGGTTAGGGTTAAGGTTAGGGTTAGGGCTGATGACCACATCGGGGGTTGTTTTTAACTTCATGATATTTCGGCCATTGTAAACTCCGGATTTTTCAGGGGCCTATTGTCGTAGTTGGTAACCATCCGGAAAATTTCAATTGAATCATTTGTTCAGACGAGAGTATTCTCATTTCGCGTTCCACGTTTTTGAGACATCTCGTATCAGTTAATATGTTCGTATCCACTAAGCTATATGTCCAGTATGATCATCTGGGATTATGTTTTCTTCCTATTACGTTTAAGAACAAGAAAACTTTATCTCCCGCCAGTTAAACAGACACAACTCGTACATAAAAGCAAAAGTTCATAAATATGGAAACATATATACACGTACATTAAATTACACACACATAACACATAACTCAATAAGTCCCGGGCCTTATATATAGATGGCGCCACTAATAAAAAAAATCCAGATGATTTTTGTAAAGTACAAACTATCCAATGATACGTGTCAAAAGTGGAACCCTAATCCGATTATTAATTTACAAAGTTACCGTTGCAAATTTTGTAAACAATGTAAAAAACTTAAATTTCGTGTGTTTATAAGGCATTGCTTTCCGATGGGAAAAATACTGTTCAAGCAATGCAATAGTTTGATAAGTGTTATTTGGACTCTGCTCCGTCGGTAACAACGGTTAATAGGTGCTATGCTGATTTTAAACACGAGCGTACATACGTAAATGGTGCTGAACGCTCAGGTCGAACTAATTCGCCAGTTGCTTCGGAAATCACACACAAAAAAAAATACTTCACAAACTCTTTTTTGTTAACCGTGAATTAAAGTTGTATGATTGAAGATACCAGAAAGCAGTGTATTTACCATTTTGCATGGACATTTGTGTTCAAAGTAGATTCCATATTTGCTCACAGTCGATCAAAAATAACAACGAGTCGACGATTCAGAGCGGTGTTTTCAATTGTTTCAATGAAACAAAAATGTTTTGCGTCAATATGTGACAATGGATGAAACATAGATCCACCACTACACAAAAAAGCATCGAATTATTAGAGAAACGTTTGAATAAGCGTATCACCTTAGAATCGGACTATGTTGATGAATAAAATCGAACTTTGCGTAAAAGTTGTTGTTCTCTTAGTTAGGCCCGGGACTTATTGAGGGATGTGTTATGTCCAGTATTTTACTCTGGGATTATATTTTGGGATTCATAAACCTAATGTTTATTTTTATTATTTACCTCACTCATTAAGTTTCAGAGTTTTAAGTTAGGATTCATAATATGCATTATTTTGTGTGTTTCGGACTACTATTCTCATCATGGTTGTTATATTCACAACGTTTCGGCCAATCTAACCCCCAACCTTCGTCAGGTGCATTTTCTTTTCGAACATCGGAACATAATAGTCGAAATAAAGAATATTTATGTCATGTGGAACTCGAGAACTTATACGGAAGATAGATGAGAATGATAGTCCGAATAATCCCAATAATCCAAATGATCAATCGTAATCTAAAAAAATCTGAAACATGCCTTGTCTTTATTTATTTGAAATTATCGTAAATTAATTCCTTTTAAAAACAATAACTATTTTTTGCCTTAATACTGTAAAAATAGTAAATATTAAAAAGCTAAATATTCTTCAAATCAATGAAGCGAGTGTCACTTTTAAAAAATGTATTTATTTAAAAACTGTACTGTTTTGGTCCACGGGACAACATAATTCAATTTTTTTTAGAAATTCATTTGAAAATAGATAAAGTCAGATTGTTTTTATATACCTTAGCGACATCAGATCTATCATTAATCATTTTTTTAAGCATGTGAAAAGTGATAACGTACGTACTAACATGAAGCACCTTATATATACTTACACAAATAAATACAAAATGGTAGATAAGAAAACAATCGGAATTAAATGTATGTTGTTATTATTTTAATCTTTCATCTGCTGGTATATATAACTATTAGTTATAGCTGTAATAGCATAACTATTAGTTATAGCTGTAATAGCATAACTATTAGTTATAGCTGTAATAGCATAACTATTAGTAATAGATGTAATAGTATAACTATTAGTTATAGCTGTAATAGTATAACTATTAGTTATAGCTGTAATAGTATAACTATTAGTTATAGCTGTAATAGTATAACTATTAGTTATAGCTGTAATAGTATAATTATTAGTTATAGCTGTAATAGTATAACTATTAGTTATAGCTGTAATAGTATAACTATTAGTTATAGCTGTAATAGTATAATTATTAGTTATAGCTGTAATAGTATAACTATTAGTTATAGCTGTAATAGTATAACTATTAGTTATAGCTGTAATAGTATAACTATTAGCAATAGCTGTAATAGTATAACTATTAGCAATAGCTGTAATAGTATAACTATTAGCAATAGCTGTAATAGTATAACTATTAGCAATAGCTGTAATAGTATAACTATTAACAATAGCTGTAATAGTATAACTATGAGTAAAAGCTGTAATAGTATAACTATTAATAATAACTGTAATAGGAGTCAATGTCCTGTCCGCATTAATTGCTAATTATTATTTTATTGATGAGTCGTCTTAAATTTAGGTGACAAATTAATAATTATTTTACATTTTACTTAATAATTATTGGCTGAACGTGGCGAAACGCATCCATTTTATTCATTTATCATCGAACTAGTGCAATGCAATCATTTTACATTATTTCACATCTATATAATAATACGTTAAGACATTTCATGTTCGTACGTACGTTATCACCTTTCACATACATTCTTACCTCTATAAATAAGATGGGAATTTACACAAAGATGTCACCACTAACTTGTGAACAAATCAAACGGTAATAAATATATAATTGTTAATATATATATATATATATATATATATATATATATTACGAATGTATTTATTACTAATCAAAGAACATACCTATGAATATACTTGGAGTAAATAATGTATTTACCACATTTTTTATCTAAAAGAATAAACACATTTTTAAAAAGTTCTTTTTTTTTTATAGAAATCGCCCCAGACAGGGCACAAAGCCACTTGATGTATGGCGCTAAATAATACTACTGAAAGATAAAAAAAGAGTCAACGATAAGTTTTATATGGATCGATTCCGACGCAGAAAACAGCTATTCTTCCCATTTGTGAGAAACATCGCTCATGGAACGTGAGGGCTTAAGGACAAAATAAGGGAAGCGGGAGTTACGAGGCTTCCAGAAGTAAACATTTACTTAAAAAGAACAGTTTGTCCAACGGGATTTTAAGCTAACACTTTATTTGTATCAACTTAATTACAAAACATCTGTTTATGAATCCTATATTAACCAAACAAACAAAGTCAGCAAAATAGATATCACACAACTGAAGTTATGGGCGTAGAACATGTTTTTGATTTTGTTGAATTAAGCATAGCATAATTATTCATGACTGATTCTTATCTGCGAACTATTTAAACATGTTCCTCTTTCGTTTAATGTGATCTGTTTGACCAATCAGAGAGTTTGGTACCTCCCAGTCTTCTTCGCTATATTTTGTAATCTTCAAAAAGCAATTCTACATTCTCTTCTGGACGCATAACCTTTTATTAGGTTGTTGAGCGTCACAGGTCGATTGATCATACCTCATATAATTTAACATTCTTACTTCCATAAAACACAGGTGATACTCTATACAAAGATGTCACCATTAACTCGAGAACAATGCAGCATTTAATAACAACAATGTATTGCTCACTTATCAAAGAATCTACATAGTCATATACCCGAAGGAAATAATTTATTTACTACATTTTTATCGAAAACAATAACTTCATTTACCATAAAAAGACATTTTGTCCAACTGTTTTTTTTTGCTAACACTTTTTGCAATCAACTTAATTACAAAACATATATTAGCAAAACAAATGATCCAGCATTAAAGTACCCACGGGGATTGACGTGTCTTGAAACAAATATACCAAACCGTTTATTAGGCATCGAAACTCTGTCCTGCTGTAATGGGCAATACGAAAATACGCACAAGTTTGTATATTTCCCGCCTAGCTCTGAATGGTGTTTATCAATCACGTGACTCTTTCTCGAACATCCGAGGCAAATCGGTGTTCGCTCGACACCCTACTTGTCCACAAGTTCTAACTAGATGTAAAATCTACACATCCGAGATAGATGGGAATTTTTCACCCGTTTTATCGACACTCCCTATATATCCATTTTATAATCACACATTCCACACTCCATCCATGTTGTAAACCATGCTTCATCATTTTATCACTTCGTCCTTCAGAAGGATATCTCAGCTGCCCTCTCAATCCGCATGCATCTAATGTATCGTTTGTATTGACTAAAGTGAAAAGTGGCCGCCTCTATCTCTACAGTGCCACTTATCCAACTTTAAATGAATATGCTTAAAATTGTCTCACGTTCAACTAAAAAGGATCAATATTACACAGTAATTCTTAGAGAAAAAAAAATTGTTTTCGAACAAACAGGTTTCTTTTCTTTATTTACTTTTCTATTTTTCCTGTTCATTTTCAGTTTTCATTGTCATTTAAGGCGAACGTAATGATTTCAACTGTATTTTTAATCTGCATAATTTCTCGGATTGCAATACGTCCTAAGATGGGGGGGGTACTGTTGCCACATCTGGGGAGGTACTGTTGCCACATCTGGGGAGGTACTGCTCAGGGCATCCTTTCCTGCCTTGACAGAGTACAAACTAAACTCCGAAATCTAGTGGGCGATGTCCTCTTCCCAACCCAACAGCCTCTTTCTCACAGAAGAGACGTTGCTAGTCTTTCTCTGCTCTATCGTTACTTTCATAGCAGGGGCTCGACTGAGCTTCATTCTATGGCCCCCACCTATGTAAAAAATTCTCAACAAAACTTATCTAGCTTCAACCACTATCAATAAATCCCCTTTCTCCCACTGTGTGCCTATAACTAGGCGGAACTTCAATCAGCACATTTTATTTCCAAGAACTGCCCGTCTGTGGAACACAGTACCACGGTGCTGCTTCCCGGCTGACTATAACATTGTCGTTTTCAAGTTCAATGTAAACAAATTTTGCTAGGCCTCCCTCTTAAAAAATCAGTTTTTATACCAGTCGCAAACATCGTTACAAATCACCTCAGTGTCTCACCGTCTATATGCCCAACCCGATAACACTTATCCTCAAGTGGTCTTCGGGCCTTGATAACTGGTGATTCATTTGTAAAAAAAAATGTAATTAATAATATGAAACTTGCCGTCGTTTTAGTAGAAAAAATAATTTTATCTGATAAAGTCATATATTTGTTTGTTCTGCGTTTTATCCCGTTCATTTTCGGTTTTAATTGTCGTTCAACGCGAATCGAAAATCTAAACGCATTTACTACAAAAAAAAAACAAACGAACATTTCGTTTTTACGCACAAGTTAGTATATTTTCGCACGTGGTACTAAATCGTGTGACGTCAGTCACGCGGTTATATTTCTCTCATTATATTTTAAAGCTTGAAAAAAAAAATCAATTATAAATTCTCTTCTTTCCTAGACCCATAACCTTTCATGAGGGTCACGTGACGATTGATTTTTACCTCATAGCATTTAACGTTCTTACCTCCATAAAAAAAAACAGGTGAGGCTTTGCACAAAGATGCAACAATTCACTTGAGAAAAATGCAACCGTAACCTTCTATTAGGTTATTGAGGGTCACGTGTTGAGTGATTTCACTTCGTGGCATTTAACGTTCTTACCTTCATAAAACGGACAAGGGTTTGCACGAAGATGTAACCGCCTCCTTGAGGACAATGCAACCTTTAATCCAAATAATCTATTTTTAGCAACGTTGAATCGATTACATACATACGATAAATTTATGACCAGAATTAGCTTACATCAATTGGATTAAAATGACCAACCTATTTACAAAAAAAATCAATATGGCAGTTTGGTGCTTGTGTAGTATTGGGGGCAGATGAAATTCATCTCTAATTTAGAAGAGTCAGTTGAAAGGGGAGATAATTTAAACTGTTTTTTTTGTTGTTGTTGTAATCATGACCCATGAAGTAAATCCAGTGAATTAGTATGAAAATAAATGTTTTAAACGTGTACTTATGCAGTTTACGGACCAGGCTGAAATAATAACGTTATAATTTAGAAAGCCATTCTTAACACATAGAGGTTGTACGTTGATTAAATATTCTGTTTATTAAATTGTTAGGTAAAAGTAAAGAATAGTTAATCAACCCCCACGTCCTCATGTTAAGAATGGTTTTCTAAATTATAACGTTATTATTTCAATCTGGTCCGTAAACTTTATAAGTAGCCTTTTTAAAATAATAGTTTGATACTAATTCCTTAGATTTTCCTTATGGGGTATAGTTACAAAAAAAACAGTTTGAATTATCTCCCCTTTCAACTGACTTATCTGCCCCAATAATACAGAAGCACCGACGATTGATAATTTGTATCTTTAATTTGATTGGCTCCCGCCCTTTCTTCTTTTCTTCACCCTCTCTCTCACAGACGTTATATTGCTAGTCTCAGTCTTTCATATAAGTACTATTATGGCATGTGTTCTTCAGAATTGTGTGGTCTATTCCCCGCTTTCTTTGTTCCATCTCGTTTGACTCGTTGGTCTAGTGGTCTCCATCAATTTGCTGTTTTGATACCTCTTTGTAATACAGCTTCCTATTCCAGTACCTTATTTCAAAGAACTGCGGGATTGTTGAACTCTCGTCCCACCGACTGTTTTCCTTCTACCTATAGACTT
>OY744541.1:83436908-83451908 GCA_963556195.1 Sepiola atlantica
CCTAAAGGTTAACAAATTAGACCTTACGAAGACGAATATTTCAAATCATAAATTGGTCCGTCAACGATTTTTAAAAATCTAAAGCAAGAACATTATGCAAATATCACATTACTTTAAGTGTGTAAGGGTGATGCAAGTCAATACTTTTCGTAAAAGTAATTTAACAATTTTTCAAAATGGCGTTTATCGCGTTTTCCATTCAAACTCATAGTATGTGTTTGTTATACTGTTTGATTTGTAAGTTAATTTGTTTTGTTGGCGTATATTTTGTAAACAATTTGCATATTATAGTTTCTATTTGACCCATAAATAGGGTCCTAACAGGAACAGAGTCAGTGTGTACCTGGGACAGGTACGACCATTCTGAGTCAGTGTGTACCTGGGACAGGTACGACCATTCTGAGTCAGTGTGTACCTGGGACAGGTACGACCATTCTGAGTCAGTGTGTACCTGGAACAGGTATGACCATTCTGAGTCAGTGTGTACCTGGGACAGGTACGCCCATTCTTGAGTCAGTGTGTACCTGGGACAGGTACGCCCATTCTTGAGTCAGTGTGTACCTGGGACAGGTACGCCCATTCTTGAGTCAGTGTGTACCTGGGACAGGTACGCCCATTCTTGAGTCAGTGTGTACCTGGAACAGGTATGACCATCTTGAGTCAGTGTGTACCTGGAACAGGTACGACCAATCTTGAGACAGTGTGTGCCTGGGACAGGTACGCCCATTCTTGAGTCAGTGTGTACCTGGGACAGGTACGCCCATTCTTGAGTCAGTGTGTACCTGGGACAGGTACGCCCATTCTTGAGTCAGTGTGTACCTGGGACAGGTACGCCCATTCTTTAGTCAGTGTGTACCTGGAACAGGTACGACCATCTTGAGTCAGTGTGTACCTGGAACAGGTACGACCAATCTTGAGACAGTGTGTGCCTGGGACAGGTACAGCCATTCTGAGCCAGTGTGTACCTGGGACAGGTACAGCCATTCTGAGCCAGTGTGTACCTGAGACAAGTGATAAAGACGGAGTGACTGCCAAATTTGGTCTTTCTTATTGGAGGATGTTGTTTTGTGTCCTATTCAGGATGGTTAGGCGATCTTAAGTAATTGATAGGGTTGGGAATAAGGGTAGTTAGAAAATGGGTAGAAACAGCTTGGGAATTTGAATTTCGAGAGGGCGTAGTAGATTCTAGCACCTTGCCCAAATGTGTTCGATGCAGTTTAGTATCGAGTCCGGGAAAAACTCTATTTGATCCATAGGATGTACTCTTACAAGTAATACGACTCCGAATCAGATATGACCTGTGGATGATGGTTATCGGAAGTTCACTAATTGGAGTATACGTGCTCGTTGCTTATTGTTACGTGTATCCACAGAAGCAAAACAATACGACGACGTACTGTCATAGATTTCCGCAGATTATTTCTCCAAGTTGAAAATTCCATTGGGGAAATTGTGATTGATTCAAACAAACACTAATCAATAACACTTCCTCAATAGAATAGTTGATCAACACGTAAAATTATATATAAATTCCATACACGAAAAAATAGAATAGTTGATCAACAAATAAAATTATATATAAATTCCATACACGAAAAAATAGAATAGTTGATCAACAAATAAAATTATATATAAATTCCATACACGATAAAATAGAATAGTTGATCAACAAATAAAATTATATATAAACTCCATACACGATAAAAACAAAAACAAATCCCGTAACAAAATTGACACGTTCCACCTATAATACAAAAACCAAATTCACACTAATTATAAACTCGACAGAAAAAGCCATATTTAATACATCGATACACAAAACGTATCACACAATCTAAGAAAATCAAACTAATAATCGATTACACAAAAATGAAAACGTTTAATTCAATAATAAAAGATAATAACACTATTAACTCAACCTTAGCCAAACTAACGTAATATATAAGTTCACATAGTACCTATATTGGCCACACAACAACAACTCTCTACCGAAGTCTTACTTATCATCTATCCGACACTAGCGCCATTCAACGCACATCACTTCACATAACAAAACACTACAGTCGGCCGATATACAAAAAATATCACCAAAAAGATAACCAAACGCGAAAATTCCGTGTCATTTAACAACGACTGCATAAATAACGATTTGCTGCCTCTCTCTCTCTCTCTCTCTCTCTCTCTCTCTATATATATATATATATATATATATATATATATATATATATATATACACATATATATCAAATATGGGAGTTTTTAGCTTCTACAATTTTTCACTCCGCCACCACCAGTAAACACCTCTTTAAAATAAATATCGAGGTATACACAACATCAATATAAATCAAGTTAAACAATTTATAAATAACCAATTTTGCTTAACCCCAACCCTAACCCTAACCCTAACTCACACACACAACACGTACATAAAAAACAAACCACGTAGAGAATATTGTGCCCCACAAAAAAACTCACTACCAGACACACACGCAAAACACAGAAATTTCAATTTTAGATATAAATCCTTAAAAAATATTACCGATCGCATAATAAACCCCCATCCACACAAGATAATCATATTAACTAGAGAACATTCGCTTTCTCTCTCTTCTCATTTCTGTTTCTTCTCTGCTCATCTATACAGGAAGAGAAACAGACATCAAACGCCTACACATCCGTCGATCACAGATAACAGCCCACACCCACACCCACACCAGACAATCAGATTTTACTAGAGGGCATTAGTTTTCCTTTTTTCCCCATTTATTGTCCTTCCTTGTTTCTTTTATATGGGAATTGAACAGACAGAAACGCCAATACATAAAACCACGAAAAGTGACCCCTGGTGGGGGTGATTAAAAAAACATTAATATTAGAGCACCGTTTTCAAGAACTCTGTTCACACTTCATTTAAGGCTTGAAGAAGAAAATCGTTGCCGAAAATTTCCTACAGAATATCCTAACACAAAATAAAGATTAAAAGGATATTGGATTTACCTTGCTTCTAAAATCGTCCAATACATTCAGTGCGAAATTGTAAGTTACACGTTTATTTGTTTATTCATTACTATTTTTATTTATTTATTTATTTATTCATTACTATTTTTATTTATTTATTTATTTATTCATTACTATTTTTATTTATTTATTTATTTATTTATTACTATTTTTATTTATTTATTTATTTATTCATTACTATTTTTATTTATTTATTTATTTATTTATTCATGACTATTTTTATTTATTTATTTATTTATTCATGACTATTTTTATTTATTTATTTATTTATTTATTACTATTTTTATTTATTTATTTATTCATTACAATTTTTATTTATTTATTTATTTATTTATTCATTACAATTTTTATTTATTTATTTATTTATTTATTTATTTATTCATTACTATTTTTATTTATTTATTTATTTATTCATTACAATTTTTATTTATTTATTTATTTATTCATTACTATTTTTATTTATTTATTTATTTATTTATTCATGACTATTTTTATTTATTTATTTATTTATTTATTTATTCATTACTATTTTTGATTATTTATTTATTTATTCATGACTATTTTTATTTATTTATTTATTTATTTATTCATTACTATTTTTATTTATTTATTTATTTATTTATTTATTTATTCACCTACTTGTGTGCTTATGAGTTACCGTCGACTGATTACACCCATATATATATATATATATATATATATATATATATATATATATATATATATATATATATATATATATATATATATATATATATATATATATATGATGGCATAATATGATAATAAAAAAGCAATGAATGGAAACATCGGAAGTTTTTCAACCATTAAAACTATATGGAAAAACACTTTTAGTCCCAAGTCCTTCGGTGGAAAATTACTTTTCTTGCAAGTCAATTTACTTTTTACAGTCACTATATTAGTTTGCTTCCAAGAATTTACGCTAGTCTTAACATTATTTAAGGGATCATCAGTTGTTTACCATAAAAAAACTGTTTCGGAAATTTAAAAACAAAACAGTATTTTATCTCATGGCTTCCCTGCAGAGTTAATCATACCCCACTTCCCTTCAAAGACAAGAACAAAAACGTTCCGTATATTAAGTCTAAGTTTTGTTCCAGATTAATGTTTTGCTAACTTATTTTGTTATTAATAAATGTCTTCCTTACTTGTGTTGTTTGTCTGTGTCTAAAAAAAATGTATCCGTTATTTAAAAAAAAATTGCTGTATTTTAAAGTGTTCCGACGAATCCATTACACTACTTTTAATGTGATTTATAGTTTTATGTATTTTTATTATTTTATTATATTTAGTTTCATATTAAAAATATTTAAAAATGAAATATATATATATGTATGTATGTATATATATATATATATATATATATATATATATATATATATATATATATATATATATATATATATATATTATATATACACATACGTTTATGCATATTCTACATTATTTTTTTTAGATAGTTTTAGATTTGCTTTATCAATTTACTTTGATTAATTTGATATGACTTAAAGGCATCAGGATGGCTTGTATTGATTTACTCCTCTCCAGCAGTTAGGCACAAGGCCAGTTTTTATATTACTCCCACAAGTAAGATGTGACCCAAGGTCGGATCGGGAAAGTGGGGTTTAAAAATTGCCTGGGCAGCCCTGTCGGCATTCCCCGGTAGGGGCGCCTCAGACAGTAAGCAATAAACTTACTCCTCCCCAAAGAGGGGAGGCGAAGCCTGGGAGGGTGGACCTCCTAGAACTGCACAGGACAGACCCATAGACCGGCGTAAATCAAGCCCCGAAGGCCAAGACAATACCAGTCTATGGGGTGCAGTATTCATCGGAACAAGTACTACACTTTGATCTTAGCCAAAAGGCCAAGTATCAGGGTGGCTTGTATTGATTTACTCCTCTCCAGGAGTTAGGCACAAGGCCAGTTTTTATCCTACTCCCGCAAGTAAGATGTGACCCAAGGTCGGGTCGGGAAAGTGGGGTTTGTAAAGCCAGCGCCCGAGAGGTGAGCACTCTGGCCATTTAAAAATTGCCTGGGCAGCCCCGTCGGCATTCCCCGGTAGGGACGCCAGTCTATGGGGTGCAGTATTCATCGGAACAGATACTACACTTTGATCTTAGCCAAAAAGCCAAGTATCAGGATGGCTTGTGATTGCCTTATTTAAATGTCTAAATATATTTTCTTGATCACCACCTTGTGTAATAATTCTTATTATTCAGGCAGAAAGTGGGGGTATAAAACCTATTCATTTGAAGGTAACACATACAATTCTAAAAAATTCGGACATCATGCTCCCGTAAAAAAATATACACAGGGCATGTACTATTTTTATGTGGTATACAAACGAAATGAAAAGAGAAGGAATTTCTTTCATCAAACATTTTATAGATAAATATTTTATCCTTAATTTTTATATCCAAATCAAGAAATGTAGCTGGTGTTCGCGTATGTTCACAGTTTAATTTCAACTCTTTAAGATATATTAAATGTTTAGTATTTGCAAACTCTTCGTTATCATTAATGCAATCGTCAATATATCGCTTACATCCATGATAACTAGATATATTATTTTTTATTAATATATATATATATATATATATATATATATATATATATATATATGATGGCATAATATGATAATAAAAAAGCAATGAATGGAAACATTCTTGTCCTAATTCTTTAATCTCTGAAGAAAACCTTCTAACAGACGTTGAAATGATGAGAAAGATCTTTACAAATCTCTATATATCTCTTTCTAATATAATCGGTTAATCTAAAAAAGGCCAAAGTTCTCATTATTTACAAAACGAAACCTAATCCTAACCCTAACCCTAATCCTAACCCTAATCCTAACCCTAACCCTAATCCTAACCCTAATCCTAACCCTAACCCTAACCCGGTGACACTTAGAAAACTCCTCTTTCTTTTACATTCAAAACGACTTGAGAGAAAATGGAGTTAATCCTTAATTTCTAAACGATTAATCTTGCAAGTGCCTTAATCGCATCATGCAACCTCTGAAATGTCCTGAGTAAACCATTACTAACCCTAACCCTAACCCTAACCTCCGAAACCTCTGCAGCAAACTATTATGTTATAGAGAACATTCCGTTACGAGATCCTAACTGATCCTTTGCACACGATACGATATACACGCATGTGTTTCTGTGCATTATTGATTGGCTAATCGTTTGATTGCTATTTGTGTCCGTGAATCTGACGATGCTGCAATTTAGTGGAATAACGTGAACATTTGAGCATTTGGGCATTTTTCCTATTTTTCTTGACATGAATCCCAAATATATTGCGTTGATTTCTTTGGGTGATTTGTTTTGTTTGTTTCAGTTCTCGTCACATAGGGCAATTCTGGTGCTACCAGATCAGGCTGTCTAAAGATATCGGCTTCTTGACCCAAAATACACCAAACATTGATGATTTATTGTTTTCTTTTTTAGGATCAAGGGAAGAATAAGGACCCCAGATCATTAACACAAGACGCGGGACATATTTTCAAATCACCGGTTGACCTCGCAATACACGTGGTCTCTATTTACAAAACACTTGTAAATAGATCTTTTATTTATGTTAATATTTATTTTAAGGCAGAGAGTTCATAAATAAAACAAATAAATATTAACATGTTTTCTTTTCTTTTAACATGTATACGCTTTTTTAAAAATCGGCTGACTTGTAATCTGTCGTTTTGCAATAAACAAAACAATTTATCATTTTTTTTTTTACTTTTATTTACTAAATAAAAAACAAATTTTAAACGCAATTCTATATTTCGTGTTGTGTACTTTTTTTTCTTTTCGTAGGGAGGCGAGTAGCGAAGTTTTATATATTTGTTTGTAATTGTTGCTTACAGAAAAAAAAGGAAAAAACTTCATAAATTTTAAATTGCTTCCGTTTGGAAACTGATTTTTGAAGTCTAACTCCGCCCTCGTGGGGAAGCAAAACGAAAGATTACAAGTCAGCCGATTTTTTAAAAGGCGTATATATTTCGTTTATTTATTAAAATAACTTGCGTAATCATCCGTTTTGCCTCCTCGGGCTAGGAGCAATGTGTAGTATGGAAAAATCCTTCTAAACTGAGGTAAGATCCATAGTGCCCCTTTTTGGGAAGCTTGATTTTTCCCTACAAAACGAAAGATTACTTAAGTACGGTGATAAATATTTCATACCCCCCCCCCATTTCTGCCCTCGTGAAGTTTTTTCCTTTTTTTTCTGTAAGCAACAATTATAAACAAATATATAAAACTTCGCTACTCGCCTCCCTACGAAAAGAAAAAAAAGTACACAACACGAAATATAGAATTGCGTTTAAAATTTGTTTTTTATTTAGTAAATAAAAGTAAAAAAAAAAATGATAAATTGTTTTGTTTATTGCAAAACGACAGATTACAAGTCAGCCGATTTTTAAAAAAGCGTATACATGTTAAAAGAAAAGAAAACATGTTAATATTTATTTGTTTTATTTATGAACTCTCTGCCTTAAAATAAATATTAACATAAATAAAAGATCTATTTACAAGTGTTTTGTAAATAGAGACCACGTGTATTGCGAGGTCAACCGGTGATTTGAAAATATGTCCCGCGTCTTGTGTTAATGATCTGGGGTCCTTATTCTTCCCTTGATCCCTTTTTTATCTTCACAAAACTCAATCATGTTCAGCAAAACCCAAACAAAAAAAAAACGCAATTTCCCTCCTTCCCCCTTTCTCTTCTCATTCACCCTATTTCGTGTTCTCCCTCCCTTCTTACCTTTCACTCAACCAAATGCCATGAATAAGTTCTTGAACATATAATGAACTTAAAGCATAAAAACTTTCACCAAAATGACCGGATTCGGCATTAAATAACCCGAGGAGAGTTGCTATGCCATTAAACAACCGAACTAAACACCATTAATAAATACTTAAACATATAAAGAACTTGAAGCATAAAAACGTTTACCAAAATGACCAAATTCAGCATTAAATTACTCGAAAAGGGTTGATATGCCGTAAAATGAAACAACTAACCAAACCTAGTGCAATTCTATTGAGATCGTGATTCTGTGCTGGTCAATTTCCCGAAATGTTAATAATTATAATTCCAAGTTTTTATTTGCTGCACGTAGTGTATGGCAAGGAGCATTATCATGCTGAAAAATTTCTCGGTATTTCTTGAAGATTAGTCGTTTATCTATTTTCTCACTTTTGATAAAACCTCAAGCCGTAACACCGCCTCTGACCGAATATTACGGTGTTGGTTGTGTATCTTGCAGTGTTTAATTCTCACGCGGCTTTTCTCATATATTCTCTAGCATTAGAATGTAACTATGATATTGCTTTCATCATTTAAAGACTTCTTTCCACGTTTCCGTCCAATGGTAGATTTTACATGACTATCCGTGATCCGTTTGGTCAATAGTCGTCGTCGTCGTCGTCGTCGTCGTCGTCGTGATGATGATGATCATCATCATGATGATGATCATCATCATCATGATCATCATGATGATCATCATCATGATCATCATCATCATGATGATGATGATGATCATCATCATCATCAGTAGTTGTAGTAGTTATTTATTATTTCATAGTAGTCTTAATTTTTGGATGTTCTCAGTTATATTTTTCTTTTTGAACGTCAAGTCAATTCCCTTGACTTTAGACATTGAAGCTGTAAATGAACACTTTCGCCGTTCCTAACAGGCAAGCCTTTTGCAGAATTGGAAAAGAAATTGTCTCGTCAATCTGTTTAAGCCGTGTATGGTGGATTTTAGTTTATGGTCTAAAGCGTTCCAATTACAACGGGAATCACCTTCACTTCTGTACATTTTTATAGTCTAAATAATTGCCATTTTAGGTCTTGATATTTTTTTTCGTCTTCTGTCTCTTGCACTCTGGTATCGAAAGGGGCAGGCTATATCAATGATTAAACAAGTTCTATTGTTTCTGTTTAGAAAGATTAAGTCGGTTTGGAATGTTCAAGAACCTTTTGTGTAATGAAAGGGAAGAAACCTTACCGCATGTTGTATCTGAATGCTTTATGCTAGCGTAACACCAATATAAAAAAATGGAGTCACGAGAAAGTCGCTCAAATACGACACTGGAATATATGCAAACTTTGTGATTTGGACCATAACGAGAAGTGGTATGAAACTAAGCCAGAAGTGGTACAGGAGAACGACAATGTCAAATTTCTTTGGGACATGCGCATACAGACTGATAAGGTTCTTGAACATTATTATTTGTACTCACTAGGAGTTCTCACACAGATCATCGTCAGTGATTGCTCATCGACAACAACCAGTGGTATTTCCTGGAGTCTGAGTGACAACAAGCCTCCCCAGATTTCCAGTATTTTTCACCTCTTTTCGATAACGATTCGGTATCGCAACAACCTCTTACCATTGATTTCTCGCTGGTAAGGACAATTGATCTTCTCTGGGATTTGGGTGGCAATAAGCCTCCCAAAGGTCCCAGCATTCTCTGCACTTTTCCAGTTGAGGTCTGGTTTGTGCTATCCCTCCTCGGTCTGCTCATCCTCCTCGACCCTCTACAAATATTTTGTCTGGTGTCCCCATAGGCCGACACCATTAAAAAATTTTTTTTTTTAATTAATTTAGAAAAAAAACTTCTTCTTCTTCTTCTTCTTCTTCTTCTTCTTCTTCTTCTTCTTCTTCTTCTTCTTCTTCTTCTTCTTCTTCTTCTTCTTCTTATTATTATTATTATTATTATTATTATTATTATTATTATTATAATAATAATAATAATAATAATAATTATAATAATAATAATAATAATAATAATAATATTTTTTTTTTTTTTTTTTTTTTTTTTATGAAAATTTTTTCGAATCGACAAAAATTTATGAAGACCTTTTGGAATTTCCAAATATTTGTGAATCACTTTTTCGAAGTTCAAAATATATATGAATCTCTCTTGCTATGTATCTCTCTTCATTTCTCTCTCTCCCCCTCTTCCTTCTATTTACAGTTCTATTTCTCATCTTTTATTCTGCCTCTTTCTTCTCTGTCTGCCTTTCACTCTTCCTTTCTTTCTCTAATATCCTTTCTCCTCTCTCTCCCTTCTATTTGGAAATTCCAAAAGATTTTTATAAATATTTCGATAGTCATAATATTGATGGAAACATTTTGGAATTTCTAAATATTTATAAAACTCACTTGTGATGTCATAAAATACTGTCTCTCTTCCCCCTATAACTTCCCCTCTATCTCCCCTGCCCTTCCTTCTCTTATCTCGCTCTCTTTTTAATTATCTATTCGATTCTATTCTTCTCATCACTTCTTTAATCATTCGCCCCTAATTTACGTCATTCGTTGTTCCTCTCACCCCCTAACACCTTCACATACAGATACAAAATGTGCACGGTGACAAATAAGCATGGTAATATAATCATCAAGTCGAATAAACCTCTTCTGTCTTCCAGCAGTCTTGAGTTGAGTTAGTTTTTTTCGAAAGTGCAAATAAGGAGCTTTGTTTTCAGGCTAACCGTGGGGCGCGTACAACAATAAGCTGCTAAAAAGGTATGGATAATAGCTTATGTGTTTTTGTAATAATGACGGCAACTTGGTTTTCTGCATGTATGACACAAGGTTGAAACGCAACATACTACGTAATTCGCTCTTCATCTCACCACTTAAAACATTCATGTATAGATGAAAAACGTGCACGGTTACAAACAAGCAAGATAATAATATCATTAGTGAAGAAGTTTTTTTAAGAAAATCTTCCCCAACAAATTTACGATGCTCGCCACTCAATGGTTTTGTATTACCTGAAACAGAAAATAATTGGCATTCAATATTCTTCGTAGAGATATGAAGTTTTTTCTTTTATCTTCATATATTTGTTGCTGTTTTTATTTTTTTTTTTATATTAACCTTTGAAATGGAAGCAACGATGCTGCTCCACTCTGTATATGGCAAACACGAGATTGAAGCGATTCCACTTTTCGCGATTTGCCGTATTGCGACAAAATCTATGGTGGCTATACGCATACTCAAAAGTGTTAGGGAACGTAACTTCTTTTTATCTGAATTTTAAATATAAGGCCCCTAAATTTAGTATATTAAATATTAAATTGTTTTAACGCCAATACGTAGTTAAAGCAAAATAAATTGTTTTGGGCTATTAAAATGATTTCCAACACTATTGAATTATTGACCATTAATTTATTTATTTTTATGATCGCTCATGATTGCATTCATATTTTGAAACATGATGTAAATAATAAATCTATGACGTCACGTTGAAGCTATAATTATTTTGTTAAAGGTAATGTTTTAAGCTCTATTTAGAAAAAAAGTTCAAATAAGTCAGTTGCTAGAACCTCAGGCTGAAGATCTTAAGGTTTCGGTTTCGATCTCCAGCCGTGGCGTCCGCTTTATTTATTATTTATTATTACTATTAATGCAATATTCTCCATTTCTAAAACTAGTTAAGATCTCTGATATTTTAAAACGAGATAAATTCCGCAATGTATTTATTACGTTTAAAATTAGTATTTTTCTCGTAAATATTCATTATTTAAATGGAATCGTAATTTTAAATGCATGAATCTCAATTTTTTTTTTCTTTTGCACATTCAAAAATGTGAAAATGTGAAGTTAAAAAAAAAAAAAGATTTATTTTTTCTTCGTACGTAGTGACTGTATATGATTGCGAGAGGCATTTTGTATGTGTTGACGGTTGTTTTTGTATAGTAGTACCCGACTCCCACGTGCACAAGAATGGACAAATCCAATTGGATATATAAGTAAGCAGATCTAGTCGTCAGCAGAAGCCAATCATGTAAGATAAGCACTTAATGTAATGCGAAGTTCTCTCTTGTACATTTTTCGGAAAAGTAAATACTTCTGCTTTATACCTATGTCTTATGAGGTTCTTTAAGATTTGAACATTCCAAGCGTTTCAGCAATGCCTTCTATTGTAACGCAGTTATCAACTAAAATGAGCGCACTACTGAATCGCCATTGTGAGTTTGCCTGGTCTGTCTTCATCTTGAATATTACTTCGATATTCCTTTACAAAAAATGTAGCCCATTTGTTAATATTTCTTTGACTAAGATATGTTTTCAGTTCATATCGCACATGTATCTGTACATTTCATCACGTGTTTTTGACTTCTCAGCAATCACACATTTGTTCAATGGACTCTATTGGGGTATGTGGATTTTCTTTCAATTGTCGACATTGTTTAAAGCCAAGAAACATGTATTTATGCGGTATTAAACTATTTGTCGCCATGAACTAATTTCAGACAATGATGACTTTCAATTTATGGAAAATTGATGATGTTTTATGCTTTATTTACCTTTTTTATTATATATAATAATTTGCAATTTAATCCATGTTCACTACTTGAAATCTATGAAACGAAATTACTCTGACTATGTTAGACATGACTGTTCTCCCTCTCTCTCTCTTTGATCTATTAAGCTAAACACTAATACACACTACTAAAGAAATGTAATATTTTTCGAGTATTGAACAAATGTTTATCTTACGAACTAAATAACGTATTTATAACACTTTTAACACGCACATAAACTATTAATTCGTTAGCAATGCCATTGCTATTTAAGACAAAAGCGCCTCTACTTATTCTGTTTCTCTCTCTTTCTCTCTCCCTCTCTCTCTCTTTATTTCTCTCTCTCTCTCTCTCTCTAACTCACGTTCATAAGTTTCAATGAGATACACAGGAAACATATAGGTCAAACATAAGTGCGACACAAATTCCGTCAAAAAATCATAGAGAAATGCTTCATTTAACGTCCAAATCAATCAAACGGAGACACGTCGTTGACAATCAGTCCGACGGTGGCTTTGTTACTGTCGAACTGTCTCAAAGCTAAATGGAAAACAGTATTTCCTTCACAAGAGTTCTTCACCTATAGGATATATATATATATATATATATATATATATATATATATAATTAATTTAATGACATAATAAAATGAGAATTAATCAGATTTTATTAAAGTTCAAAAACAAGGAGTGATATTGCTTCCTTAACTCATGAGTTTTCAAAGATAATCTTCTCCTCAGAGGACCATTACCGCAATGACATTACTGCAGGTAATAAAATTAAGCTATAAAAATATAAAAAAAATACATAAAAGTATATAAAACATCAAATATATTGGCTAAAAACACACTTTTTTGTTAAACTTTTCCAGTCCCTATCTTCAGAAATTGTTTTTTGATAGGATCTTACTCATATTTCTACTCCATCACATTTTTTCTATATATACGTCAGACAAGGAAGTTATGGTTTGCACAACTCCTATCAGCTCATAAGAACCCTTAATTGGACATTATAATATTCAACATCGAGTTTTAATTTTGCTTTTTCTATCGTTTTATTAATTTGCATACACCCTGAATACACTTTTCACTGTCATCTACTGCATCGATAGCAAGCAAATTTTCCGTCTGGATAAATTTTTTCGTTTTTGGACTACCATTCATTACCTGGATTGTTTTTTAATCGACTTCTTTGACATCTTTCTTGAAATTGTTTTAAACTTTATGACTTGGATAAACTGTACAAGTTTAACAATAACATGTGTTTTTGGCCAATATATTTGATGTTTTATATACTTTTATATATTTTTTAATATTTTTATCTATTTTAAAAGCTTAATTTTTTACCTGCAGCAATTTCATTGCGGTAATGGTCCTCTAAGGAGAAGATTTTCTTTGACATCCCATGAGTTAAGGACGCAATATCACTTCTTGTTTTTGAACTTTAATAAAATCTGATTAATTTCTCATTTTATGTCATTCAATTAATATTATTGCTCTATACACTATATTGAACATTGTTTTTTTTATCCTGATAGTCTACTGGATAAAGATATTATTTATATCTTTAAAGAATTATCTTACTCTCTCACACACACACACACACACACACACACACACATATATATATATATATATATATATATATATATATAATTATATATTAGCTAGTAAGCCCTCTTGCATCATACTGCTATTCACGAATTAGAAAATGCAAGCACAAAAAATGGATTGAAAATACAATAAAAATGAATAAATGTGAAACAAAGGAAAGATAAATTTGAGAACGTCTATGCGAGCGGCAATGGCAAGAGGAAATGAAGACACAGGAGAAGAAATGAAACTCTAATCCTAAATGCGGTGCCTCATGTGTTTGTCCTTCTCATTGCGTATCGATTGCATAGATTGAGCCAAATCGAAGAGTCCCAGATTATTTTTTTAGTTTCGGCAACGATCGATCAATGAATGCTGGTGGATCAGGGGCGAGGGGGTAAATGTAACGTTTCAATCGACACCCCAACATTGATTTTTCTCTCAAACATCGTTCTCTCATCATGCCAAATATTTGTATTCTCATATATACTTTTATATATATAATATATATATATATATATATATATATATATGTATAAAATATAATTACCCAGACACACATATATTGTTGAAAGAATATATTATATCAGAATATATTCTCATATATACTATATATACTCTCAACGATTGTCTGTAGACAACAATATTATATATATATATATATATATATATATGATTATTTTTATTTACACAGACATGTACAAAATCTGCGACACTGGCATGTCGATGTTATCGATTAACAGTTATTATAAACTGAGATCTCATCAGGGAGAGTTAGAATCCGATCTTAACTTTAGATCATATTTGGAAAGAATGAAATTGGGAAAAAGATGAAGAAAAAAATTTCAAATTTCAAAGTTTGGGAAGTCACGTGGTTGGGACCGTTAAGAACCAAATCCAAATATAAAATAAAATAAAATAAAGTGAAAAGAGAGCGATATAATAAAAAGGGTAGAATAAAAAGATAGATAGATAGAAAAATAGATAGGTAGATAGAGAGAAAAAATGAAATCGTCTGTTGATATAGACAGAAGTATATATATAT
>OY744541.1:83456908-83466908 GCA_963556195.1 Sepiola atlantica
TGGATTTTGTTGAAGTATGCTCTGAGTTTTTTCTTCCGGAAATATAATACATGGGAAGGGGTTAGTTTATTGCTAATTACCTGGGACACCCCCACCGGGAAATGTCGACAGAGATACTCAGCCATTTTGTTTTTAGATTACAGTGCAGTCGACCTAGTGAGCTGGCTTTTAAAAACGTCACCTGACCTTCTTGCAGTAGAAGTAAATATATAGTTTATACAGGGTGGGCAAAAATAAGGGTCCTATTTTTAAAAATTCATAACTTTTTTATTTATTGATTTAAAATTTTTTTTTTTTAGAATAAGTAAAGGACCCCTTCCGAAGCAAGCATGAGCCGTATTAGCCCTAAGGAACGTACCCTCATTTAGAAAACATTATTTTTGCTTAAAAAACTCAAAACAGTGTAAAAAACAATACTTTAGTTTTTGTAAGTTTTAAGAAGTGTTTTTCGGCTAAAATTTGTTTTGTTTATTTCAAAAGATCTCGGAAGGGTCAGTCTACACACACATAAAGTTTGGTGAGTTTAACTTTTATTTTGTGGAAGTTATTCAAATTCAAGTTATTCAAATTTAAAGATAGGACCCTTATTTTGGCCCACCCTGAGTTAAATGTAGGTGAACTCTACGTTGAATAAAGTTTTAATATACATTATATGAATTTTAGTTTAGCATAACGAACCTTATTCAACCTACTTTCAATACTGAATATATTAATTAGATTCTCGAGTTTAGAATTACCATTTTGATAGTATCGAGCTATGAGATTTGTATCTGACCGGTTTCACATGCAAATTCGAAAAAAAAATCAACGCCCTGACATTGAGGTGTGCTCTGACTTCAGAAAATGTGTTCTTCTGGAGAGTTTGAATTACCTACTAGACACTATCCTCGAGTGTCTTCGGTCTCTCTGTACAAGGGTTTATCGAGACAACCATACATGAGGATACTTCATCCTACAAGTAAACCCTGACCAAATATTCAAAATAACATAGGATTCGCAGCACAAATAAGATCACCTCGACATGGCTATACACTGGTTCAGACGAGGATTTGTGCATCTTCTCCAAGTAATGTTACCTCAAGTAATACCACTTAGCTGGATACTCCACCAGACAAGATAGATTCTTGTCCTGGAATCTGGTATGACCAATAGACCACAAGAAATATATACTATAACATAATCAACTGATCAATTGGGGAGAGGAAAATAAATGTTCTGAACTTTTTTACTAACTCAACATTTGACATGTAAAGAAGAACTTTAATTGAATATCTATGTATCTCATACAGATATCAAGTGTTTGCCCAAGGAAGGGGCTCTTTTATTTCTGAGAACTTCGACTGAAGTAAAATGAAACAACAGGAGGCATATGAGCGAATTAATATTAATTTCTTCGAATTGGACATCTCAAGTGCTACTAATCGAGGTCAGATTCCGTGGTTTCATTTAAATCAACGTTTGAGTTATGTCGTAGATATTGACATAAATGGTTGGTTTTACCTGTCAATGTGAATTTTCAGGTTTCATCCAGAGAAAAGCGGGCAATTTGAGCAAGAGCTTCATTTCAATTTCTTCAGCAATCTACTTCTTTGATATCATTTCACTGAAGGTTTGCTTCTAAAAAATCCCAGGCTTAAATGTCATGGATGACTGTGTTTTGTAGCTTGTTATAAGCAGAAACTCGGAAATGTCGACACGACGTAGAAGACTCTATCGCTGATTTGAAAACGTGTTTGGCAAGAACTTAGATTGCTACGTTAAGAACGTTGCTATGAAGTACACTGACAACATTTTAAGCACCTGTAAGTGTATTATAATGTATTATAATCTATTATAATGTATTATAATCTATTATAATATTAGTCTCTGAAAAACTTTATAAAAGTTATTCTTTGTAACATAAATTACCGTTTGAAAGATTTCCCGCTTTTCTAACGACCACCATGTACTTCCGAATCGAAACAATTTCTTCGTTGTTTGTTTCACGCGCAGCGAGCAATTTCGGATTTCCTTTATTATTATTATTATTATTATTATTATTCGATTCGATTTCCAACCGAAATCGGTAAACAATTTGAAGTCACACGACCCAATTAATAATCAATATTTTTTATGCTTTTATTCCCAATCGTTTTTTTTTAAATTCCTTTTGGATCTTTTACTCTGTTTCCCCCCCCCCCCTCTCTATCTCTCTTACTGTCTCTCTCTCTTTCGTTTTCGCTCCCTTTCTTTCACTTTCGATGGTTTCTTCTGTCTCTGTGTCATTTCTGTTCCGTGTTCTTCCATATCTACTGCTGTTTCAATCATTTCAACAAATGTAATATCATAGTCAATAGACAAAACCCCCAATTTTCAACACGTTCTATTTTTCACAGATTCAAAGAACTTCAGAATACATTGTGATGTCATAACAGATTTTCTCTTCTCCTCTCTCGTTCTCCTTCTATAATGTCATCTCCCCCCCCTTCCCCTCTCCTCTCTCTCTTACTTCATCTCTCTTCTTTCTCTATTTCTTCTTCATTCTCGCTCTCCCCTCTTAAATCATGTGACCTCTCTCTTCCATTCCCTGCTCATTCTTTCACCCCTTTCTCTCTGTCTGTCTCTCTCTCTCTCTTTGTCCCGCTGTCTCTCTTTCGCTTTCACCCCTTATCCTTTCTTTATTTATTCTCTCTCTCCTTCTATTTCCTCCCCTATCATGGCTACATTCTCTCCTCCTCTCTCTTTCTCTCTCTTTCTATTCTCTCTCCCTCTTTCTCCTCCGACCCTCTCTCGCGTTCTTTCTTTCTTTTCCTTTCACTCATTTTTTCTTTCTTTATTTCTTCTTCACTCTCTTTCTCTCTTTTCCACTTAATCGTATCCAATCTATCTTCTTTTTCATCCTCTCAACCCTTTTTGTTTCCCCTCTCTCTTTGCCTTGCTCTCTCTCTCTCTCTTTCTCTCTTTCTCTCTTTGACTTTCACTCATTTCTCCTTTCTCTATCTATTTTCAACTCTCCTCCTTTCTTCTCCTATATTATATTATATCTCCCTCCTCTTCCTTCCCAATCCTATCCCCATTTCCTCCACCCTCTCGCTTTCTCTCTCTCTCTCTTTCCTATATCATATCTTCTCTATCTTTCTCAACTCTCCTGATTTTCTCACTTAATTGACGATCGTATTTGTCTATTCTTGTGGCTATGCTTTTTTATTTGACTCCTACGATCGCAGCGGCACGAAATCGTCAACGTTCTTTACTACTCAGTTTCAATAAACCCGCATAAAAATGACATTATTTTTCCGAGAGAAGCCTCCTCTTTTTTGCTTATATATAAAAAAGTAAACTGGATTATTCTTTCCTTTCTATATTATTATTATCATCAGTTATTATTAAGATTAAAATTAGGCCTCCCTTTCTTTGCTCATAAAAATAAATTTGCATAGTGCTTATTGAGGCGAGCCGAACCCACGTACGTTCACTTTTATTATACAGATTATAATTTATATAATGATGTAGCCACTCACGACTCCTAAATTTTCATAAATTATTGCTGACCCGAAATAGACTATGACCTAAGCCAAAAAAAAAAAACAAAAAAAAAAAACAAATGCATCGATACCGCAACAAAGGAAACCCTCCTCAATAAATCTAAAAGTGTCCTTATACAATGTGAAATATATACAACAAATATGAAAACAAATAACTAAAATAAACAGGTTAGTAGGATTTAAGACTGGGATGTTAGTGTTAGGGTTAGGGTTTAGGCTTAGGGTTAGAGTTGGGGTTAGGGTTAAGACTAGGAAGATACGGATAGATTGTAGGAATCCTGTAGGAGGCTTACAATTCCAGAAAAAAAAACACTCACCATGATCAGGCAGAAATCACTAGTACACGGCCGATGAGAGAATGCCACATAAGTTTCAATAATGATGAGGAAAGATAGGAGAATACCGAAAGTTAGACAATTCATCACTTATCAAGGCCCATAGGTCACTCGAGGATAAGGGATAATGAGTTTGTTAGAACAGTGAATGGTGACAATGGTTGAGACTTGTTAGAAATTAGATTATTTAAGAGGATGGCTCAACAAGAATTTGTTAACGTTGAACTTGAAAACGACGATGCTATAGTCAGCTGGGAAGCAGACCCGTGGTATTGTGTTCCACGAGGTTGGCTGTTTACCTATCCTGTATATGGTGCGGCATCCTCAGTCGCATGTATATCCCGGTAAGGGGAGATGACGACGACGTTAGGTTCTTGCAGTTCTTGCAGTTCTTGCAGTTTTTGCAGTTCTTGCAGTTCTTGCAGTTCTTGCAGTTCTTGCAGTTTTTGCAGTTCTTGCAGTTCTTGCAATTTTTGCAGTTCTTGCAATTTTTGCAGTTCTTGCAGTTCTTGCAGTTTTTGCAGTTCTTGCAGTTCTTGCAGTTTTTGCAGTTTTTGCAGTTTTTGCAGTTTTTGCAGTTCTTGCAGTTATGCAGTTCTTGCAGTTCTTGCAGTTCTTGCAGTTCTTGCAGTTCTTGCAGTTCTTGCAGTTTTTGCAGTTCTTGCAGTTTTTGCAGTTTTTGCAGTTCTTGCAGGCAAATGTCGACGCCTTCCTACATATAGCGCATGATATTCCCAAATGGCCACCCATCTGGTGCTGAACAGGCTAAACGTTGCTTAACTTCGGTGATCTAACAAGAACTGGTGTGTCAACGTGATTATGCTGGCTGTTTGGTTTCTCTTTGAATTTCTTTGAGGGTATGAAGCTTTCTATATTAACTACGATTAAGCAATCAATTATATCGGCTCTGATACTGGACGCATTCTGACATAAAAGATGTGAGGCTATCCAAATCAGCCATTAACTATCAGATCTCAGAAAAAATACCTGTTTTTTTTTACCAGTCAAAGATTACTGGTAATTACCGGTGTGAAAACTCTTACCGCGTGCGACATTGTAATAACTAGACGACCTGTGATCTGTGACCCTTGGGCTAATGTTCATAGATTGTAAATTATATAAAAAGATTTAAAAAAAACCCCGAAAGGTTAAAAGTATGACAAGTAACAGCGTATTAGTAGTTTACACAATAATAATAGAAGCAATAGACAAAAACGCACTTTTCGACACGCCCAATTTTAATATAGTCAAAGGATACATTGTGATATCCTAATATACTTTCTCTATCTTGTCTTTTCTATTCTATTCCCTCTCCATCTCTTTCCCTGCCCCTTCGTTATCTCACCATTTCCTGCATCTTCTCTTATCCTTCGCCCTTTTATTTACGTTATTTGGTATTCTTGTCACCATCTCAAACATTCATGTACAGCTGAAATATGCGCGACGACGATCAGAATATAACCAACAGCATCATCAGAGTTTTAGTAGTATAGTGGACTGTCTAATAGACGACCTTTTAACCTTTCGCGTCACAGTTCGTCAACATAAAACATCATAAAGGATCTCTCTACTTTCTCTGTGATTTCGTCGATGACGTAATAATTTTGTGACGTCATCCACTGTACCCGGTTATCGCCCTTTTCCAATTCTCTGTTTTGACGTAGGATGTCAGCCTTTAGGTACGTCATCCACTGTGCACGGTTATTCGCACCTTTTGTTTAAAATTATGAGGTCATTATCTAGTGACGTGATCCACTGTGCACGGTTAACACTCGCATCTGTTTTAATTGATGACGTACACAGAACGATGACGTACACATAACGATAGGTTCATGTATCGTACACGATGAAACAAACAAACAAGATACATGGAGTTTTAGTATTACGTAGATAATGTTTAATTGTATCTTGGAGAATGTTGGTTTTCATTCGAATACAGAATGGATCTCAACGACCTAATTCACGCATAAAGAAAATATACAGGAGAACGTGACGAATTGCGGATTTGTGTTTGCTTTTTTTTATGCAAGATGGATATCTTCAGTCGTAGATGGCATAAAATAATTCTGAATGACGAGATGCGTACCTCTGATGATCTGATGAAGCAATCTCGAAGGAACTGAACTACCCAACCAGGAAATGATCCGAAGGATGAAAGGGAAATACAGCCAGAAGGATTTCTAAGAACGGAAGGAACATGTCAGCAGAAAGTCAGCAAGAGAAATAAGAATTAAAAAAAAAACAAAAAAAAGGTAAATGTTAGAGAAAGCGACTAATCCGCAGAAGCTCAATGAAACGAGCACATGGGTAATATCCATTATGCGATATTCGGATCCATTTCTAAACTAGATAAAACCATAAGATTGGTGATTGTATATAAATCGATCAATCTGAGAAATGGTGTCAATAGTTTATCTGCAAGGTCTTCAGGCTGGAGAGAATACGCGTTAGAATCGCCACAAATGCGCCGACTGTGTCTTCAAAGGAATTGAAGATTCTACACGGAAGAGAATTAAATATTAATCGTGATAAACATGGCCGATAAACAAGAGTAAGGAGAAGATCTGTATCGAGTCACAGAAAAGGAATAGGAAAAAATGGGGAAACATGTGAAAATAACAACCGTTGCAAATGCTGACATTTAAGTGTTTTGACTTTTGAATTTCAAAATCATAGTATTGAACAAGAACATCAAGTGAGTTACAATGGTGATGCAATAGGCGGAGAGTACAAAAATCTTAGAATATCTGCTGTCATTCAGGATCCATAGAAAACTACTTGTTTATTCTAGCGATAGATAGCTGGTAAAACCCAATGGGAAAAATCGTAACAATAAATAATAATAATAATAATAATAATAATAATAATAATAATAATAATAATAATAATAATAATTATAATAATGAGGAGGAGGAGGAGGCTTGTTGTCACTCAAACTCTAGCGAACGCTACCGGTTATTATCAGTCATGAATCATTGACGATTACTTATGTGATAGCTCTTTGTGAGTACAAATAATAATAATAATAATAAAAATAAGTTAAGAAAAATCATTGAATGCGGAAGCCAACAAAACATAACCAACCAACGCTGACCTGAAATAGATAATTTTAAATAGAAAAAGGACAAAACATATAGAAAGACATAACATGAACCCAAAGGAAATAAAAACTGCAAGAAATCCAATAAACTGACTCACCACACACACACTCACACACACACAGAAATTGACACATATACATGCATTCATTGTGTGATATCAGTCTCGACTGGTATCACACAACATCGTTAGTGACACTAGGAGGATGGTAAGAGCGAGAAGAGAGAGCATTCACCAGATATTTACTAGAATGGTGCAGAGATTACACGGACCTTGGAGTGGCTCATTGCCGCCCAAATTCCAGTGGACACCGATTGTCGTTGTCAGCGAAATTCAATAGCAAGCAGCTGTTGCGATAAGGCAAAATAGTTTGCAACGTTTATCAAGAGTCGGAAAGTGTTATAAATATAGGAAGACTTGTTGTCAATACGACTATAGGAAACAGCACTGGTTATTGTCAGTGAGTAATCACTGATAAGGACTCGCCTGATAACTCTTTATTAGATAATAATAATAATAATAATAATAATAATGATGATAATAATGATAATTAATAATAATCAAAAGAGATCACTGAAACCATACAAGAACGGCACTGATCAAAACAGCTGCAATCTTAAGAAAAATACTCAAATGCGGAAACCAACCTGCATAAGCTACAAATGGTAATCAGTCACATGGAAGTTACAAAAGGAAGAAAACAAAACCACAGGAAGAACACCACCGCATGAACAAAGGAACAGAAGCATCATAAACTGCCCCCCCCCCCCCCCGCCGTAAATAAATAAAATAAAATGGCACAGGTCTGACACCACACAAAACAGTCATGGTCAAAGAGGATGAAGACTTAGGAGGGACAGCACTAACCAGACCTCCACTGGAATAGTGCTGAGAGTGCTGGACGTCGGAGAGGCTTATTGCCACCCAACTTCCAAGTGAGACAAATGATCGTTGCCAGCGAGTAATCAATGGTAGGCGGCTGTTGCGATAACGCAAGGTCATTTCCGGTGATGATCGAAAAGAGGTGGAGAATACTAGAACTCTGGGGAGGCTTGTTGTCACTCAGACTCCAGGGAACACCACTCGTTATTGTCGGTAAGCAATCACTGACGATGACTTGTGTGAGAACTCCAAGTGAGTACACATTATAATAATAGAATCAGACGCGCTAAATTGTTATATGAGACCAGAACGAGTTCTCATCCAAAAAATATAAAACCGTTGTTTTTTTTATCACATTGATAAAAGAGTTAGAATGTAAATACACTTGTTGTCGCTTGTTTTGCATTGCTAATCTTTGAAATTTAAAATGAGGCCGCCAGCTTCTCAGGTGTCATTAATCTCCACTTAAAGGATTCGGTTATCCGCTTACATTATGAAAATCAATAACGTTTCTGGCTCGGCTTGTCGATTGAAATAAAAGAAGAAGAAAAAAAAGGATTCTGAAAACAAACAAAAAATACCCTTTCTTCCCCAAAAAGTGGATAAATAATTTATCCTATGATGATGACACTTGAAACAAACATTATCGCTCCTCCTCCAAATGGAATGCGCTAAGAAACGTGTAAGCATAACATATATAGGGAAAAGATTTGTCTGTCTGTTTTTGTTTCTGTCTCTGTCTCTCTGTCTATCTGTCTGTCTGTCTCTCCCTCTGTATATATATATATATATATATATATATATAAGGACTTTCCTGATTATGCTTCTCAATTTGTATGAACTGGATGGACTGTATGGATTCAACAAAAAGTATGTTTTTGGGTTGATATGTTTGATGTTATGTATTTTTATGTATTTGTGTATATAATTTTATATATTTTCAAAGCGTAATTTTATTACCTGTAGTAGTATAACTGCGGTAATGGTCCTCTGAAGAGAAGAATTATCTTTGAAAACTCATGAGCTAAGGACTTAAGGATACTTTGCTTGAACTTTGAATTCTAATAAAATTTGATTGACACCTTATTTTATTACTTCATTTTATATTATTATATTAATGCTCTATCCAGTATATTGAGCTTCAGTTTTTATCCGGATGTTTCACTAATTATAAGATATTAGTTGACGCTTATATCTTTTGTTGGATTGCTTCATATATATATATATATATATATATATATATATATATATATATATATATATATATATATATATATATATAAAATAAAATATGAAACTAAAAGTATACTTTTAGTAGATAGAACCTATACTGAAATGGTTTAAGCTCAATATACGAGATATAGCAATTATACAGATAAATGAAAGAAGAGGGATAAACATGTACGAATAACAATCTTTGAAAAGCCTTGGCTTAAGGAGAGCATAATAAACATGTTTTTACCGAGTACACCTTGCATTGAACAATCGAAGTTGAAATATATTTTTCATTCGTACATGTTTATCCCTCTTCTTTCATATATATATATATATATATATATATATATTTATATATATATATATATATATAGTAATCCAGGTAAAGTACACATCCATAGGATAGGAATCTAAAGAATTTCAACCGGGCTTATAAAAAGTGCTCAATATCAAATAGAGCTTTTATGTATATGAGTCTTTTTATTCATAGAGACATGTACAAGATCTGCGACACTGGCATGTCGATGTTATCGATCTACGGCTGTTATAAACTGAGATCTCATCAGGAAGAATTAGAATCCGATCCTTACCTCAGATCATATTTGGGAAGCTAAGAATCGGATTCTATTCTGCCTGATGAGATATCAGTTTTAAACAGCTGTAGATTGATAACGTCAACACGCCAGTGTCGCTGATTTTATACATGTCTCTATGAATATATATTTATATATATATTTATATATATATAAGAGAGAGAGAGAGATAGATAGATCATGTATTTTTATGTAATCATTTTTATTGGTTATTGTAGCGTTTGTTGCTTTTAGTAATATATTACTATATCAATTGTTTCACTTCCTAAGTGATAAAGATGCAGAAGATTGTATTATTAGTAGCCCTTAACTTTATAGGATGTATTTTTCGTTTATATATATATATATATAT
>OY744541.1:83471908-83504408 GCA_963556195.1 Sepiola atlantica
GAGTGAGTCTGTCTCAGAATTTGTGTCTGTATCTATTTTCAAATACACTTTCTTTTGCTTTTTAGGTACCCCCCCCCCTCAATAACAATATACATTAATCGCTAGAGTCTAGTGGTTCTTAACTTGTGGGGAATTCCCCACTAGTGGGGAATGGCGGAGTTGCTATGTGGGGAATGACCGGTCGCACAGAAGAACGACTGCTTCAAAATTTAATACATTACATCCAAATGTTGACTTACTTTGACCATGATAATTTTGACCATTTTCTTGATTCAATGCCACTTCTGTTGTTCGTTTTTTGTTTCTCTCTTGTATGATTGTCACTACTTTCTTTTCATTTGATTTCTCTTCAGGTACCTTATTATTATATATTTTTTCCTTATCTCACAGATACATACCCCAAAGATGCAAAAGTCTCGTTAACCTGTATGCGTCTAGTGCTAGTGTTACATTTTTTGTATGCTTTTTATAAGCCAAATATATTTAGAAAAAACATAACGAATCTTTTCGTATGTATTTATTTCCATGTGGTAACTGTGGTGAGAATGGAGAGCTGGCTCACTAAATAGTGGGGAATTAGAGAAAAAAGGTTAAGAACCACTGCACTAGACAGTAGGTGTCATCAACCAAAGAGAGGAGAGTTATTACTAGTTATTACCTCCCTCTTCCCCTCTCCTCTATCCTCAAGTTATGCCCAATTTTACAATTTCTACTTATACATATGGCCTCCCCTTTCACTGTCTGTAATAAATTATGCAATTCCCCCTCTCAATTTATACTTATAGATTAGATATGCTTCAAATTTCCCCCTCTCTCTAATTATGTATTACATAGGTTGTTACCCCCTCTCTCTCCAATTATATTTGAATTGTCGAGTGTGAATCTAAACATTTTTCCGTTTCAGTTTCAAAAATGTAATCGTCTAAATCGGATGCTTGAAAATACCACAAGGTTGAAATAAATTATTGCATCGATGTTTATGTAATTTCGTGTTAATATATTTTGTATAAATATATATATATATATATATATATATATATATATATATATATATATATATATATATATATATATATATCTATATAACTGTTTCGTACTTATTACATAATTCCCGCCCAAACCATCTATAATACTAACACATGGTCTGTACCTGAGTATCCTCATTCCCCTGAAGATGGACACGGATGGGTCTGAAAGTACTTGGAACACAAATCAAAACTATGGCAAATTCATCGGCCAATTCCCCTCCAAAACTAAGATTCTGATTCGGACTATTGAAAGGATCTACCAAAAGATATCCAGATATCAGTTGTCTCTTATATTCAACAAATATCAAAGTGTAGTATGTGTTCAGATGGATACTGCACCCCATAGACTGGTATTGTCTTGGCCCTCGGGGCTTGATTTACTCCGGTCTATCGGTCTGTTCTGTGCAGTTCTAGGAAGTCCACCCTCCCAGGCTTTGCCTCTCTTTTGGGAGGAGTAAGTTTATTGCTTACTGCCTGAGGCGCCCCTACCGGGGAATGCCGACGGGGCATAATATATATATATATATATATATATATATATATATATATATAACAAGTGAAAATATCGTCAAATTTTATTCGAGCAGATATGTACAGGTTGTTAATATAATGTACAACCCTTTCTGTAATCTAATCATATTTTCTACAAATAAACTTAAGTTAATGCCTGACTTGTCCACCAAGTTTCAGTCTCGTTGGCCAACAGTCTTTTTTCTATCAACACTCACTAATATATTCCAAATGTCTACCTCTGCGTTGTAAGTCCACCTGGATAAGAATTTTGGGCTGTGATGACACTCTTCAGTTCAGGAAAAGTTTGGGGATTGTTTGTATAGACATTTTCTTTTAGATGGCCAAACAGATAAATATATCGGGGTGTTATGGTTCGGAGGGTGTACACCCCATTCAGTATTACACATCCTACCGATCGTAGGTTGCAAATATGCAGCTCTTCGGTGCAAGTATACTTGGATAGGACTAATTTTGCTGTGATGGCCTTCTTTAGTTCAGTAATAGTTTAGGGATGGGTTTTATCGGCATTACCTGTTAGAAAGGCCGACAAATCAAAACCTGGGCGGTTAAGATTAAGCGAGAGTGAAGCCCATCAAGATAACACCTACTCATGAAACGATCACCAAAGTATCCCTTGTATCATTGAACGGCGATAAGACAAAGACTGTTCGACATTCATGACTAAAACTTGATGGCCAAGTCAGGCATAGACTTAAGTCTATTTGCAGAAACGATTGTGAATTTTATTGGCGATTCCATGGGTGGAATTTTTTTTAGGGTCCCCTTATATTAGAAAAACGTAGAATTACAATTCTTATTATTCGTTTATTTTATTTGTTGGTGGGCAGATGCCATTTGCATTTTCATTTTAGAAGAGTCAGATGAAAGAGGAGATAATTCAAACTGTTTTTTTTGCTGTAATTATTACTCATAAGGAAAATCCAGAGAATTATTAAAAAAATAAATTAAAAAAGGCTACTTATGTAGTTTACGGACCGTGCTGAAATAATACCGTTATAATTTAGAAAGCCATTCTTAGTATGGGGAGGTGGAGATTGATTAACTAGTCTGTACTTTCACCTAACAATTTAATAAACAGAATAGTTAATCAACGCCCAACCTCTCTATGTTAAGAATGACTTTTTAAATGATAACGTTATTATTTCAGTCCGGTCCGTAAACTGCATAAGTAGTTTATTTTTTATTTTTTTATTTTCATACTAATTCCCTGGAGTTTTCTTTATATGTTAGGATTACAACAACAACAACAAAACATAGTTCGAATTATCTCCCCTTTTAACTGACTCTTCTTTTTTCTTTTCTTTTTTCTTTTTTCTTTTTTTTAATTTTTTAATTTTTTATTAATGTTTGTAAATTAGTGATCCAGCCATGGCATGTCAAGAGACGCGTCTCGTTGCTATAGAAGCTCTGTTACAACAAATCGTTACTTAAAGACTAAAACTGCATTAAACGACCCGAGCGAAATAACGAGAAGCGTCTATTCGACATCGTTTGCATCAAATTAAATCTATGAAGATACGATCAATTATTTAGAAAAGAAAAGAAAAAAATCCTCTCGTATCTCGATTGTAAAACAACGAAACTCTTATCTCGCGCCTGACCCGTTTACTTATCGATGAATTATGGATGAGAAATTAATTAATCTTTTTAGTTGACATGATCTCCCTGGAAATCCAGATTCCTGTGGAGATCTGGATTTGGGCGGAGATCTTTTTTTCTGCCATCTTGTAGTTTTCCGTCTTTTGCACACTGATTAGATCTTTTATCTGTTCAATTAAACCGTTTCGCATTATTTGATTCGTACTCTTTTACTAGACCACCCGTGACACGTTGTGTCAGTATTTATGAAATATATTATTAAATATCTATGAAAACCTTTTAAAATTTCGAAATATTTATGAAAATATTTCTGAATTTCAAAGTAATATGAAACTTTCATGTAATGTGATAATAAACTATATCTCCTCCCTTGCCCTCTTCCCCTCCTCTCTCTTCCCATATCTCTCTCTTTCCGTCACGGTCATCATTCTCTTGGTTCTCGTACATATATATATATATATATATATATATATATATATATATATATATATGTGTGTGTGTATGTCATGTATTTATTTATTTTATTTGTAATACTTATGACAAATTAAATTATTAACACGGAAAAGCATTTTGCCAAAATGATAGACGTGAAAAAAAAAAAATATATATATATTCTTAAGACCTACCCCACTCCGTGTCACACAGACCATATAATAGATTGATAAACCTTATTAGATAAAGCCATCAGAATTAACTAAATACATAACCCCAACACGAATGCATATGACAATTATAGTTAGAACATTAGATATCCCTTAGATAAACCTTTTCACTGACAAAATATGACCTCTGTCAACATGCAGCCATTATATAACAATTAATCCACTCAAATACAGATCCCCACATATATATATATATATATATATATATATATATATATATATATATATATATAGTCTCGAAAGTTTCTCAACCATTAAAACTGAAAAAAAGAAAAACAAAAAAACCCCTGAAGTCCCAGGTCGTTCAGTGGAAAATCACTCATGTAAGTCAATTTAGTTTTTACAGTTATTATATTAGTTTGCTTCTAACATTATTTAAGGGATCATCAGTTGTTTACCATGAAAAACTGTTTCGGGAAAAAATACACAAATTAAGCAAGATTCCATAAATTTCAATATATATATATATATATATATATATATATATATATATATATATATATATATATATACATATATACGTGTGTGTGTGTGTTCGCCCACATTGAGACACACAACGCAGCTCGAAACACACCAAGCCAGTGATCAACAGGAAATCATAGACCCGAGTTTCACCCTTTTTGGACTATTCAGTAAGATATATATGACCCAGTATTCCAAATCTGAGCCACCTGCATGTGTAAGGATGTATCCTAGCGAAGATCCAAAAGGAGAGCGAAACTCGAGTCCAGGGGTTTCTTGTTGATGGCTAATTGGTGTGTGTGTGTATGTGTGTATGTGTGTGTGAACTGCGTAGTTTGTTTGACTGCGAAAAATAAAACAATTATATATATATATATATATATATATATATATATATATATATATATATATATATATATATATATAATTTTTTGAACCAACTCTCTCCCTTCCTATATCAACTCATACAGGGTTGGCCAAAATAAGGGTCCTATCTTTAAATTTGAATAACTTGAATTTGAATAACTTCCACAAAATAAAAGTTAAACTCACCAAACTTTATGTGTGTGTAGACTGACCCTTCCGAGATTTTTTGAAATAAACAAAACAAATTTTAGCCGAAAAACACTTCTTAAAACTTACAAAAACTAAAGTATTGTTTTTTACACTGTTTTGAGTTTTTGAAGCAAAAATAATGTTTTCTAAATGAGGGTACGTTCCTTAGGGCTAATACGGCTCATGCTTGCTTCGGAAGGGGTCCTTTACTTATTCTAAAAAAAAAAATTTTTTTAAATCAATAAATAAAAAAGTTATGAATTTTTAAAAATAGGACCCTTATTTTTGCCTGTTCCCATAAGTTGTTTGCGGAAATAGTCGAGCCACCGTTGGTCGCGATTTGTATGGATGTAAAAAAATTCCGGCGGGTCTTTTTTGTCAAAGAACCCTGCCACGAATGGAAAAATAATTTTTGAAAAAAATTTATCTCCGACAGTCATACGCAGTGCGCGCACACATCCGTTACTTAATTTGGGTAGTATTGTTTAGAACGCATCATGTTAGGTAAACGGTGGTGTTAGGCTTAGCATTAGGATCAGGCTGTACAAAATGCAGAATAAACGCCAACGTTGAACGCATCGCGGAATGATATGAATTCATCCCATCTGATTGAGTAAGTAATAAAAAGTTTTTCTTTCTTTTACTACAACTCGAATTTTGTTATTTTTCTGGTACATCTTTTCTACAAAAGACCCGTTCCAAGTTTCTATTATAGTTAGTCCAACTTAATCGATATCAATCAGTGCACGATCACGCCTCTTCTCCGTATTTATTTCACCGAGGAGTCTGCAAAATTCCAATGTAAATACTGGAAGCCATCTATCGTTATGAAGCTGAATTAAGACAGCGGAATTTCCGAGTGACGCTCTTTCTGATAATCTGACATTTCCAAGAGCCGAATCGATTACCCCTGTCCACGAGATCGGCACAGGTCAGTTAACAACGAAACCAAAAACCTGATATACATAATAGATGAGGCTGAAAGATGACTATTAGAAACGACAATGAAATCGATAACTATATTTTTATTTATGTATATATTTATAGTTGCATTACATATCGCGTCTCCGGGATAGAGATCAGGACAATGACCCTTACATTATCGTAGATCAGATTTCATCATCCTCTAATACGGATACAAGTTGAATAAAGATAATGGTTAACACGATTTGACATAGAGTCACGATTTCTCAATGCAAACACAAACGAACTGTAGTACTTTAGGTTTTATTACACCTATTATAATACAGTAATATTGTGATCAGGTGTATTGTCATGGCGAAGAAAAGCGTGTGAAATATTAGGTCGTTACAAAAATAATGATCGATTTCAGAAAGATACAATTCTTCATGAAAATCTTTTTTTATCTTTCCAATACTCTGTAAATGAGGTGAAACTGTTGCAGTGCTGACAGCAAGTGTCTGAGACATTTCTTTGACACTTTGACGCGGATTTTGCTCAATAAGTGCTTGCAATTGTTCATTGTCAAGATTACACGGCCGTCCTCTACCTTCTTCATCTTCAAGGCTCTTATCTCAACTACGGAATTTCTGCAACCACCTTCATACTGTCCGATCGCTTGTGGATCCATCTCCCCATGCTCTAGTGATATTTGCAGAAATTTCGGAGGCATTGGCTCAAGTTTAAACTCATGCAGCATAAGAAGGCGAACGTCATGTTTTGGCAGGTTCACCATTGAGGGTCTAGGCTTAAAAAATACTTTATATCTTTAAAAAAAGTTACAAATTATTATCGAGAACATATTAATTATTATATATGTAAAGATTTACGAGAAATAAACTATAAATTCTGTGTTTAAATGACTTTTTAAAAACCCAGCGCTTCAGGCGGCCATTATTTTTGTAACGGCCTTATATATTGAATCGGATTACACGATTGAAAAAAGCTACATTAAACGAATGCATGAATTGGAAGACGGTAATAATGGCGTCTGTTGTTAAGGTTGTTGGAAAAATGTTTGATCATTTTACCGTTTCCACAGAGTATCTGATTCCGAATGCAATTCTTTACCTGTATGAGCGTCAGGTACATTCTAAGGTGGAGTCCTGCTGCCACATCTAGAGGGGATGTCGCTCCGAGCACCCTTTCTTACCTTGACGGAGTAGAAAATTCACTTCGCAATCTAGGGGAGGGTGATCTCTACTTTTTCCTGCAACCCCCTTTCTCACAGAAGAGACGTTGCTAGTCTTTCTCTACTCAATTATTTCCATGGAAGGTGATCGTTTAAACTCCAATCTCTTGTTCCTCCCTGCTCTATTGATATTGGCAGACATTTCAGAGACATTGTGCCCAAGTTTGAACTCATGCAACATAAGAAGGCGAAGGTCATGTTTTGGCATGTTCACTATTGATGGTCTTCTATGCTTCAAAAATACTTTCTATCTGAACAAAAGTTACAAATTATTATTTAGAATACATTATTATATATGTTAAAATTTACCAGAAATAAATTGCAAATTCTGTGTTTAAATGACTTTTATCTGATTCCGAATGCAATCTTCTACCTGTATTAGCGGCCTGTATATTGAATCGCATTCAATTCCACAAAACGCGCATAATAGGATAAACTCATTTACACTCATATAAATTATTATATTTATTTGGCGTCATAAATGCAACCGTTACGCCACAACTTGATGCTGTAAAAACACCCTATTACCATGTTTAGTTATACTTTTTGCATTTGATTATATTTAATTTTCCGAGTGGGGCACACATAATGTACTATCTATCGTTTTTGTGGGAGGGGTGTATGTACAGTGACATTTATGTAAATATCGTTTGGTAATTTTATTATCTTTGAACACGCCGAGCCACATTCGACATTTCCAGGGAATTAATGAGTTCTATTATTTACTCATACTTCAAGTGCTGACGTCACCTTTTTACCTGGAGTGTTAGTACATGCCAGTACCACTATCTATGGTTAATAGAAACTATTTTTTACAGTCTGTAGAGAGGGACAAGATGTCGGGATTGTCATTTTGCAGCAGTGGTTGCAGCATGGATATCCGTCTTTGTGGATTTGTTAGATATGAAAAAAAACAGTTAACAAAGTTTGGTTAAAAAGACAAACTTCTTCCTCTACAATTCAAATCAATTTTATTCAAACAATTTCATCAACACAGCACATATTGTCCGGATAGAATTATACAAAAAAAAAACAGGAATAAAAAAGATGTTGAGTCAGGAGGCATGCATGTACTATAGAAGTAAGATTGAGTTCAGCTCTTCTATCTTTCTTCACCTCTAAATCATGGCGTGAGACGAGGGAGAAAATATGACGTGTGGTCACGTAGACGTTTAAAAAATTTTTTTTTTAAAACATAGTTCACCCCAAACAAGGCAGGCCGCCACTGTAGACGTAAGAGGCTACTGAGAAAAAAGAAAAGGGGAGAAGGTTGGGGGGGGGGGGTCAACCTAAATTGGGATCTGCGCAGCGAGATGTCTGTTTACATTAGTTTTAAATTTCTGCATGTCAGTACTGTTGGGGAAATAGGGGGCAGGGAGGGAGTTCCAGAGGCCAGCAGCACGAGGAAAGAAGCTATTTGAGTAGAAGGCTCTCCGGCATCTGGGAACCTCCACAGTGAATGAATGGGATTTAGTTGATTGTCGAGTTGGTCTAGTGAATTTACGTCGAGTAGCTAATTGAACTTAAATTGTTCATAAATCGCCGGAAAAGGTTTGGGCGGAAGTGCTATCCCGCACAAAAGTGCTTTGGCCAAACAACGCATCAATCGCCCCCGCGAGTGAGAACATAAAGTGTGTCCTTACCGAACCACATATTAATCACTTCGCGAGTTAGAACCTGCTTGTGTGAAAGAAAATAAATCGTAATTATGTAACTGCTACAAGAAATTGTTTAGAAATTATACGCATAGAAACCAATTAATCTACAAACCAATCGTATATAAAACATGTGTACGGGATACGTGATCCGTATCAAAGTTTTACATGACGAAAGATTTCATTTGAATGAAAAGGTTTGAGCGACACCTAGGGGTTAGAGGTGATTCCAGTAAAACGGAGTCAGCAAAATTACGTGGTTTCAAGAGGGAGGGAAATTCTTACTATGCCTGGCGACACTTCAAGCAGAGTTGACGTGTGAAGCGAGCCGCCTCCGATGGGGCGATGGTGCGCACAATGTGGCGATCTATCCGTCTATCTATCTGTCTGTCTTCCTCGCTCTTTCGCAAGTAACTCGACACTTTAAAACAACGGTTTATGTTCATGGTGTCTCTGTGACTGTTTATTTCTGATTAATAAGCTTTCTTAAAAATTAAACATCGACGTCCGAATGATTGCATCGTCAGACGATCAACAACCAGGGTTTCCGACCACGGCACGCGTGTATAACGGTTTATACACGCCTCGATAAGCGAAAACGTAACAACGTAACTCAACATTGTTTTACTTGCTGTAAAACGGACCAACCAACTAATATATGGTGTGACTAAAGAGTATTCAGTTGTAGTTCAAACGACAGCAAAGTTTCTTAGTACTCCAAAGCATGCTCGATTACCTCAATAACGACACCAGTTGGATGGTCAGTATTTCTCTTCACTATTTCTCCGGATATTACACGGTGCCTAACTTTAATAAAATCTTAAAGCAACTGACTTTAAATTTAAATCTCTCTCTATGTCATATGATTAAGCTAAGCAATCAACTCGCACATATCCGAGGCAATGGCTGAATCCTTAGAAAATGACCTCCAGTCTGTAGTGGATTGGGGTAAAAAATGGATGGTAACTTTTAATGGCGCAAAGACAAAGCTACTTTCCTTCAATAACTACAAGAAACCTTTTCAACAACCGATTGTCATGGCAAATAGCACGCTACTTGAGAGTTTATCATTCAAACTCCTCGGCCTAACTTTCACAAATAACATGAATTGGAATAAAGACATTGAAGACATTGCCAAGGCTGCTGCAAAGAAGGTGGGCTCCCTCTACCGTGCTAGTAAACTACTCACACCTGACATTATCCTATATCTCTACAGCGCCACCATCCGCCCATGCATGGAGTATTGTTGCCACATCTGGACTGGTGCATCATCTACTTGTCTCTACCTCCTAGACAAGGTTTAAAAAAGAGTCGCCAACTTAATAGGTCCCTCACTATCCACAAAGCTCCAGCCCCTGTCCCATCGCCGCAATGTTGTCTCCTTACAAGTACTTCAATGGATTGTGCTCTGATAAACTTGCTGCTCTAGTGCCCCCACGATGTAAATTCACTAGACCAACCCGATAATCTGCCAAATCCCATCCATTCACTGTGGTGGTCCCCAGATGCTGAAGAGCTTTCTACTCCTAAAGCTTCTTTCTTCGTGCTGCTGAACTCTGGAACTCTCTCCCTGCTCCCTGTTTTTCGTGACGGTACTGACATGCAGAAATTTACAACTAATGTAAACAGAATATATAAGGAACTTGAAGGATAAAAACATTTACCAAAATAACCGGATTCGGCATTAAATAACCCGAAAAGGGTTGATATGTCGTAAAACTAAACAGCCAATTCAAACACCATGAATAAATACTCTGACATATAAAGAACTTGAAGCATAAACACTTTTACCAAAATAACCGGATTCGGCATTATATAATCCGAAAAGGGTTGATATGCTGTAAAAGAAATAACCAAACAAAACCAAACATTTGGATTATTTGAATTATTTGGACTACTATTCTGATCTTTGTTGTAATTTTCACAAGGTTTTGGCCGATGTAACCTCCGATCATTTTCAGACACATCTTTTCGAACTATGGAATCTTCATGTCGAATTTGGAAACCTATACAGAATTTCGAACGTAACCCTTTATTTAATCCACATGGGTAGATTGTTCTCGTTCCGTCAACCATTACCGTGTAGAATTGTTAAGTATTTTTTATTGCATTCTTAGTTATTATCTCGTGTTGTGGGGATTGAACCTTCAACCACCAGAAGACTGTCACTTAGACGCTTTTATCCATTTCAGCACGGTTTCATGTGGATAATTCTAGTGTGAATGTGGATGGCTTCCAACCTAAATATGTTCAGAGGTTACATCGACTAAATCGTTGTGAAAATAACAACCAACATCACAGTAGTATTCCGAATAATCCAAATAATCTAAACAGATCGTATTCTGAACTAGGTAACAGACAAAAGCAGAAAATGAAATAATAACGGTGCTACGACAAAAGGTGTCTTATGAAATAGACTTCCCGATGAACGTCAAATGTAGTGGTAGCAGGTAGTAGACCTGAGTGTGAGTTTTCTGTATGGATGACTATCTTAGGAGAAACTGTTGAGCCGTAAAAATGTAAACATTATTGAAAAGGAACGAAACAAACGCATATTTTCTGTAAACACGTACCAAAAATTAGTCTAAATCGCTGCTAAAGCAGATTCGCATATGCACTTGGGGATATAAAGTTATACTCGCCTATGAAATAGGGGGAAATTGCTTTACTTTACATATAAGATATATGAATTATGACAAAAAATTGATCTGAGAAAGAAAAATATTAGAGAAATATAGAGAAAACATGTTCGGTAATTTTAATTCTTGAAAATAAGTAAAACACCCTATTTACATATTTGCACCAGAGAAACTTTTTTTCTATCCACCATTTTTATTAGATGAGTTAAATTGTTATGTAAATAATATATAATAATAATAATATAATATTAATAATGAAGAGATGACATACTTTTCAAAGATTCTAAACAAAAAAAAACGTGAAGAGAATTGCTCTAAGAACTTCATCAAATGATGTTAGCTGAGATCATTCAGTTGTGTTATTCTTGTGAATTGATCATTTGCAAACGGATGATTGACCTCAATTGTTATTAAGGCAATTTGACTGATAATTTTCTTTCTGTTTCTAAGCGGATGAAACACACATTCTTTAACGGAAATAAAAACGAATTCTTTGAATTCATATTGAATTCATATTGAATTCATATTGATTCTTCGATTTCTACAACGAATACTGGTGAAGATGAAACAAAACTGCTTACAATTAAATATTAAAACAAATCAGATTACTTACTAAAATTATAAACGCAAATAAGATACATGATAATGACAAAAATGCCACCCGTGGAATCGTTGATAAAATTCACAATTATTTCTGCAATCCAACCATATTTGGTACAAAACAAACTTCAGTCTATCTTTGACTTGTTCACGAAATTTCAGTCAGTTTTTTTTCATCGTTGGTCAATTATATCGTTGTCATCAGTAAGAGTTGTGAATGTGCTTTATATTCACCGGATTAAACCGCCCCGCCCCGAATTTTATCTGTAGGGTATCTCAAAGATAACGAAACAAACACCATACCTGAACCCAAGAAAGTCAGGGCAGTGCCAAGAGAGATGTCAGAGGTATTGGCAATTTTGCACATTGTTGTATCCAGGTATGCATATCATTGAGCGGCAATAAAACAAAGACTGTTGGACATTCATGACTGAAACTTAGTGGGGAAGTCAGGTATTGACTAAAGTTACTTTTTACCAAATATGGTTAGAGTACAAACAGGATTGCGAATTTTATTAATGATTCCATCAATGGAATTTAGTGGGTTAGGTTTAGGGTTATGGTTAGGTTAGTTGAGTGGGCATTCCTGTACAATATCTTACTCAGTCGAAAGTGCTACGTATTCCTTGGTGGAAGTATTTTTTTACACAGGTGCAGTGTGTATTACAGTATGATTAATGACAGAAGATTTAGTCAGCTACAACCTCATATAGAACTTAGATAGTTTTTTTTTCAACATAGTTCACCCCAAACAAGGCAGGCCGTCACTGTAGACGTAAGGGGCTACTGATAAAAAAGTATTTATTCATGGTGTTTGGTTTGGTCGTTTTGCAGAGGAACAATATTGTTTTTGTTTTTAGCTTTGCAGAACATGATTGAGTTTTGAAAAAGGAAAGGAAAAAAAACAATGACATCAATGTTTGATACATTTTTTGTCAGGAAGCCGGTATCTTCAGACAGCCTGATCTAGTAACACCAGTTTGAAATGTGATTCTTTCATGCAATAGTAAAACAGGCATATTCCAAAATAATCATAATGTAACGTTGTAGCAATTACCTTTTCTTTAAGGGTGTTCTAAATATAAATGCATGTAATGTATTTCAGATGGTAATGCGTGACGTTGGTTCTCATGATTATGTGTAAAGCACTTATTATTTTCGTTGGGACATTCGCTTGTAACTCGTCAAGATGCCACGTATAAAAAAGACTGATAATCTGGTCTTTCTTGCTATCTTTTTAGCAGTATTTTATTTAATCATTTCGGGCGGAATTTTCTCAAGCAGGTTAGAACACGAGAAAGATTCGACAGGAAATGATTTCACGTTGTTCAATTTTTATTGCTCACTCTTACACTCATTTCTCGTTGTTCAGCGGGAGTTTGCTAGGGGAGGGAAACCTGGGCATCCTCTCTTCTCGAAATTAAGTAAGCCGTTGGTTTTCCGATTAATCACCGTATTAATCAAAATATGTTTTAAACATTCCTTTTCTCAACAAAACACAAATGTTTATTTCAATAATTTATCCAACCGATTCTCGTAAATCACAACCTGTCAAAACAACCCAGTCTTAGATTCTAGATGCGACCACACATTCAATTCGCTAACGTATATTTTACGTAACCTATTTATTATAATGTTAAATAGTGTTACTATTATGCAGATAATTGGTTATCAGCGTTATTTATATACATCCAACGACAGAAAAGTGTGACACAAGTACGGAGAGTGAGATTTGAAACCAGCGCTCTAGAGAAAGTGAACTCTGGCAAAACAAAATTTGTTTGGGAAGCCCCGTCGGCATTCCTCAGTAGGAGCACATCGGGCGATTATAAATAAACTAACCCCTTTTCAAAGGTCGAGAAGGTAAATCCTGGATAGGTGGACCTTTTAGAACTGCGCAGGACCATACCTCACACTGACAGTGAAAAAGCTATCCTCCAAAATAGCCTAGACTATGCCGGTCTGATTTGGGTATGCACCCTAACCCCGAAGGGTTGTGTTAGTTATTAGTTTGTTTGAAAATGAACTTATTATTTTCCGAATAGTTTAAAAAACTCTGTTTCCAACGAGAGTGAACTTTAGAGACGAAATTTTGGTTTGAAGATTATTTTTTGCGTAATCCTTAATATTGTTACAATGACATGGATACAAAGTCCTGAGTAAAGTAAATAGGACTCTCCACGCTTACCTACAAAAGGTCCACAAACTAAATCTATTCTCACTTGAGGCTTGGATGATGCGAGGGGATTTGATTCTGGCGTAAAATATCACACACGGGAATATAGATGTACCTTTTGAGGAGTTTTCACTCGGGCAACCGCAAAAGGTGTACCACTGTCGATTTCGGCTCAATAGAAGAAAGGCAGCATTCTTTGTCCGTGTTTCTGTTCCGTGGAACAACTTGTCAGAAGACGTCGTGACGATCACTACCATACCCAGGTTTAAAGTTGTCTTAGACAAACATTGAGACTGTATGTGGATGTAAATAGCTTCTACCTGTCTCTTTGCATGGCTTGTTGCACTTTTACATGGTTGTTGCACTTTACATGGCTTGTTGCACTTTGCATGGCTTGTTTCACTTTTACATGGTTTGTTGCACTTTGCTATCTATCGCCAAATAAACATGATTTGATAAATAATACGATTATTTGTATGATACATATCACGCTACAACAAGGTGTCATGAGTGAGATATTGTGGCTGATTTCGTAAACTTTTCGTTTCGCCAAAGAGAATCTAGCAACATCATGCTGGGTTTCCATTTTTCCTCATCGGTGTCCTCCATCCAAGTAATATCGAACTTTTTAATTACTACTGGGAGGTTTGGAGTGGCCGTAATGATCCAATGGAGCAAGGGAAGATTGATTTAAATGTTTCTTATGAGAATCTTTTAAAAATGTTTGAGATTCTGTGCAATTAGTGCCCATGATCTTCGCACCTTTCTCAATTCGTTTTAAACACCTATTCGGTTTATTACGGAAACCTGTAAACCTGTTCAGCTTAACGCCAAAAAGGTTGGGCTTACTCCTAAACATGTTGAGCTTATCCCTAAACATATTGGGCTTACCCCTAAACATGTTGATCTTACCCCTAAACATATTGGGCTTACCCCTAAACATGTTGATCTTGTTCCTAAACATGTTGGGCTTACCCCTTAACATGTTGGGCTTACCCCATAACATGTATATGAAAATAATTAAATCTAATGGGTGAAAATGTACATCGTATCTGAAATCTGTATTGCAAATTTAGATTAAATCCCTTGGCTTTATGTTCGCGTCAATTTCTTTGTAAACTCGTGTAAACATTGTGCAGTACATTTTCGTCGCTCATCTGATATCACACGTAATGCCTTCAGTCATTTATATTATATTTCAAGTTAGATATAAACATAAGTCCTGTTTCAGTCGGTGGGGTTACTAATAGTGTCGGATCTACCTTCAGTCGGGATCGAACTTATTTTGTTTTATTTTTTACTTCTATCCACACCAAACAAGGGGGCACATTTCCATTGAAACGTAATGGGCTACTGTGATTAGGGCCCGAATTAATAGGGAACATCCTAAGTGGAGAGTTGGGCACCAAAATGTTTGCTCACATTAAATTTTGATTTCTGCATGTTAGTACAGTCGAGGAAACAGGGAGCATGAAGGAAATTCCAAGAAACAAGCAGTCCGAGGAAAGAACATATTAGAGTAGAAACCCAAACCCGTCATTTGGGGACCTCTTCAGTGAAGGGGTGCGATTTACTTGCTAGTCGGGTTTATCGGGGTATCCACGTTGAGGGCGTACAAGTGCAGTAAGTTCATGGGAGAACATTCCGTGGAAGTACTTGTAAAACAAACACAGCGATGCAACATTGCGGCGATGGGACAGGGGCTGGAGCTTAGTAGACGGTGCGGGACCTATTAAGTTAGACGCTCTTTTTTGTATCCTGTTTAAGAGGGAGAGACTAGTGGTTGGTGCACCAGCCACCATGTGGCAACAATATTCCATTCATGGCTGAATTGTGTCTTTATAGATATATAGGAGACTGGCAAGTGTAACAAGTTTTCTAGCCCGGTAGAGGGAGCTTACCTTCTTTGCATCACCTTGGCAGTATCTTCTATGTATTTATTCTAATTCATGTTGTCTGTGGATGTTAGGCAGAAGAGTTTGAATGTTGGACTCTCTGCAAGGGTACTATTAGTCATGCAAATCAGCAGTCGGTAAGGTTTATTATAATTGTCAAAGTAAAGGAGCTTTGTCTTGGTAGCATTCAATGCGACACTACGTTTTTGGCCCCAATTCTACTACAGACTTGAGGTCATTTTCTAGGGATTCAGCCATTGCATTTGGATAATATCCCTTTTAGTGTTCAATCAAGAACGAAGATTTATCAAAACGTAAACAATCTCACGAAAGAGCATACATTGTTAAGTAAAGGGCAGCACGTGGCATATTGTACGGATTCTATGAGAGCAGACATAGTGGTTGTAATAGTTTGGGTTTTTCATTTCGTTAAATAGTCACCAGCACGAAATATGACTTAGCCTGAAATCAGTAGTAGTACACATAGTAGTAGTAGTAGTAGTACATATAGTAGCAGTACATATAGTAATAGTACATATAATAGTAGTAGCACATATAGTAATAGTACAAATAGTCAAAATAGGAGAACTGATAACAGGATATTAAAAAAATGTGGACACCGCATATATTTTTCCCTTTGTGCTGGACGATTCTTTTAATAGCACGATATTGACGTATCATCTCGATTGAATGCCACACTTGTACATTTTTATATCAATAAGGATATAACATAATATTTTATATTGACCATAAAACAATTATGCTTTCATTTTAACTTTTAAAAGACGCCAGAAACAACACTGGCGTTGCCCGGGAAGGAATAACGACACCTGTGTTATCCGGCGACACAACCCTAAGCCCCATTTTAACATTTTGTCCTTTTTTTTTTTTTCGATGCTTTTCTGTTTTAAAGTTATAAGTGAAATCAAATGGAGTACGACGTCGCCTTTACTGTTTATTGGTGTTTAGCGCGAACGCAGACCCCCCACAAAAATTATTTTTTAAATCTTAATTAAAAATTAATATCACGATTAGATTCGTCGTCAAATTTTATCCGAGAAAAAGTTGTTTTATCTTGCTATAGGGCTTTTAAAATATATCCGCGGACACAGACAGAGATACCACCAATTTAGTATAGACATAAGAAATATAACAAATGTAACCCGTTTGGTCAACCATTGAGTTCGGGTTGGATTGTTTGAATCAGGAGAAAGTGAGTTTGCAAAGCCAGTTATATTAAATAAATAAAGAGACAAATACAAAAATAAACGTTTCTGTCTGTTCTCTCTCTCTCTCTCTTCCCCTCTCTTTTTTTCTCTCTTTCTATCTTATGCCTCTCCTTCTCATTCTATCCTTTTCTTTCAAGCTATGGATTAAATAGTATTAATACCAGTGCTGATATTCCCTATTGTTTATAATGGACTATTCTAATCTTCTGTTTTGTTACTTTTGACTGTTAATAAACAGATGGAGGGAGGGAGAGAGAGAGAGAGAGAGAGAGAGAGAGAGAGAGATGGAAGCGAGAGTGATCGATACTGTATAAAATAACAGCTGGATATCAAAGAACATTTAGTAAAAGAGAGGGTGAGAGTAATAAACAGAAACTTAAGAAAGAGATTGGTGATTTGTTGAGTAAATAACAAATTACGGCTAAGTCATCATCATCATGGACGTCCCTGCCGTCGTAAGGCGTCAGCAATTATGGTCCTCCACATTGTCCTATTATCCATTGAACGAAATAGTCCCATTGCATTCCGGTTTGTCCACCTACACATATTGTCCATAAACTTATATCTACAGCCAGCCACTCTACCAGTAATAACTAAATGTTCGAGTCTTTTGTGTCTATATATGTGGCCGATAAAAGTCATTTGTATTTAAAAAATATTTTTTTTAACATGATTCGCCCCAAACAAGGCAGGCCGCCACTGTAGAGGTAAGGGGCTACTGAGAAAAAAGAAAAGGGGAGAAGGTTTGGGGGTTCAGCTTAAATTGGGATCCATTAAAGTCTACAATAATTGCTCAGGTTTGTATCCAGATCGCCTCCACACTTCCTCATTGATTACATGCTGCTTCCGGTTGATATTCAGCGTCCGGTGAATAAACCATGTCTCCACGGAAAAAAAGTTTAGTTTCTAATTAACAGTAAATTACACAAATTGGTGTTCTATCTCCGATCTCATCAGGTAATTGGCTCTTTTCTTAATACTATCATTGTACCGACATGGTGTATTGGATCTTTTATTAATCCTATTTAACAGGTACACACACACACACACACACACACACACACACACACACACACACACACGCACACACACACGTTAACAAATAATACGTAAACATAAATATATGCTGTGTATCATGCCGCTTTTTGATTAACATTCGTGTTTGCGTAGGTACTACCGTTATTAAATAAAACGGTTAATTATTCTACGGGGTTGGGAACGGAAAATTCACAAAGACAGAAATGAGACTACTACAAGCTTCGAACATGTACCTACGAAGTGGGACCGTCTTTAGCTGAGGTCACTTTATCAAACTCGGCCAACGAGACTACGGCTGACAGTGCGGGACCTATTAGATTAGAGACTCTTTTTTAGACCTCTGCTTTGTGAAAAATATATATCTGTTATTTCCTTAGTAATCCGTATCTCAACGAATACAGTGAACTTATTATACAGTAAACAAACGGAATTTATTTCCAACTTATGTTGTGTATAATGTTGTTATTTTTTTTACATTCGTATTTGCGTAAGTAATGCCGTTGTTAAATAAAATATATATATATATATATAATATATATATATATATATATATATATATATATATATATAAAAAGTGGCATTAAATAATGGTAAGAAGATTTGTAAATAAGCCTCTCCTTTTCCTCCTGACCCTATCCTATTTCCCTGCTCGTGCACCAGGCACTCGCAGATATTTAACAGCACCAAGCACTTAACACCTCTTGTGTCTGACAATCGATTCCCTGCCCACCCCATAGAGCCCACCAGGGTTACTCAACTCTTAAATAAAAGTTTGGGTGGGACTGAGGGCTTCTAAGCTTACTTCCCCTCTTATACGTAAACACACAAACACACACACTTAGAAGCACACACACACACACACACACACACACACATATATATATATATATATATATATATATATATATATATATATATATAAATGAATAAATGCGAAAGTGTTTTTCCATCTATCCTAACTATATTAGCATCAAAACAGGTTATGCTTATTTAATTCTATAATAGTACATCATATTTTGAAATGCGAAATATAGTAGACTTGAAATGCCCGCAAACAGTTTCAGATCTTAATTTGAATAATTATTTTATGAAGAGATCGTAATAAGTTAATATTCTGGTAATTTTGCATTGTCACTATTTTGATTGGTAAAGAAAAGTCTGATGTCGCTGTAATGCGGAGAACAGATACCACAGATTGATCTTAGCCAAAAATCCAAGAGAACCATGAAAATAATGTTTTTGTGGTTATACATTTTTAAATGAATGAAAAAAAATTGATTTGATCTATTATTGTATTATCTTTTAATGGGTGAGTGGGTAGTGTAGTATCTGTTCTGTTGTCATAATATCATCTCCGCAGGTATTAACTCCTCCTTTTGGGGGTGGGGGCGTTCGTCATAATACCATACTCTCAGTCGTTACCTCCTCCTTTTTTTAAGGGGGAGGGGATCAGTGTTTATCATATAATCATCTCAGGCTTGCAAAGATATGCGTCCAGAGTAGGCATATATTTGCTAGTATATATATATATATATATATATATATATATATATATATATTTCATAGCTTACTACCTAGCTCTACTTACGTATCGAGCACTGTTAAGTAAATACTGAAAATTGATACATAAAAAATTATATCTCCTTATAAAATTTTATGTGGACAAATGAAATACATATATATATATATATATATATATATATATACATATATATATATATATAATAAGAAATAGGTAAAATAAATACCTTTTGAAGCATTAAATATGCGATATCAATTTTTTTTTTTAAAGAAAAATAATAAATCGAAACCGATTTTTTTAAAATTATAAACTAGCATTTTTTTTTGTTAGTTTAAAGTGATACAGATATTTCGCCAAAAACTTGGCATCATCGGTAAAAAAAAAATATGAACCTTAAAACACTTATACAAATCACGTGCGCATTCACGTTCTCATATTTGAAAGTGGGGAAACCACAGCTAACCCCTTTGGCCCGGCTGGAACAACAAAAGCCGGTAGGAAAAAAATACAAATCCGATGACATCAGGATATATTACACACCGATGATGCCAAGTTTTTGGCGAAATATCTGTATCACTTTAAACTAACAAAAAAAAATGCTAGTTTATAATAAAAAATGAAAAAAAATCGGTTTTGATTCATTATTTTTCTTTCTTTTTTTTAAATTGTATGTATATATAATATATATGTATATAAACAACATTTATATATATATATAATATATATGTATATATATATATAATATATATGTATATATATAATATATATGTATATAAACAACATTTATATATATATATATATATATATATATATATATATATATATATATATATATATATATATATATATATATATATATGTATATAGGTCGACGAGTACCGAACGTATCAGATTATATAAAACAAATGAGTTTATTCATTTTAAATTGCATCATTATTTGGTTTCAATTTTCTATTATAAATATTTATATATTATATTTTAATGTAATGTGAAAATTTGAATGGTTTTATTTGTAGAAGTTAAATAGATTATTTTACTATATAATAATTTATAAGTATTATTATTATTATTATTATGGTATTATTGTATTATTATAGATTAACACCTTCGGCTGAATCACCATCGTTTAAAAAAATGAGATGCTAGTTTTTTAGACGATTTATATGAAAAACTTGGCAGGAATAAAAAAAATGAAAGATTTTAGAATTTAGAGGGAGGTTAATTTCACCTGTAAATTTAGCGAGCTTTGTAAATAGTGAGGGACCTATCAGATTAGCGACACTTTTTTGGAACTTGTCTAAGAGGGAGAGTTTTTTTAATGTGACAACAATACTCCATGCATGGGCGGATGGTGGCTTTACAAAGCTACCATCTGCCCATGATATAGGATAGTGTCAGGTGTGAGAACATTTCTCGCACGGTAAAGGGAGCTTACTTTCGTTTGTCGCACCCTGGGCAATATCTTAAATGTATGTGTTCCAATTCATGTTACCGATGAATGTCAGGCCGAAGAGTTTTCTTTACACACGGAGCTTCTGGGCCAGAAGGCAGGGTTTCAAAAATAGAGAATATTCATGTCAATAGGAGAACGCGTCATTTTCTGACTGTTGTGTCGATAACTGTAATCTGGTTTCATTCTTAGATCGTGTTACGTGCTGGACATGGCTAAGGAAGCTTCTCCGTCACTTCAGTCGTTGAGACGGTGGTTATCAAAATACAAGTTTGTCGCTTAAAAGCGGTAAATTTGAGCAAGAGCTTCAATTCACTTTCTTCAGCAATCTACTGTTGATTTCATTGCACCGGAGGATTGGCTCTCAGAAAGACCAGACATAAATGCTATGGATTACTGTGTTTGGAGATTGTCATTAGCAGAATCTCAGAAATATCGACCCGACATAGAAGACTCTGTTGATGATTTGAAAACGTGCTTGGCAAAAGCTTGGAATGATATCCCAAAGGTTACGCTTCGATACGCCACGCGAGCTTGGATTTCTAGATTAAGACGCTGCACGGACGACATTTTGAGCATAGTAGTTAACGACGCCGACCGAGGACCTGGGTGTGCCGTGTTCGAATCCACTTCGTTTCTAAAGAAACACTTTCATCAAAACCCACACCTGACCTTGCGTCTAACCTCCCGGAAAAGAAGTATTTTATATTAGTATCTGAAAAAAATGATAAAAGTTATTCTTTGTAAAAGTTAATTACCGTTTGACAAGTTTCCCGCATTTTTAGTCACCATTTTGTATATACTATCCTAAAGCATACACATTTCTAGTAAGACGACGAACTCTTGTATATAAAAATACAATTGTCTATCATTATTGTTCGACTTGAATGAGTAGAGTGAAAGAGAGAAAAGGCGAGCGAGAGAGAGAGAGAGAGAGAGAGAGAGAGAGAGAGAGAGAGAGAGAGAGAGAGAAAGTCTACATTGCGAAAACGGGAGTTGATCGTTTGCTAGTAACTCTGTCCCAAATAAATAACATTAAATAACACGCACCATCAAGCTTCCTCGTTCTTTTCATCATGTTGCCAACTTTACTAAATGAGTCCACGCCTTTTGCTGGCATGTCTATTACGAAAATTCTTGTGGTCACGCCTCCATCGGATTGCGTAATTTTTATTAAAGAAAACTGATGTAATTTTTCTGTTTTATGAAGGTGGTCTCTTACACTTATACGGTTGCTATGCCTGTCTTACTGTACCAGATATAACATTTTTATTCATCATACTTCATGTGTCATTAGCAAGGTAATTTTTTTATCCAACAAAATGTTTAGTCAACATAGGGGTTTCCTTTAGAATAATGATAAAAAGAATGAAAACATTTTGTTTAGGATATCAGTAATCCTGAGAAACAATAAATAATAACTTCATTTTTCCTTGCTGAAGCGAAGCAGACCCATTTTGATCCACACTTTAAAGCTCAATTCAGATCATACGATCTGTTAAATGATTTGGATAAACAAAATTTGGAAATTGAAGGACGTCTACAGCGGACATTTTGCCTGGTTATTTGTTGCTTTCGTAGTTTTAACATTTATGTCTTTAGTTGACCTTAAGAATCAAAATTCTATGTTTTTCCCACGTTTTCCTTCGTCTTGGATCTTAAATGCCAAAGCGGTAGGCATTTGATCCATTGACGCCGCCTTTTCCCTCCCTTATGACATCATTCTATAAGCGTATATTAGCGTATTCCCTGTATATATATATATATATATATATATATATATATATATATATATATATATATATAATATTTGTTATTGTTTATTATCTATTATCTATGTACGTTTCGTCCGTTTTCAATCAGGACTCATCAGCATAGAGATATGACTCTTCACTACCGGTCGTACGATTCGAAACCCTGAATTACAAGTATTTTTCAACTCAAATCCAACGTTAACCGCGCGGCCAATATTTGAATAGCCGATAAACAATGATAATTTTAACACGTTTAAAAGCGGCACAGTATCCAGGCATTCAACTTCTATTAAAGAAGGAATGATGCATATAAAGCAAGTGACGTCATGCTGTGTTTGTACTACCATTTAGAGTGCTCTACTTATTTTAAGAGGAGCTACAAATATAAAATATTTGTTATTGTTTATTATCTATGTACGTACACGTTTCGTCCCTTTTCAATCAGGACTCATCAGCATAGAGATATGACTCTTCACTACCGGTCGTACGATTATATATATATATATATATATATATATATATATATATATATATATATATATATATATATATATATATATAAAAAGTATAAAGGAATACTCAATAAAGATATACTCAATAAAGAATAAAAGGGAAATACCAGTAGAGTGCTCAATTAAATTAAATTAAGAGCGTAATATTTTTATTTTTAAATACAGATTTTAATCAGACATGGACCAGTGGTTTCTGACAAGAAACGGGTTGAATTCCCGATTCACGTCGTCTTCAGCATAGTCTGAAATAGTAAATGATGGAATTTCTTCAAAAAGCATCCAACTGTTATGAAACGCTATGTACACCGAATTTTGAAATGGAGAGCCGACGAGAAACGCTTAGGACAGAAAAGCCGTTAAAAGATTCTATATTTAGAAGTAAAGCAAGAAAGAAAGAAAGAAAGTAGTGGAAAAGTAAAAAAATTAAATTTATAATAATAAAATATTACTTTTATATTTATATATATCATTTTCATATATATATATGTAGAAAATAATTAATTAAGGTACGCAACTCTAATTAATTAAATAATCTAAAAAAAGGGGAGGTAACTATTCATCATTATATAAAATGTATATATATGTTTTTATGAATTACGATCATTTCAATTAATAATTCTCAATTCAAAGTAAAAACATAAACATAGATAAATATATAAATAAAAAATATAAATATAGATAAATATATAAATACATAAATAAAAAATCAATATATACATAAAAAATCAATCAATATATAATTAAAATATCAATATATAGATGAAAAATCAATATATAAATAAACCAATATATAGATAACAAATATAAATAAAAAATATATATAAATAATAAAATATATATAAATAATAAAATAATAAAATAATAAAATATATATAAATAAACAAATCAGTATATAAATAAAAAATCTCTATATAAAAAAATATATAAAAAAATAAAAAAATCAATATATAAATAAAAAATTCAATATATAAATATAATCATAATATGTAAATAAAGAATCAAAAGTCAAAATGTAAATAAAAATATAAATAAAAATATAAATATATAAAAATATAAAGATATAAAAATATAAATAAAAAAATATAAATATAAATATATAATATATATAAAAATAATAAATAAATAAAAATAAAAATAAATGTAAATGTAAAAATCGAAATATAAATAAATCAATATATAAATAAATAAAAATCATATAAAAATTCAAAAATCAAAATATAAATAAAAAATCAATATATAAAAAAATTCATATGTAAATAAGAATTCAAAATTCATATATAGATAAAAAAATGTATATATATAGATAAAAAAATATATATACATATACATAAATAAAAAATCAATATATAAATAAAAAATAAATATATAACCATAAATAATCAATCAATATATAAATAAATCTATAAATAAAAAATAAAATAAAAAAAAATATACACATACACATGTACACTTACACACATGCGTACGCACACACTCACGTACATATATGCATATGCATACATATACATATATATATATATATATACATTATATACACACTCACATACACACAAACACATGCATGTGTAAATAAAAAATTATCAATATATAAATATAAATAAAAAATTAAAAAATCAATATATAAATAAAAATCAATATATAAAATTCATATATAAATAATAAATAAATAAATAAATAAAAAAATAAAGATTTGAGAAATAAAGTTTAAAAATTAAAAATTTAAAAATATATTAAAAAATATATAAAAATAATATATAAAAAAATATAAAGTTATAAAAAAAATATAAAGATATAAAAAAAATATAAAGATATAAAAAAAATATATTAAAAAAATATATTAAAAAAATATATTAAAAAAATGTAAAAATATAAAAAAATATAAAAAATTTAAAAATTTAAAAAATTAAAAAAATTTAAAAAATTTAAAAATTTAAAAAAATGTAAAAATATAAAAAAATATAAAAAATTTAAAAATTTAAATAAGAAAGAGGGAAAAAATGGAGAAAGGAAAAAGGGTTGTGATCAGGTTCGTAGAACGAGAAGTCTGCAGTGGAAGTGTGTATTTTCTACATATATATATATATATATATATATATATATAAGCCTGGTTAAAATTGTTTGGATTGTTATCCGGTGGGTGTTTACTCTACCTGGATTACTCTCTCTATATATATATGTATATATTTGCCATAGTTTTTGGAGGTGCAAACTTTATATATACTTTTGAAAATGATTCGCGGAATACTCTCTATAGCTCTTTCGACTATCATCTCGTCAGGAGAAACCGATAGTATAAATCAATCAATAATATTTGCGAAAATAAACAGCTAAGGGTGAAATTGAAATGCCTACTTTTACCGGTCTGGTCTTTCTTTGTACCAACATCTAAAAAGATTGGTCTTATTTATACTTTGGTACATAGATCCTTTATGATCTATAGAAGTGACAGAAACTCATTAGAATGCGCAGAAATGAGTTTCTTTTTCTACGTGTGAGTTATTTTTGGTGTTTTTCTTTGTTTTTGCACACACCCACTGTGTGGTGTAGGTTTTTTCAAGACTTTTCAATTTGAGAACTTTTCTTCTTTGTGGAGTTTTCTGATGTACTAAGAAACAAAAAAAACTAATTAAGGTTTTTTTTGGTTTTTATATATAGGGTATCTAATATATGGAGTTTTTGTTTGTTAGTACTATATTCTAAGATTTTGGTATTTTCTGAATTCCGATCAGGGGCAGGAATGGTCGTTAGTTAAGTGTTGGGCTATGGCGCTAGTATTAGACAAATGCATCGTCAATCTTCTTGACAAAGTCGTGGTAGTCAAACCTATGTAGTCTCCCAAAGTACATTTAAACTCATAAACAAGGTGTGTCTTATCCAAAACTCTAATCGAGGGGGAATAATTATTTGTGATAATAAGGCTAGTGGTTTTTACTTTATTGCAGAAAATGATCAGTTTTACTTTTTTATTTGGGTCAGTAGGAAATACGTTCTCATTAATATTTCTTAGAACTTGTTCATCTATTTTATAATTGTGATGGAACTGGTTGCGATAAAATAGTTTAATAGTTATGTTAAGTGGAGAATTGGATTCATCATCATCATCATCATCATCATCATCATCATCATCATCATCGCCATCATCATCGCCATCGTCGTCATCATCATCATCATCATCATCATCGTCGTCGTCGTCGTCGTCGTGGGAATTATTTTTAAACTATTTAAATTATTTTAAAAACTCCATATATTGGAAGCTCTATATATAAAAACAAAAAAAAACCTAAATTAACAGAATTAACTTAAATATCAGTAATAATATACTAAAATGTCTATAATTCTAACTATAGTTTCGTACTCATTACATAATTCCAAAACCATCCATAATACTAACACATGGTCTGAACCTGATTATCCTCATTGCCCTGAAGATGGACCCGGATGTGTCTGAAAGTACTTGGGAAGCACATCAAAACTATGGCAAATTCATCCGCCAATTCCCCTCCGAAACTAAGATCCTGATTCGGACTATTGAGAGGATCTACCAACGGATATCGAAACATAAGTTGTTTCTTATATTCAACAATACTTGTGTGCAAGAGAAGATGCTGCCCAGATCAAGAGAGGCGCCAGACCGCTCTATCCCTTAATAGACTGCACGAATGGCCTATGCTGGAAATCTCATTTCTTTGATCAATCATAACTCAAAAACCAATAAACCAAATTAGTTAAAAATTTGCACAAAAGTTTTATTTGATAGGTTATATAAGTGTGTAGTATTTCAGCATCATTAGTCAAGGCAACCCAGAGATCCAGAAAGTTCAATCATGAAATCATGTTATCTGTGTGTACGTACGTACGTACGTATGTACCACCCTGTATCTCATCAACTATTTGATGGATTCAGCTGATTTTTGATAGAGATAGAGGTTCCAGGGTCTAGTTGATGGCATTTTAATTTCAGTTTACTATATACCTTAGTTTTCCAGAAAATTCCAAAAAACCTTATGAGAAGGCATTGTATTGAGGCATAGCCTTTACAAAAGTAGTGACATTCCATGAAAAATGCCAGTATACTGAAATAATATGCCCTTAATACGGTTAAGATGAAAATTCATATACACTAAATGTACAAAAGCAAGGAAATTCCCAAATTTTTACACTTTTATTGTCATTAAGTGTATGACTACATATCAACCAAACCATTTCATTATCACATCACTACAGTATAAATCTCTATGCATGAGTGGATGAAGTGTGTGTAGTGCGCTGAAGAAAAATTCCTACCAGTAAAATACATAGCCCTGTTGTGCTCGCATACCCTTAGAATATATATATATATATTTAAAATTTTAAATACAAACTTTTCATTACACAAAGTTTTACAATAGATCGATAGTGTAGAACTTAAGCTGTAATAAACAACTATTTTAATATTATAAACACCACATAAAATTGAGGGAACAAATTCTCATAAATTCACCAAAACATCAATTTCATGCGATTTCTATAGTATTAAAATATTACACACACCCACACCCACACACACACACACACACACACACACACACACACATATATATATATATATATAAACAATATTAATTTTACGTAAATAATTACATTACTACATTCAAGAAAGGAATTTAAGTTTTATTTATGCTAGATAAACTGACTAAAGATTCTACGAACGTTGTCGAAATATGCCTTAGAGCTACGTGTCAGTCTATTTTAAATTCTCCGAACAGGGCTCAACTTTAATCTTATTAAAGGGGCTTATAACAATATTAATTTTTAATAAATAACATTAAATTATTGTTACCTACACACGCTAGCATTTCAAGCTTTCGCTCTCATCAGTGTAGGGATGATAATCTCAGACGGTCGCACGGTTCGAACCTCTACCACAGAATCAACCTAAACTCCGCAAGCAAGCGCCATATGTTGAGATCTTCATTTGAAAATCTGTCCGTCTCTATATATGTCCCATATATATATATATATATATATATATATATATATATATATATATATATATATATAGAGAGAGAGAGAGAGAGAGAGAGAGAGATAGATAGAGAGAGAGAGTGACGGATCTATTCCAAAGTTTTTTTCCAGATAGAGGTCTTACTCTAATTGGTGATTTGTTTGAGTGAAAATAAAACAGAAATGTAAATTCACATCTCTACCCTGATAATAAAAGGAATACAATAAGAAATGAATGAGAGAGAGGGAGAGTGTGTGTGTGTGTGTAAGAGAGAGAGAGGGAGAGAGAGTGTATGTGTGACAGAGAGAGAGAGAGGGGATGAGGGAGAAAGGAATAAAAAAGTAATAGTCGATCCAAACAGGGATAGATAGAAAATGAAAGGAATACAATAAGAAATGAATGAGAGAGAGGGGGTGAGGGAGAAATGGAGAGAAAGGAATAAAGAGAATATACGAATGAAAAAGTGGCGAGGAAAAGAAAGTCTCATAGCAGGAGGAAAAACAATGAATAATGATTTCTTTTAAAGTAACAGCGACAGAGAGAGAGGGGGGAAGAGAATGATTTTATAAACTATGAAAAAGACGGTAATCAGAAGGTGCGAGATTCATAGACTAACCAGGTTGTGGAATTTTTATACCATACGAAATTTTCAATCATTTCGAATGTGATCCTTTATGTGTGAGGCCGTGCGTTATCATTATCACAAAATCGTGCCATTGTTTCTTCAGAATAACTTTAAATGTGATAATCTTGTATAGTCATTTACGAACTAATATTAACGAAATAATTTTTTAAAACTCACTTTTCTTCCGTGTAAATAGGGATTCGTGTTTAATTAATCACATACGACATAGCAACGTTGACACATCGGTTCTCGTTAGATGAGGGAAGCTAAGCAACGTTGAGCGTGGTCAGTACTTAGATGAGTGACCATTTGGGAAAACCAGGCGCTCTATGTAGGAGGATACCGTACTTCTCTGAAAAAAAAAAGAACAATGTGAAAAACATGAATTTGTAGGGCACAATGTACATGTATTATATAGATACGGCATAATCACGTTGACACACCGAAGTTAAGCGACGTTGAGCCTGGTCAGTATTAAAATGGGTGACCATTTGGGAATACCAGGTGCTGTATGTGCTCTCCCCTTGTTTCCAGTCGTCATGGATTTCTCCTTGCTACTGGAATCTAGCAGTGCCGATTTAGGAAGGGTGTGGTTTGGATTGCGCAACCCTTGCTTCACAATTACACGCGCAGCCACTCTTACAGGGGTTATCCATTGTCTCTCAAGACTGCACGGACGCCATGATGACATGTATTAGATGAACTGAATCGTATATGATGAATCGTTTAAGGTGAGCACTGTGCTTCGTTCCAGCATCAAGTAAACTTAAAGTGGTTGATTGGCTGTTAAACCAACGCAGGGCAGGGGGAGAAGCTATCCGAAAACACAACCGATCTCTCTTACAGTCCAGATAAAAGAGAACATCTTATAATCCTATCTGCGACGTGTCACTGCCGACTTCTTGCTATGACGCCATATCCTAACACGTAAACCTAGCTCTAGTTTGATTTCTAAAGGAAAATTCCATCTTCTTGTTTAACTAAACTTACCCTGAAATTTTCTATTTTTAACCCTATTTTTACAAATCCGCATCTAAATATAGCGACACGGGTGTAACATATAAAATAAATAAATCATATGAAGGTACATGTCAATTGGGGAGCAAAACAGTATACCAGAGTATAGAAAAGTTTTTGTTTTGTTAGCTATTAAGTATTAAACCTTTGAAGTTGTTTCTGGGGGTTTCAATAGAACTAGTCAAGGTACACTGTATGCTCTTTACAGACTGAACCGTCACATTTTTCCTATTATCGGGATGTATATGTAGAACAAATGTCAGCTGCATAGCTGCTTACATGAGAGAATTATGAGTGTACAATAAAGCAGCTATCCTAAAGTACGACCTCTCTAACTTGCAGTACAGGAAAAAAAGAGATCTCATCAGCTTATCAGCTACGTGTCACTATTGACTTCCTGTTATACGCAATGTCCTGCCACGTAAGTCTAGTTTCACTTCTAATAGAAAATTCCATTCTTTATAGCTTCGTAAATAAGAAAAGAATAGGTGTATTATATATGAAGACACACACATACATACCTAGTAATTTATTTATTTTGATCGGTGGTCGGAAAACCTTTTTCACACTGAGCCAGATAACGGAAAGAATGACGAGCGTGGGGCGCAGAATCATTTTGCTCAACATGTTTAAGCCAAAACGAAAGCTCCTGGAAAAAAGAGGAAATACAAAATTTAGTATTCAAAGTTAATTATGCGTGAATGGCGTAAAACGCATAACAAAACAGAAAACGGTCAAAGTATTTACGAAAAGAAATGTATGAAAGAAAACAACGTTGACAAAAATGTTGTTACAACAAATGTTGTTACACAAATGTTGTTACAACAAACCTAGTATGCACAATCCGAATCTTGCAAACTAGGCAGCAACAAAGGTTAGTGAGATTTGCGGAGCTGACGTTTGGGTTTCAAGTACATCTCTTCTCGTATTCCAAAAAATAATATCTAAATTAAAATTATATCACAACATTTCGCGTTTCTTACGTTTTACTACGCAAATACAAGTGTCGTCGGCGGGTCATAAACTGAAATTTCGAGCCTGATCCGGTCCGCGGGCCTTTGTTTAATGACCGAAGGACTGCTTCCTTACATACTACAATATGATCGCTTTCAAGTCCAATGTCAATAAATATCTATCGAGTCGTCCTGTGAATAAATGAAAATTCCCAATCTTTTCATAGTACGGTTCCTCGATCCAACTGAATATCTAACAAACCCTTATCCTTGAGTGGCTTTTAAACTTGGTAAGTTGTGAACCAATAGTATTAGAAAGCAAGACAAACAACGTATTTACTAAAGAGTTATCAAAAAAATGAGACGTTAGCAAATATATATAGTTACATCCGACGTAGTGTGCGCATATCCGAATCTTTGTTTGTACGAAGCATCAAAAAGGTTTAGTTAGTTTTGTGAAACTGGCGTTTTGTTTTCACATTGAGTGGTAATATGATGACCCCCTCATTTCGCTGAAAAGATTTACGTTGTTCATGCGTGAATGGCGCGCAATGCACAAAAAGATACAAAGTCAACCAAAATGTGTACGAGAGCATATACTAAAAAAGACAACGTTAACAAAAATATAGTTACACAAAACCTAGTCTGCACAATCCGAGACTTGCAGACTAACAAGCCACAAAGGTTACTGTTAGTGTGTGGTGTTTATATACTCTATTTCAGGGATAGATGGACTCTTCCAAACACTATGAAAAGAGTTACGACTAAGTGTCGTGGCAGTCATTGGTGGCAGATATAGCCACAGTATCGGACGCAGACTTTCTGTACATACTATTTCTGTATTTCTGTAAATACACTCTTGTAAATATACTACCGTGTTGTCTTAATTATTATCGGCCGTTCAGTTTCACAACAGTTAGTGAGGTTTGATTTCAAGAATATCTAATACTAGACCACCCGTGACCCGTTGGGTCAGTTTGTTATATTAGCTATGGAATTCATGTATGAGCGTGACACTTTTTTTTTAAATTACAGTTACTGAATTATAAGTGGTTGGCCATACTTATAGGTAAATATGCACTGAACAGGTACCATAATACTTATTATAGTTAAATTCAAATTTTTATATATCATCTTTTAAATGAAATTGTTAGTTGAAAGTACAGAAAAATAAAAAGGCGATTTGAGAAAGGAAGGGGGTACAGCAAGCTTTCTCGCGTACGTAACGAAAACAGAGGGAGTAGGAGTGGTGAAATCTATGAGAGAGAAAGTGGGAGGTGGTTTCGTTCACCGCCGCTATTATGGCTGATATTAATAATGATTGTTGTTGTTTTGTTTGTTTGTTTTTGTTTTTTAAAAGGGAGGAGGTTTTTTGAAACTGCGACAGACTTTACGAAGTCCTGCCGTTGAATGTTTTTAGCCGTGGAGAAAACAAAAACACTATTTGATGAAATTAAAT
>OY744541.1:83509408-83511908 GCA_963556195.1 Sepiola atlantica
TTTTTTGTAAACTTTGTGATTTAGAGACGGGGGCAGCCGAACTCGCGGCGTCCCTAAAAATATTTTGAAATAAGTTAGATACAACAAATTCAGAGGAAAAATTTAATAGAGAAAAGAATTGCTCTACATCAAATTTTGAGTTATATTGAGTAACACATTATTAAAAGGATCGGTGCGCGTGCATGAGCGTCAATAATATGTATGTGTTTGGTAACATCGTAAACTATCGAACTTATTATTATGACTTATGGAATAGAGTAACGTTGACACATTATTTTTTGTACCTTTTTAGGGTTCTACCAGAACTGTACCATATCAACCAAAGAGAAAAAAACCCATTATAATTTATACCTAATGCAATATTTAGTAACTCTCTATTCTTTAGTGTTTACCTTTTTTTCTCAACCTTATCACCTACTCAAGCTCTCCCCACAATAGTCCTTCGTATGGCATAAGATTGCATCAAGTGATGAAACCTAAGTTTTGTTGCTCTGGAGAGCGTGAAGTCATCCTTTAGTTGCCAGTATTTTAGAGAGAGTAGAAAGTGACTAACTTGGGTTTACTTTCGGCAGCCTCGTAACTCTCGTTTCCCTTATTTTGTCTATTAGTTCTCACTATCCATGAGCGATGTTTCTGGCAAAGAGGTAAGAACTGCTGTTTTTGAGTCGTAATCTATCCATATAACACTTATCGTTGGCTAGTTTTTGACCTTACAGTAAATATAGTATTTTTATTTTTTAGCTCCTTACATAAAGTGGCTCCATGTCTTGTCTGGAGCGATTTCCATAAAACAACTTTCATGTCCACTCTGACTCGGATTGGTAGTACCTGTCATGGTCAAATCTAGTAGCTAAAGAGAAACTATCGTTCACAGACTATTTGTTTACAAACATATATCCACAAAAGTATATAATATAGAAACCAACCCTATACAAAAACATATGTACGCTTTCCGTATAAAATGACACAAACATGGTTGACATGCCGTAAAACCTAACAACCAATCAATAAACCACACATTATGTTCCATGTAAGCTAATCCTTTTTCATTTTTCTATAGCGTTCGAATAACGTCTTTCTGTTATGTTTACACTTACCTGTGCGTGTAAAAAACATTACACGCCCGTTTCATCGTTGGGGACCCAAGTTTTGATTCTTCCGTTGATAAACTCACTCGGACGCCGATGTTAATATAAAAAGTTTTATTACGAAGAAAAAAAAAGCCACAGAAAAGATCAGAAAAGACAGGTTACTTTCGTACGCGTATGAGAGAGTGAGACAGACCGACATATTGAAAGACGGATGGCTCATCCTAATACACCTAGTTACATTGTGCGCCCCCTCTCTCCATTGTGAACGGCACCCCGGACATGTCTTACTTGCTTGAAGTCTCGCCAGCTAAGAGACGGAAAAACCCCGCCCGGAAGTCGCGTGCTTTCGATAACTCCCGTTCTGGGGTCACCTTGGACCCTTAGGTGTCACTCAAACTTTCCATTCAAACAACGGCTCTCGTTCTGCAACATTTAGAATAATCATAATGACAAAATTAAACAAAATATTTAAAAGATCCCCATAAATTTAGTGAGACAGAAATTCCTAAATATCTGCTGATCCTAACAAATGGATGTTTGATTTATTTCCTTTTTTCAATCTTCATCTTAAATTTGAAATAATTTTCCGTCAGCCATAAAGCAGCCGGACCAGCATTCATCACTTGAAATAAAGCCGATTATTTAAAAAAAGAAACATGTGCAAAATTCTTGTTTTAAACATTTCTGAAGTTCATAAGAAACTGGTAAATCGTCATAAAATAACTGACAAAAAAATGAAGATACATGAAAAAAAAAGGGATATGCAATTATCTCTACATTTTATGACCAGTTCTCCTGTGACTGTGTGTACGTTTCTCGCCTCTACGTCACTTACGCATTATTATTCTTTTTCTTTACTATTACTCGATCTTTTTTATTGAAATAAAAAACGCAATAGCGTAAAGTACTACGACAAAATTTTAAAAATTCTATTTAAACATAATTTAATTAAGAAATAAAATCTACCAGTACGCATTTCGGTTTAGTCGTAAACAAGTCAGCCATTTTAATATTCTGTTAATAGTTAAAAAAAAAGAATGAATTACGTTGTGACCCTTTTAAATTTGAAAAGAATAAATTGCAAAAGAAGACTTTCTCTAAAATAATTATAATGTAACCTTTCACCCCCATAACGTTTTCTTTAAGGTTACAACGGTCGAAACGTTGTTACAATAATATCCACGATGAGAACAGTAGTCCGAATAATCCAAATAATACAACTTGGCTCCTATTTTAAAATAAAATGAAATCATAATATGTTGAAAAAAAGACCTAGGTTTTGAAAACAGGCAAATCGAAATAGAAGTAGAGATTCCCTGGCAACGCCGGGTGGTACAACTGGTGCATGATACCGTACTATTGCGAAATTAGAGTATATACTTTGTATTGCTGTTCGAAGAAGTCACTTC
>OY744541.1:83516908-83534408 GCA_963556195.1 Sepiola atlantica
TTTTAACATTTATTTATTTAATTATTACAGTCTATTGAACAAAATTATTCAATATGAGCAACATTTGCATCAATTATTTTGGAGATTCTTTGACGAACGCGTGAACAGCTCCTCTTTATTTTATTGGGATCGAGATTGCGAAATGCTCGTTGAATGGCTGTCTTCAATGAGTTTGTATTTGGTTGTGGATTGACATTAGTCTGTCCCTCGACGACGCCGAATAGATAATAGTCGCAAACATTTAGATCTGGAGAGCTGCTGGGCCAAATATCCTTCGGAACAAACTAGGGAAGATTCTCCTTCATGAAATCTTGGACTTTCCTGTATCCATGCACTGGTGCCGAGTCTTGGATGAGCATGACTTTCGTAGGGTTGTAGTTTCTACGGATCCAAGGCAATAAAACATTATTAAGAATGTTTAAATACTCCGCTGTGTTGATTTTAAGACCCGCTTCGATGGAATCAGGAGGCATCACCTTTCCATCACTTGCCACGGCCGCAAAAACCATCACAGAAGCAGAATTTTTGCTCTGCATCACAGGAGGAACTTCCGAAGGGTCACAGGCAATAACTCGAGTGTTCTAGCGATTTGAAACCTCATCCACGATGAACTTTTTCTCATCAATAAAAATGCACACATGTCCTCCTTTGTGTTTCAGATGGTTGATAAGCTTGGGGCATCTTTCAACTCTGATGGCTTTTGAACGGGCAGTGAGGAGATTATGGCGTCTCCTAACGTAGGACTTCATCCCAAGGTCTTCGTTGATTGCTCTGCTGATAGTTCTGCGACTCACATTGCGCTTTTTTGCCAGTTTCGACATCGACTGACTTGGGTCTGCCTTTATCGACCTTTTTAGCCCCTACCAGGAAAGTGTTTGTACGCTTTCGATCACTACGAGTACTGTGCCGACTTCTCTCAACCTTACACTCGACATCGAAATTAGCCACAACCCGATAGACAGTCGTTTTTGCATAGCCAGTGCTCTTAACAATGTCTGAAGGAGAACTCCCGGCGCGTCTCATTTCGCATATAGTTATTCTTCGTGCTAATTCCGCCATATTAAAACAAATTTGAGTAAATATAATTATGCTATCTTGCAATAAAGTGTTTAAGGATCCTTAGTAAAAAAACCCGTAATCATATGATCAAAAATAAAAAGGATATTAGCATTTTAAATTAGTTCCAATTTATCTGCCCGACCCTGTACACGGCCGTCCTTTACCTTCTTCATCTTCAAGGCTCTCATCTCCATTACGAAATTTGTGGAACCACCTTCGTACTGTCTGGTCGGTTGTGGGTCCATTTCTCCATGCTTTATTGATATTGGTAGAAGTTTCGAAGGCATTGTGTCCAAGTTTGAACTCATGCAACATAAGGCGGCGATGGTCATGTTTTGGCATATTCATCACTAAGGGTCTTCTGTGGTTTCAAAAATACTTTCTATCATAGAAAATAACAAATTATTATTGAGAACACATTAATTATTATATATGCTTTAATGTACGAGAAATAATCTACAAATGCTGTGTTAAAATGACTTTAAAAAAAACAGTGCTTCAGGCAGCCATTATTTTTCAACGACCTAATACATTAAACGAATACATGAATTGGAAGACGGTAATAATGACGTCTGAGATGAACAATTACGACATCGCGAAACATTGATTTCAGAAAATATCAGTAAACAATTCAATAGTGAATATTTCAAATGAAAACAACAAGTGAAATAAAGAAAGTTTCGGGAATAGTATGTAGACTATGACAAATCATGTCAGAAAAAAACACAGATATAACTTAAATAATACAATGTACAGAAAATAAATTAAATTACTTAATATAGAAATGTGATACTTAGAAGGCAATACAATGCAGAGGTGTAACGGATGGATAAAAGTTGAAGCATATAAGACATATAATGGTGGAACAAGTGAAATAGTTTTACCCTTAATACAATGTATACAAACACACACCCACATATATATATATATATTTATTTATTTACAAACACACATATATCTGTTTATCTACACAATGTTACAATGTTATGTAATACCTGTATCAAAATGGTCTGATGAAACCTCCGTATGATATAATACTTTGGAAACTCTCACTTCTTCAGAACCGTGCTCAACTCAAGTTCAAACGTGCGTCCGCTTGCTTTACTTGTCAGCCACAGAAGAGGACGAGAATCCCTCGGCCGAAAGTTACGTGGTTTCCTCGACTTCCGCTTTTAGGTCTTTCCTTTACGGTGCCACTTAAATCCTTCTATCCGGGCACCCTCTTTGCTATCTAACACGTCTAGCTACTGCTGCTCAGGGTTGAGTACACCATTTGAAATAAGGCATTATTAAAATCTGAAATAGTTTTACAATAACATTTGTCTTTCTTAAAAGATATTTCTAATCATCAAACGATTCATTTTATTTGCTTTTGTAGACAAACGATAAAATATTCCCTTTGGGTATATAATGCGCTTAGCTAAAACAACTTAGAGAAAACGCGGGGTCATGCCTTTTCCGAGAGTATTAGTGAGTAACTATTCAATGGATCCGTGACGGTATATCATTCGACTCATCACTACGTATTTTCATATGTATTGTTATACAGCGTGACCTTCGTAGGTACAGAGGTAGGTAATAGCAACGGTATTATATTGATAGCATGTTCATCAAATTAGCGTTCGTTTGGTACCACATCCATTTCTCATTTTTGGATGTAAAAACAGAAATATTGTTTCAACAGAAGAGATTCTAAATATGGTTGAATATTTTTAGATCGTTATCAGCGAGAAACCGAAAGCGAAATGACATCATGGATTGAACCACTTAACGTTTCCTTCCTTTTATTTTGACGACGACGACGACGACATCATCATCATCATCATCATCATCATCATCATCATCATCATCATCATCATCATCATCATCATCATCATCATCATCATCATCATCAGCATCATCAGCATCATCAGCATCATCATCATCATCATCATCATCATCATCATCATCATCATCATCATCATCATCACTTTCGATTTCTCTCCCTCTCCCATATCTCTCTCCTTTTCTTCTTACTTTTTTTCGATTTCTCTCTCTCTTTCTCTCTCTCTCTCTCTTTCTCTCTCTCTTTCTCTTTCTCCCTTTCTCTCTATTTAATTCGATTTTTTCGATTTTTCTCTCTTTTCATTTCTTTTTGTCTCTACTTAATTGCGTTCTCCCTCTACTTTTGTTGCTATCTCTCTTTTTCTTTCGATCAATCCTTCTCTCTCTCTCTTTATCTCTCCCCTTTTCTTTCTATTTAATTCTTTTTTTCTTCCGATTTATCTCTCTTTTTCTTTTCTCTGTGCCCATATTTAATTGCTGCCCCCTCTCTCTTTGTTGATGTCACTTGTTTCTTTCGATTTCACCCTCTCTCTCACTCTTTCTCTCTTTCTCTCGATTTAATAATCCTTTTATCTCTCTTTCTCTCTGCCCCCTCTCTCTCTCTCTCTATTTAATTAATCTTTTATCTCTCTCTTTCTCTCTCCCTATTAATAATCCTTTTATATCTCTTTCTCTCTTCTTCTTCTTCTTCTTCTTCTACTATCTCTCTCTCTCTCTCTCTCTCTCTCTCTCTCTCTCTCTCTGTAAAACAAAACAAGCACAATCCGTAATCACGACATTACAGTAGATAGATGGATACAGACAGAGCATAATATGCAGCCTCTAACATTTAGCGAATTGCTAATCTTATTCACATGAAACAAAGCCAACAATTTGATTGGAATTAGAATAATAGCAACGAGTAATTTAGATTCGGATGGAACTTTTCTCTTTTTGTTGCTTTCATCTTTTCATTCGATGCGTCCAAGTATATCTACAAGAGGCTTTGTCCATCGGCCGTTCTGTCACGCTTAAGTTGATAACAATAGCCTTTGTGTCGGTCCGTCACGTTTAAATAATCCATCGCGTTTGGAATAGCATATTTAGATCCATGCACGCATCTATTTCGGATGAGCATTCCGTCCGTAAGTCGGTCGGTTGCTCTGTTACGTTAAAGTTTAAAATAAACATAGCGTTGGTCTGTCACGCTTGAATTTGAAATATCTTCGCCTGTAATTCGATCGGTCAGTCTGTGACCTCTCTGTTTAAATGCTATTGTTGTCTGCCTGTCACGTTTAAATAATCTCTCACGCTTGAGATAGAATTTCTGATGCATCTGTCCGTCTGTAGTTCGCTCCGTTGGTCTGTCACATTTACGTTTAAAATAACCTTATTCTCGGACTGTCACGTCTGTGTTTGAAAATTTTAAATGCAGTCACGCATCTCTATTAGATGTAAGTCGCATCGTTGGTCAGTCACGCTTGAGTTTAAAATAGCATTTCCATCGATAAACGCGCATAATGAATGGACGCATTTTGAGAAACCATATTGCTACACGTGATAATTAACTTACTATTAAGCAATTACCTTCGTATTACCGGTTATCCCCAGTTAAGCAACGTCAGTATTTCGATAGGAAATCGTTCGGAAATACCATGTGATGTATATTTACTTCTCCCGGAGTTAGGCACAAGGCCAGTTTTATCTTACTCCCACAAGTAAGATGTGACCACAGCTTGGGTCGAGAAAGTGGGGTTAAAAGCCAGCGCTCGAGAGGTGAGCACTCTGGCCATTTAAAAATTGCCTGGGCAGCCCCGTCGGCATTCCTGGTAGGGGCGCCTCAGACAGTAAGCAATAAACTTACTCCTCCCCAAAGAGGGGAGGCGAAGCCTGGGAGGGTGGACCTCCTAGAACTGCACAGGACAGGCGTGCAGTATCCATCGGAACAGATACTACACTTTGATCTTAGCCAAAAGGCCGAGTGTGATGGTTATTTACTCCTCGCGGAGTTAGGCACAAGGCCAGTTTTATCTTACTCCCACAAGTAAGATGTGACCCAAGATCGGGTCGAGCAAGTGGGGTTAAAAGCCAGCGCTCGAGAGGTGAGCACTCTGGCCATTTAAAAATTGCCTGGGCAGCCCCGTCGGCATTCCCCGGTAGGGGCGCCTCAGACAGTAAGCAATAAACTTACTCCTCCCCAAAGAGGGGAGGCGAAGCCTGGGAGGGTGGACCTCCTAGAACTGCACAGGACAGGCGTGCAGTATCCATCGGAACAGATACTACACTTTGATCTTAGCCAAAAGGCCGAGACCAGTAGGCCGAGTGTGATGTATATAAAACCCGGTCCGAGTGATTCCATATGCCTAAACATCGCTACTAAAGTATTGCAACAAGTTAACCATTTTCTGAACTCTTCACCTGAACACAAACTGTGTTACCCCCTCCCACCCGAACACTATCTAATACCACACGATATTCGCATGTTGGATTCCTCACACTCAACGCAAAAATAGCTTTATGTATATCTTTTGTCTCTGTTCAAGTAACATGCATTCTTGACAAAGTCCTACATTGGAAGGAAATATATATATTGAAATCAAAATGAATCTGTGTTGATCTTTGTTGTTCTATTTATTTAGTCTATATTTTATTTCTGAATTTTTTAGATGAGGATTGATAATTTGCATAATTTTGGTTATTCGGACTGCATTTTCTCATCTTGAGTGTTATCATCACAACGTTTCGACCGCTGTAATCTCCGGCCTTCTTCAGGTGTATCTCTTCGAACTCGGGAAAATTTCTGTTGTTATAGCTCAATAGTGTAAGGTCAGAGCTATGTTATATACAATATTTTTTATTCGATTTTATATCATATCCAATGTTTTGAAAGACAGCTTCCCATATTTCACATAATTTATTTCATTATTTAGCATACAATTATTTCGGCATACACTAAGATATATGTAAATGCTCCTATGTATTATGTGCTTATCCTCAATGCTAATTTTATATTAAAAAAACAAAACAATAAAAAGCAAAGACAAATAATTCACAGTCAGTATTCATTATCAAGTCCTTTTTGTTTCTCTCTCTAGTTATAACGTATAGGCATCTAATATTTTTCACTGTTAATATTTCCTCATCCTCTAATATTTTGATTAAGAATCTCCTAAATTAAGATATATATTTCTCCACTAACCTTTCATTTTTGTTTTGTCCAATTTTTTCATTAATTTTTAGGGTGATTGTCATTGATTTTCCCTTTTTTACATTTGGGATCGTAAACGGGTTACTTCCGTTTTTCCGAGCTACCGGAAGTACACGGCCTTATCAATTTCTACCCTTCTATTGTTAACGTCATAAATATTTAGAAAAATTATCTGTAGCATTTAAAATATAAAATATTTCCAAAATTAATCATGAATATTTTTCTATAATTAATTAAATATCTATTTTAACACTAATTCCTTTCATACTTAATTTTTCTATCGCAATCAGTAATCAAAAATGTCTCCCGCGAAGTTACCGCTAAATGCGTTTTTTATAACTGAATAAAAATATCACATTTACTCAATTGTTTATTTAATTCTATTTTTATTTTATATATAGTAATTAATAATCTTTTATCCTATGTTTCAGTGATCTACCTGTTGCAGGTGTTATTTCGGAGTTTGACGTGTCTAGTCTACCTTACTATATATTCTGTAGCGGGGAGGATATACGGATCACTGCCCTTCCCATTGGTGTAAGTAAAAGTGTTGCATGTCTGGGCGAAAGGAGTATACATAGGTCCTGATTTATTACTTGACACAACCTGGATTGCATGCTAGTTAAATATGAAATAAGCGACTCTGATAAAAAATATACGATCATAAACCGAATAAAAAAATCAATTATTTCAATTAAAGTGTTGATTACCGTTTCCAGCCGAACACACCAGTCACAAACTCTGATAGGTTTTGCTTGCTTTGTTTTAATTAGGAAAATGCCGATTATATCGGTCGAATCGGCGATCGTTCTCATGACATGGACCTAAACAAGACAGAATTGAATCAGTGGACAGATCTCGAGTTACCAACCGGGCTTTCATCCATAATTATCAAAATGCTTAAGCCGAGATTAATTTGTAAATAATCGATTTTCTTGTCGTCTGTTAATTCCTTACAATCAATGTTGTGATTTGCAACTCTTTTACCCCCCCCCTCTCCCACTCTCTCTCTCCCCCCTCTCTCCCCTCTCTCCCCCTCTCTCTCTCTCTCTCTACGTCTCTATGTTTCTCTTTGTCTTTCTCTCAGACTGCCTTTCCCTCTTTTCTGTCTCTCACTAACTCCGAATGAACATTTACGGGTTTTACAAATGTTATTCTCGCACTGAAAGTTAGCTAAGACTCGTGAAACATTCTATAACGGATCGAGTCATACGTAATAGACTCACAGCCCATCATTTCGACGGAAGTGCGAAATAAATGACCTTCTATCAGCGACCATAATATCCGGTGTGTTGAAGTGCACACGTTGTCTACAAAGTCTGGAGAGTGTATAACAGCAATTATCATAAACATGCTGCTGATGATGATGCAACTGCTGATGTTGATCATAGTGATGCTGTTGCTGAGTCTGATGCTGCAGCTGCTGCTGATGATGATGGTTATGATGATGATGATTTGTTTGTTTATTTGTTAGGCGACTCTTGCCTGACACGTATTTATTTGCCGCATGCAGAGGCAGAAGCGACCAGAGGACGACGGATCCTGATACAGACTCCTGGATTCTCACCAAAGCCTTGTTAGCCAAGTAGCTCTTACACGACCACATTGCCACCGCCCCTAACACGGTAAGGAAAGGTTGGATATTAGGCTGCTGCTGTTGCTGCTGCTGATGATGATGATAATGATGATGATAATGATGATGATGATGATTTGTTTGTTTGTTTGGTGACTCGGACCTCTGCGTAGAGCTTACGAAGATCGTGTCTCGAGATTGCCTGGTCTGTATAAAAGCGCCTCGTTGGTCGCAGCAATTCCTTCACCGGCAAAACTGCCGGTTTTAACCCCGAACCCGCGAACATAAAGGCTCTCGGCGGGTGACATGCCAAGTAATGGCGCAGAAGCAACGTTGCCACTTTCATCTCAGTGATTCGCGGTTCCACGCCCGACACGTCTTTGCTTACCACACGCAAAGGCGAAGGCGACCAGAGGTGGACGGATCCTGATGGTGACTCCTGGATTCTCATCAGAGCTCTGTTAGCCAAGCTGCTCTGACACGACCACATTGCCACCGCCCCTATCACGGAGAGGAAGGGTTGGACTTCAAGGTGCTGCTGATGATGCTGATTATGATGACTAAAAACCCACTTTACCGAATTTTAATGAGTTTTCTCTAGAAGTCAAGAACTGTCAAAGACGTTCAATATACGCTGCTATAGGTTATTTAATTTAGACCAGTTGGATGTCTTCGCGAGTTTTAATTTTTTAGCAACAGAAAATAATTACCAGGAACACTTTCGGACAATCAAAAGAGAAAAAAATCAAGAGAAAAAAGAAATTTTTTTTTTAAATAAAAAATTTATAAAAAAATTTATAAAAAAAATCAAAAGAGAAAAACATTATTTAGCAACAGAAAGTAATTACCAGGAACACTTTCGGACCACCAAAAGAGAAAAAAAACCCTGTTATTTTAAAACAAAAGGAATATGACTAATTTTTTGACAAATTCAACCTAAAGCTAATTTTAGCGATCAAATACTACTCAGCTGAACATGAATTCCGAGAGTCGAATATTAGGAGGTTTTTACATATAAGTAGTATATGAAAAGGTAGCCTTTGGGTCGCCCTCGGCTACGCTCAACCACTTTACATTACTTTTAGCATATACACGTTTATATTGATTTCCAATGGACGACTCATGGCAGCATCATTTGTTCGATAAACCTAAACAGAATGGAAATATATTGATAAGGAAACAGACACTTGGCGATTATTCGTGTGATAAATTTATTAACAACACGTGGGTATTTTTCGTCAACACATTTACGAACATTTAATCAGCTTTATCGCAAATAGAATATTGTTAAAGAATACGTTGAATTCTAGAGGTGCGATCGCAATGATTGCGCTATTTGTTGGCCAAACTTTTTTAAATTTAGAATTTTGAAGTGTCAATAAGACGAGCATAACGTGGTCTAGTTTCGGATGATGATGATACTACTACTACTACTACTACTAATACTACTACTAATACTACTACTAATACTACTACTAATACTACTAATACTACTAATACTAATACTACTACTACTACTACTAATACTACTAATACTAATATTAATAATAATAAAAAATAAAAATAATAAATAATAAATAAATTAAAAATTAAAAAATTAAAGAATAAAAAATAAAAAATAAAAAAATAAAATAAAATTAAAAATAAAATAAAATAAAATTAAATAAAATTAAAAAACAAAAACAAACAAAAAACGTCTTAATTTAATAATTTCAAATGTAAAAATATAAAAATGTTAGCGGGGACCTGGACTTACCTATAAGGTAGTTTCCCGCCCAACTTCCTAATTGAATTATTCTTCGTAATAATAAGAAATGAAGAAAAGGAAATTAAAAACTTACAGAATACAAAAAAAAAAAATGGAAAAAACAACAGTCATTCATTTCTTATGAATCAGATGATTCTATTGTAAGCATTGATTCTATTGTTGGCATTGGTTTCCCCGATATCTAGAATGCTTTCTAGAAAGAAACATCTTGATAAACACTGCGAAATGCATGCCTGCTCTGCATGGAGAGACGTCTTAACAATTATCTTTGTACCTATTTAGCAAACAACAGACACACATACAAATGTTGTATAGTGAGAGAGGGAGACGAGATCTCGTGAGTAATATCACGGCGAGAAATGGCGGACAACAGTCGGTCTCTTTCCTCAACAGACAGCGTATGATACAAACATACATCAAGAGTTCGTATGAGATCCCCCTTCCCCCGACCTGTGGGGCAGTTGGGTACAATTAAAAAAAAAAAAGACCCAGCGATTTATGTCTCCGGCTCGTGCCTAGGACAAACCTGGCCGGGATTTTATAAAAATTGCTAAAATGCTAACTGATCTTGTTTCGTGTTTTCGATCACGTGAACCATAATTGAAGATGGCGGCAACAACGCATAAGGAGAGATGGCGAATCAATGCAGCACAAACACTTAAGCATATCGTAGGAATGTGCATTTTTGTGAAAATCATTAACAAATCATAATCATTTAAGTGAAAAGGATTCATAAGAAACAAGACGTACTTGTGACCCAACGGGTCACAACCACTATTTTTTCTACTTTCATTCGAAAATTCATGAACTGTGACATAGCTTTTTAGATATTCTTCTTGTACAACTAAAATGATAAAAGGGTGTTGTAGTTTTCGTGACACATTGTGCATAGTGTGTTATGGGTTGCAGCTTTAAGGCGATGCGATTAGAATTTTGGTTGAAGACACCGTTTCATAGGGAATCACACGAGGCAAAGATAAATAGATAATAATAAGTCTTTTTGCTTCTACACTCTTCTTGTTATCATTATTATTATTATTATTATTATTATTATTATTATTATTATTATTATTATTATTATTATTATTATTATTATTATTATTCACTAGGTGTTCTCACACAGGTCATCAGATATTACTCCCTGATAAAAACCGGTGGGTGTTACCTGAAATCTGGATGCCAACAAGTCTCCCAGATTTCCAGTAATCTCCACGTCTTTCGATAACGTTTGCAAATGAGTTTGCGTTATCGCAACAGCCACTTATCATTGATTTCTAGCTAGCAACGACCATTGACATTTACTGGAATTTAGGTGGCAATAAGCCTCCCCAAGGTCCCAGTACTTTTCGCACTCATTCAGACAAGATCTCCTTCCTCAGTCTTTCTATCCTCCTTGACCCTTCACGACTATTTTGTGTGGTGTCAGCCGAAGCTGATGTATTTTTATTGGGGGAAGCAAAGTTCATGTGATTTTTTTCAGTTCTAGTTTCTCTGGTGTTCCTTCCATCTTTTTGTTTTACTTATGTTGCAGTTTCCATATGGTTGGTTAGTGTTTATAGTATATGTGGGTTAGTTTCCGCATTCGAGGATTTTCCTTAAGATTTCAGCTGTTTTCGTCATTGCTTTTCGTTGTATAGTCTCAATTTCCCACTTGATTCCAATTTCTTCTAGTCTTTTTTCCATGTTTTTCTGGACTGTTCCTTGTGCTCCTACGATTATTGGTACTATATTTCCTTTGTTCATGTTCCATATTGATTTCAGTTCTCTGGCAAGCTCCGTATTATTATTATTATTATTATCATTATTATTATTATTATTATTATTATTATTATTATTATTATTATTATTATTGATTTATTTTTTTATTTTATATGAAAATCGGTCCAGACTAGGCACGAAGCCACTTGATGTAAGGAGCTGAAAAATAAATACTACTTTAAGGTAAAAAAAACAAACTAGCAAACGATAAGTGTTAGATAGATAGATTCTGACCCAGAAAACAGAAAAATCCCTCATCAATGTGAGGACTAACGGACAAAATAAGGGAAGCGAGAGTTACGAGGCTGCTGAAAGTAACTCCAATGTCAACTTTCTACTCTCCTATATTATTATTATTATTATTATTATTATTATTATTATTATTATTATTATTATTATTATTATATAGAAGTAAAGAATCTTATTATTTGGTCATCTAATTTACATATGTGTTTCTAGTGTGTACAGACATACGTATGTAAATTAGATAGCCACGCTGAGAAAAAATGAGTCACTCTTTCTTTAAATGCTAACAGAGACATTAAGAAATAGTAGAGAGTGATTGAATTAATACCGTGAGAAATACATAGATAAGGAGAAGAGAGGTTTGTGACTCGCGCAGAGAAAAATACCTTTCAGTAGCGATGTGCGATACACATTACGTTTTGGCCTTGAATCCAGTTTGTGTCTTCTAATCTGTGGTGCCAATTCTTTCCCCCTCCTCTGAAAAAGGAGGAGATTTCACCTCTGATTGAGAACAACTGCTTTAGAGCAACACACGTTGATTGACTCACATTTAGTACAATAATAGATAATAGATGACACGTAGAAAGCCAGAATGAATGAAATGCAGAAATAAAGAAAAATTGTATGAAGAAAGAACGAAGGAATAAAACGGCATTCACCCTTGACGGCTTCTTCCGAAGTAGGAAGTTTCTAGGGAATTTCAAATTCACAAACGGTCCCCAGTCGCATGTATATCCTGGTCATGGGAGATGACGACGTTAGGTTTTTGCAGTTTTTGCAGGAAGGTGTCGACGTCTTCCAACATACAACGCACGGTATTCTTAAATGGTCACCCATCTCGTACTGACAAACCTCAACGTTGCTAAACATCGGTGATCTAACAAGAACCGTTGTGTCAACGTGATATTACCGCTTTACTACTTCTCTGCTTGAAGTGTCGCCAAGAAAAGAGAGAGAGAGATGGTGTCACTGGAATTCGTCAACTTCCGTTCTGGGGTCACCTCTGACTCCTAGGTGTCACTCAAACTTTTCCATTCAAATATCGACTTTCATTGTGCCCCCCCTTTTTTTAATTACTGTTATTCATCTCAAGGCATATTGCTCCTGAGGCGCCAGGGGCTACTGTGTATTAGCAGCCAGATCTATAGGGGGCATCCTAAGTGGAGAGTTGTATAAAAGAAACGGCATTAACCCTTGGCCGGTTGAACTGGCTTCCTTTGAAGAAGGAAGATTCTCAGAAATAACAAATTCACAAGCGGTCCCCAGTCGCGACGTTAGGTTTTTGCAGTTCTCACAGGGAGGTATCGCCGTCTTCTTACATACAGCACCTATTATTCCCAAATGGTCACCCATCTGGTACTGACCAGGCTCAACGTTGCTTAACCTCGGGTGATCTAGTGAGAACCGGAGTGTCAACGTGATTATGCCGTATATGGAAAAAGAGAGAAAGATTGAATGATAAGAAAGAAGAAAATGGATAAAAAAGAAGAGATATAACTCTTAGAAATGAATTTTATTTATCTACCTCCCACAAAGTAAGATGTGACACAAGGTCGGGAAAGTAGGATTTGATAAACCAGTGCCCGAGAAGGTGAGCACTCTGGCCATTAAAAATTGTCTGGGCAGCCCCGTCGGCATTCCCCGGTAGGGGCGCATCAGGCAGTAAGCAATAAACTTACTCCTCCCCAAACAGGGGAGGCAAAGCCTGGGAGGGTGGACCTCCTAGAACTGCACAGGACAGACCCATAGACCGGCGTAAATCAAGCCCCGAAGGCCAAGACAATACAAGTCTATGGGGTGCAGTATCCATCGGAACAGATACTACACTTTGATCTTGGCCAAAAGGCAAAATAATAAATATCATGAAGGGACAATGGATGATATCAAAGAAGAAAGAAAGATTGAAACGAAAGAAGAAATAATTAATGACTCAAAGATATAAATAATTGAATGGGCAAAATATATCATTTAGTAATTCGTCTTTCTGTAACGCATAAATATGATTAATAGAAAACAGAATTCATGGGAAAATTACGTAAAAGAAAAATAAATAAATAAGAAAGATAATAGAAAAAGGATTTGTTGGAATTTTAAATGCACTAAACGATAAAGAAGAGGAAAAAGTGATATGAAAAAAATGTTAAATTTTAGTTTTATTCATTTTTTCTTTCTTTCCTGTTTTTTTTTTGCCAATCACTTTATTATTATTATTTTTTATTCGTATCTTTCTTATTTTATTTTTATAATGTTCTTCGACAGACCTTTCATTTTTATTCGTATCTTTCTTATTTTATTTTTATAATGTTCTTCGACAGACCTTTCATTTTTATTCGTATCTTTCTTATTTTATTTTTATAATGTTCTTCGACAGACCTTTCATTTTTATTCGTATCTTTCTTATTTTATTTTTATAATGTTCTTCGACAGACCTTTCATTTTTATTCGTATCTTTCTTATTTTATTTTTTATAATGTTCTTCGACAGACCTTTCATTTTTATTCGTATCTTTCTTATTTTATTTTTTATAATGTTCTTCGATAGACCTTTCATTTTTATTCGTATCTTTCTTATTTTATTTTTTATAATGTTCTTCGATAGACCTTTCATTTTTATTCGTATCTTTCTTATTTTATTTTTTATAATGTTCTTCGATAGACCTTTCATTTTTTCTAAACTACTCATGTTCTTCCGTCATTCAATATATTGTCCTTACTCTTTTGATCGATGTATTCCGTTTCCTTTCGATTTTCTTCCATTTCTAACCCTAACCCTAACCCTAACCCTCCCCAAAAGCATCTATGTTCTATTATATCCATCATTTGTTTTTTTTTAGTTTCCTTCCGTTATTTCTGAGATTTTTTTCATAAATCTATTTTTTATCAATTATTTTATTAACTTCTGTTTTTTAATCTATTATTTTATTAATTTCTCTGATCGCAATTTTCCTTTTTTATTCCTTTCATTTTCGTCATTTCCCCCCTCTCTCTTTCTTTCTCACTCTTTCTCTCTCTCTCTTTCTCTCTCTTTCTATCTCTCTCTCTCTTTTTCGTTCTGTTTTTATCGCTTACTCTTTCTCTCTCTTTCGCTCTCTTTCTCTCTCTCTCTCTCTCTCTCTCTCTCTCTTTATCTCCTTGTAGGATGGCCAACTTTAATGACCATCAGTTAAATACAATTGCATCTTCCAACGTAACTCGCGAATCAAATTATAAATGCGCATGCGTACAGAGAGTAAACACAGTCTCTCTTCTGCGCATGTGCACACAGGCTCATCTCTGGAGGTCTATCTGCGCGAAAATGCACTTATTCACCTGAAAGTAGTCAGACTTTGGTATTTAATCGTTGAGATATTTACGACTGGAAATACGTAAACAATTAGGAAGACGGATGGAATTGGTGCTTTCATTGTTCTAGAATTTTTTAAATTCTTTATTTTCTTGTTTGTTAGTTGAAATATCCTGCTATTTTACATAGTAACGTTTTCGTTTATTTCACATGTTTTTGAAAAAAAAAACGCGGAATACTATATGGGGGTGCGTGATTGATCAAACGGATACCGTCGCGTACGATGGAACCGGCTGTGCCGAATTTAAATCCTTCTTTATCTATTGTGTCCAACTTCGCACTTGAACTTGTACGTGCCACGGCGTTAACCATGGTTGGGTTGGGCCGGCATCTGCTCGGGACTGCGCCACGTCCCGAGACACGGCCGGCCACGCACGGCGGTCCTTGGAACGATCGAAAAAAAGATGAAAAAGAAAATGATGAAGAGGCAAAAACGAAAACTGTCGGAAGTATACGAACTGAAGTAGTTTTTTCGTTTAAAAAGCCAAACGTCAAACGGGTGTAATGTGAACTAAAGTTTCATCTTTTCCAATAAACATAATTTAATAAACAGTTTTTAAAAATATTTCATTTTGAATCTTTTTGTAGTTATTTTATAGTTTCAACATAGATAATCATATTAAAATGATCTTCATTTTTAGTGTGTTGTATGAACTGATTTCACAAAAATATAGTTTTGTTACTAAATAAATAGTTTACCAAATTGAAACTATATATAAATAGGGGTTTTGTCCATCCGTCCGTCAGTTAGAAATGTTTTAAACGTTATGCATACAATGCGACATAATAGAGAGTACTGCATTTAGCTCATCTAATATTCCAATCAAATCAAATCCAATCTAAATATGATGAAATGCGAATCTTTCATAGTATATCATTATCAGAATCTTTCAGACTTACTTAAATATAATGATACAGTATATATATAGTAAGCTTTAAAGTCCGTCAAACAAAACCCGCTTTTCACATTTGCATATTTATTTTCTTTTTAAGTTTCTAATAAATTAATATTCTGTAATATACATTTATAATCGATATTGTCAAAATTTATCATATATTTATAATATTTTCCTCGATAGTAATATCATTATAATTACTAATACAATTAAATAAGAGATGTTATTAAAAGAAAAAAACGATAGCGTCTTAAAAACATTTTAAAACTTTCAATTTCAAGGGAGATAATTACATGAAAACTTCCGGCGCCGATGTTAAGAGAACAGATACTACACTTTGATCTTAGCCAAAAATTGAGGAGCAATAACAATATTTTTTGTGACTAGACATTTTTAAATGAATGAAAAAAAAAACTCGATTTAATCAGAATTTATAAGTGTAGCAGCGGTTCCGTTGTCATAAGACCGTACTTCCAGGCTAGCAAAAATATGCTCCCCCCGGTCGTATATTTTTGCTAGTTTATGTAAAATTTGAAGATCAAATATCACCAGAACCTACCAATCGCGATTCCACCAACGAAGATCGGCCAATTATTGACCTGAGAGCTAAGCTAAGTTCTCCCTGATGTTATATTAATACACGTTGTGTATTATCTTTCTATCGCAGTCAAGTAATGAAACAAATATGAAGTCGAAGAATGATATTCATATTTATGACGCATTTCAATAAATCTTTCACGAGTTTATCTATTATATAAAGTGCAGCTGTCTGGGTGTCCTTCTAAAATTCAGAAATATAGAAAGATATACTAAGAAAGCATATATATGTATTCTGCTTCAGTATCACCTCAGTCAGGTTTTAGTAAAGACTTTAGATATTATTCAATCATCCCGGGTCACCAGTGGCAAAAGTAATGACCGTGTACTCAGAAAAAACTGATATTTAATTGAAGAAATTCAAAAAAATCATGAGAAAAAACCCTATAAGTTGTTTGAAGATTATTATCGCCCACGTTTTCAACTGCCAACCGATAAGCTTTCGCAAACCAGGCAGAGAAGTAAGGAGGATTACGTCACGAATTACCCCCCCCCCCCCGACGAGCCACAAGTTGTATGTCTGAATACATCGCTGCAGTAAAACGAACGGCAGACACTTCAGCTTAATAGTGTTTGGAAAGATATGAAGCAGAAGTTCCCCTCCAGCTATGGGCAAAACAACAACTTGTGTTCAATTGATTGTATATAATTAACCGTTTACTATAGGTATTTTGCTTAAGCGTTAAATTATACCAAAGTGTTGATATGTCGTAAAACAGACGAGCAAAGCAACATACTATTGTATTCTTTGCAGTAATCCCGCTTATCTATTAGCAAACGAATTGGTTACTTATGAATTAAGCACCTGCTGACCTTCTCGATCCAACGCGATCCATCTGCACTCATTCGGAGCAGTAAAGATTGCGGCTAAATGATTGACAAACATTCTATTTTTTAAAAAACTCATAGACGTCTACACCATTTATCCAGTGTCAAATTTGTGGAATAATTTTTCTATGCGTGACCCGAGATAAAGTGAAGTCAGTTAAGTTTTAATTATTTTCTTTGTTTGCATATTTTTTCAACTTATACAGAAAAAGAAATACAATTTTAGTTGTAAGAAACACAAAATCTTATTATATTCTTTAAATAAAAATATGAATTATTCCCCTCGCTGAAGTTTATTTTTCGATGATTATTTAAAAATGTTTCATTTTTAAAAATTGAAATCGCTCCAGACAATGCATGAAGCCACTTGATGTAAGCAGCTAAAAAATACTACAAGGTCAAAAACAAGTGTTAGATGGATA